>CAUJGJ010000207.1:112700-152637 GCA_963170055.1 Halisarca cf. caerulea | reverse complement strand
ACGATGCTGCAGGACGATGGAAGACAATAAAGACAGATTAACGCGAGCAGTATTAGTAGTAGAACTGTCACACATTGCTCAAATAGCAGATCAGGAGAAAGGTATGTGTTCCCATTCCATTTGACAGAAATACCACATTTACATGCACACCCACACATGTGCACACACACACACACACATGCATACACCCACACACATGCACACACCCACACACATGCACATGCACACACGCACGTGCATGCATACACACACATGCACATGCACACACGCATGTGCACGCTTACACACACATGCACATGCACACACGCACGTGCACGCACACACACACACACACACACACACATACATGCACACACACACACACACACACACACACACACACACACACACACGCACACACACACACACACACACACACACACACACACACACACACATACACACACACACACACACACACACACACACACAGACACACACACACACACACACACACACACACACATACATGCACACACACACATGCATAGAGAGTAATGGCCTCACCTCCTCTCCTAGCCTAGCCATTGTCTGGACAAGCAGTTGAAAGATAGTAGGTGGAAGAGACTGTTGCAGTGCTCCCAACGCTTCATGTGGGTTCCCAGAGAGGGAGACAAAGTTGATGAGATGGGAAATAGCTTCTGGCAAGTTGTCTAGAGAAAATAAACATCAAATAACCTATGGACTAGGGGACACCAGCCCGAGCTAAGGCAGGGTGGAATCAAGCACACATGTAGACATGGAAGGAGAGGGAGCTTTCATGTGAGGTGCAAGTACAGTAATAAGAGTGAGCCAGGGGACTGAGGAGTGAGGAGGGTACGGTGAGGGGGGAGTGGGGAGTGTACAGTGAGGGAGGAGTGGGGAGTGGGGAGTGTACAGTGAGGGGGGACTGAGGAGTGAGGAGGGTACAGTGAGGGGGAGTGGGGAGTGTACGTTGAGGGGGAGTGGGGAGTGTACGGTGGGGGGGAGTGGGGAGTGTACAGTGAGGGGGGAGTGGGGAGTGTACAGTGAGGGGGAGTGGGGAGTATACAGTGAGGGGGGAGTGGGGAGTGTACAGTGAGGGGGAGTGGGGAGTGTACAGTGAGGGGGAGTGGGGAGTGTATGGTGAGGGAGAGTGTACAGTGAGGGAGAGTGAGGAGTGTATGGTGAGAGGGAGTGGGGAGTGTACGGTGAGGGGGAGTGGGGAGTGTACGGTGAGGGGGAATGGAGAGTGTACGGTGAGGGGGAGTGGGGAGTGTACAGTGAGGGGGAGTGGGGAGTGTATGGTGAGGGAGAGTGGGGAGTGTACGGTGAGGGGGAGTGGGGAGTGTACGGTGAGGGGGAGTGGGGAGTATACAGTGAGGGGGGAGTGGGGAGTGTACAGTGAGGGGGAGTGGGGAGTGTACAGTGAGGGGGAGTGGGGAGTGTATGGTGAGGGAGAGTGTACAGTGAGGGAGAGTGAGGAGTGTATGGTGAGAGGGAGTGGGGAGTGTACGGTGAGGGGGAGTGGGGAGTGTACGGTGAGGGGGAATGGAGAGTGTACGGTGAGGGGGAGTGGGGAGTGTACAGTGAGGGGGAGTGGGGAGTGTATGGTGAGGGAGAGTGGGGAGTGTACGGTGAGGGGGAGTGGGGAGTGTACGGTGAGGGGGAGTGGGGAGTGTACAGTGAGGAGGAGTGAGGAGGGTACGGTGAGGGGGAGTGAGGAGTGTACAGTGAGGGGGAGTGGGGAGTGTATGGTGAGGGAGAGTGGGGAGTGTACAGTGAGGGGGAGTGGGGAGTGTACAGTGAGGGGGAGTGGGGAGTGTACAGTGAGGAGGAGTGAGGAGGGTACGGTGAGGGGGAGTGGGGAGTGTATGGTGAGGGGGAGTGAGAAGTGTATGGTGAGGGGGAGTGGGGAGTGTATGATGAGGGGGAGTGGGGAGTGTATGGTGAGGAGAGTGGGGAGTGTATGGTGAGGGGGAGTGGGGAGTATACAGTGAGGAGGAGTGGGGAGTGGGGAGTGTATGGTGAGGGGGAGTGGGGAGTGTATGGTGAGGGGGAGTGGGAAGTGTATGGTGAGGAGAGTGGGGAGTGTATGGTGAGGGGGAGTGGGGAGTATACAGTGAGGAGGAGTGAGGAGTGGGGAGTGTATGGTGAGGGGGAGTGTATGGTGAGGGGAAGTGGGGAGTGTACAGTGAGGGGGAGTGGGGAGTGTACAGTGAGGGGGAGTGAGGAGTGTATGGTGAGGGGTGAGGAGTGTACAGTGAGGGGGAGTGGGGAGTGTACAGTGAGGGGGGAGTGGGGAGTGTACAGTGAGGGGGAGTGGGGAGTGTATGGTGAGGGGGAGTGGGGAGTGTATGGTGAGGGGGAGTGAGGAGTAAGGAGCGAGGGGTCCGCAACACAGTGAAATCTCGTACACTTTGATTGAAATCTCAAGTGAAATCCCGAAATCTTATGAAATCTTATGAAATCTTGAAATCTGAAATCCTCGTATGTGTCAGAAATCCTATAAGAAATCTTAAAGTTTGCCGAAATCTTATAATCACTAACGAAATCTTGCCTGAAATCCAGAAATCTTATCTGAAATCTGGAAATCTTAGGCGAAATCTTGAAATCTTGAAATCTCGTTAGGGAAAATCTTGTGAAATCTTATTTCGAAATCTTTGAAATCTTGTGAAATCTCTTGGGATTTCGAAATCTCGTACGTCATATTGCCTCGTTGCGGACCCCTCGGTAAGGAGTGAGCAATGAGTGAGAAGTAAGGAATGAGGAGTGTACGGTGAGGGTGAGAGTGAGGAGTGTATGGTGAGGGTGAGAGTGAGGAGTGTATGGTGAGGGGGTGAGAGTGAGGAGTGTATGGTGAGGGTGAGAGTGAGGAGTGTATGGTGGGGGGGTGAGAGTGAGGAGTGTACAGTGGGGGTGAGAGTGAGGAGTGTACGGTGGGGGGTGAGAGTGAGGAGTGTACGGTGGGGGGTGAGAGTGAGGAGTGTACGGTGGGGGTGAGAGTGAGGAGTGTACAGTGGGGGGTGAGAGTGAGGAGTGTACAGTGAGGGTGAGAGTGAGGCGTATACGGATAAGGTGAGAGTGAGTGAGGAGTGGGGAATGTACAGTGTGGGTGAGTGAGGAGTGAGGAGTGAGGAGTGTACAGTGGGGGAGAATGAGGAGTAAGTGAGAGGAAAGAAGGTAAGTACGGTTGAGGCAGTCAAGGATCCGATAAATGAAGATTTGACTCACTTTCTATCATTTTCTGGTTAGCTAGCTTCATTTGCTGCATCAAAAACTCTTTCCTAGACTGAGGATCTCTTAAATCGATCACTCCGGATCCTCCCGGTCCATCGACCTCCGTCTGAGTGGGGAATTCATTAAATGTACAACACGTTTACAGACAGTACCTCAGACAAAGCCGCACCTGAAAGCCTTGCTTGCTCGCTTGTTGCCTCTTCTTGCGTTCTTTAGCAGCAACAAAATGGACGTCAGGAGGTGAACACGTGATTAGGTGCATCAGAAAACTCCACAAAAGCGGGACTTACTCTCCATGACTTTCTTCTTGTAGTTCGGAGAGCTCGTTCTCTTTTTGTCAAAGTAGATACAGTACCCGGCGAACGCCGCTCCGCACACAGCTACGCCACATCCCAGCCAAACCTTCCAACTTGTCCACTCCATGACAGACGCTCTAAGCGCTTAAATAGTAGCCTGTAGGTTATGTCGAGCGAAAAAACACCGAATGCAGGTAGAGACCTAGAGCCTTCTAAAGCTAGTGTACTGGATAAAGAGGAAAATGATTTGCAGCTAAAAACTGAAACTAGTGCGGAAGATCAAACAGAATCGTCTGTAGACTCAGAAAACGAAGATGAAGACACAGTTGGTTATTCCCTTATTCCCCAGACAGACCCGCTAGAGACCATGGCCTGTACTAAAGATGAACAGGAATTACATGTGTGTGTGTGTGTGTGTGTGTGTGTGTGTGTGTGTGTGTGTGTGTGTGTGTGTGTGTGTGTGTGTGTGTGTGTGATGTGTGTGTGTGTGTGTGTGTGTGTGTGTGTGTGTGTGTGTGTGTGTGTGTGTACATGTGTGTGTGTACATATGTGTGTGTGTGTGTGTGTGTGTGCGTGTGTGTGTGTGTGTGTGTGTGTGTGTGTGTGTGTGTGTGTGTGTGTGTGTGTGTGTGTACATGTGTGTGTACATATGTGTGTGTGTGTGTGTGTGTGTATGTGTGTGTGTTGGCTTGAGTGGCTGGTTAGTAGTCTCTTATGAGACTGTTGCAAGCAGGTGGTGCTTTTAATGGGATGAAAGCTGTGACACTTAGCAGCTTATAGGTAAAATCATACCTGCCAGTCTCAACCACTGGAAGCATTAAATATGACTTGGGTATTTCTTTATCAGACTCTTAGTGGGGTGCTGGTCATTGGCTGGTGCCCTAGATGCTATTAGCCTGGATATTACCAAGTTGAGGGTTGGGAATCACTGCTGCTGTGAGTTAGGTGGACACGTCACCGCTCTTCAGCTGCAGCCCAGCCCTCCCCATCTTGTGGGGCTTGCAAC
Organism: Halisarca cf. caerulea; assembly: GCA_963170055.1. Classification (NCBI taxonomy): domain Eukaryota; kingdom Metazoa; phylum Porifera; class Demospongiae; order Chondrillida; family Halisarcidae; genus Halisarca; species Halisarca cf. caerulea. Next base: position 148,098 of record CAUJGJ010000207.1, on the reverse strand, counting down.
CTCACAGATGGGCAACCCCTGAATACACTAGGAAGCCATCAGGGATGGTGGAAGCAGCTGGGCCCATATCCGGTGGGTCTCTTCCTCACTGATGTCTGGTGGCTCACCCCCAGTTGTAGTCCATGCCTGCTATTCCGTACTAGCACAAAGGTTTAGTTTGCTGTTTGCAGGGCTTCATTGAGGCTTTATTCCTCTCAATAATACTTTCTCTGTGAACAGCTTAAAAATCCCCCCACCCCCTCCTGTAGGGTAAGAAGTCCCCCTTTCCCGTTGCCTTGGCAAAGAATGATAAGGAATCTTCAGATCACAGTTCCGAGTCTGTGCAGTTGGACAAAGGTAATGGAATTCTCTTTATGTTGTTTGTTAGAGCTATACTCTCTCTCACTCCATTGTCTCCTTCCCCTTCTCTATCTCCCTTGTCTCCTCTCCCATCCCTCTTCCCCTTCTCTATCTCCCTTTTTCTGCATGATCCTGCTCAATTTCCCCCTATTATTATTGTCATTTGTAGAAAAATCAGATCTTATAATGAAAACAATGGCTACATTTAGCTTGCCGCCATCTTCCACTCCTGAGTGGGCTAAAGCAATTCCAGAGCAAGTTTGGAAAGAGGAGATTTTATCTAAACTTAGAACAAAACACCCAAAATAGGTATTCATTTTTATTTCTCATTGTACATTTTACAATAATTGAACACCAACTGCTGATCAGCCACATACGTGGTATGGCTAATGTCTTGGAAGCCACCTTGGAGCTGTTGATCTGCGGCCATTACAGGTCTCCTCGTACAAGACAGGTAAATATAACTGCACAAAATGATTAGACATGTACAATTACTATAGATATTAAATTTTGAAAGTGCATACTTTATACATGATACATCACACTTTGCCGTGTATTATTTACATGCAATGAAACAGTCATGACTCAGGGGGTGTCATGAGGGGGCTGGGGGGTTGGGGGTCGTGGAGGGGGAGGTTGGGGCCGGGGTCATGGAGGATGCTGGGGGGGTTGGGGGTCATGAGGGGGCTGGGGGGTTGGGGGTTGGGGTAGTCTGGCGTAGCTCAGACTAGGGTTGGGGGTCATGGAGGGGGAGGTTGAGGGTCACGGAGGGGGTTGGGGGTCATTGAGGAGGTTGTGAGTCATGGAGGGGGAGGTTGGGGGTCACGGAGGGGGCTGGGGGGTAGGGGGTCATGGAGGGGGAGGTTGAGGGTCACGGAGGGGGCGGGGGGGTTGGGGGTCATGGAGGGGGTTGGGGGTCACAGAGGGGGCTGGGGGGTTGGGGGTCATGGAGGAGGAGGTTGGGGGTCATGGAGGGGACTGTAGCTGGGGGTTGCTGAGCATAAGCCCATCCCTCTCCTCCCCCGGCCCCCTCCTTGATCATGAGGGAGGAGGAGAGGGATGGGGATCCAGAGCCATTAATGCCTAATCAATAGAAAAGTGTAACTTCGTGCGTCTATGGTGTAACTGGTGTGCACAATGCACGATAAGAAGATTCTTTAGGTAATCCAGTGCCCTCTTTGATCCGGCGGCCGAGTGACGGTCTGGGTACCGGTAGTTGATGGCATAGGGTATTTCCCTTTATAGCAACACTATGGCGTCTTCTGTTCTGCGATGGAAACAGCTTGCTTTTCGTATTCCTGAAGTACACTGGTACACCACCAGAAGTGCATTAACAGGAATCCGAAGTGACGTAAGTAGGCATTCTCAGGCGCGACGGAATGGCATTTTTCAACGGTATATTGCTTGTCGTGACCAATTTCTACGAAAAGCGCTCTACTATACCAAACCGAAAAAGAAAGGTCCATCAGGTCAGGCGTGGATGGTTGTGCTTGGAAGTTCAGCTGCCATATTTGGAGCCAGTATTTTCTTCTTCGGTGAGTTACTTGCTAGACCTACTCATGTCGCTGCTAAGCTTTAGATCTTCCCATAATTCCTCTATACTGAATTAAGGTCAACCAGAAGAAGGCTTGGACGGACAGATAATCGTGAGAGACACAGGTGTACACATATGCCATGTATTTTGATGTTATTATTCTTCTTTCTATCATTGTAGAAAGATAGGTTTTCTGAAGGTAATTGCCTCATTAGAACCATATTTTAGAGCTTTTGTTGTGTGTGTTTGTTGAATGCATGAGCCAATCCCAATGTCTTGATGTGTCATTGCACAGAAATGGTAGTGAAGGCACACATGATGAGATGCTGGCATAGGATGAGGGACATGACTAAGGTAAATATGTTCATATGTATTGTACACTCCCCATGAGCACACTCCCCATGGGCACACTCCCCATGAGCACACTCCCCATGGGCACACTCCCCATGAGCACACTCCCCATGAGCACACTCCCCATGGGCACACTCCCCGTGGGCACACTCCCCATGGGCACACACCCCATGGGCACACACCCCGTGGGCACACTCCCATAGGCACACTCCCCATGGACACACTCCCATGGGCACACTCCCCGTGGGCACACTATGAATATTGTGTACTGGTAGATTTAGTGCTGATGTCGTTTGCTGTTGCTCTTACCTGTGCAGGTGTACACTGACCCCGCCCATGAGACCCTCCTTCCAGGTCCCCTCCCTCACCAGTACCAACCCCCCTACACTGTAATCATTGAAATGAAGGACATTCTTGTACACAGTGAATATGATGTGAGTCTGGTTGTACCCATTACCAGCAATGCTGTGTGTGTTGCAGTGTATGTACATTTCACCCCGCCCCTCCGCCACACCCACCCTACTAGCGGAATGAAGGGTGGAGGCTAAGAAAACGCCCTGGAGTGGAGTACTTCCTTAGATCTTTGGCGGGGGTTTATGAGATTGTTCTGTTCACAAGTGAATTACCTTACGTTGCTGAGCCAGTCGTTGCCAAGCTTGATCCTGACGGCATTATCATGTACCATTTATTCAGGGACTCCACCAAGTATGAGAAAGGGGTCCACATAAAGGCTAGTGCTTTTATTTGTGTTTGACTTATTCCTTCAATGCTTACACTTGTGTACACAACACTAGGACTTGACTAACCTAAACAGAGACCTATCTCGAGTCATCATTGTTGACACAGACCCGAAGAGCTTCTGTTATCATTCCAGCAATGGTTTGGTTCTCAAGGAATGGACAGGAGAGCAACATGACACAACACTCTTTGATCTGGCACATTTCTTAAAGAGTTGGTTTATATGATTGCCTCACAGTCAATGTTGTGTGTGTGTCACTTGTCCAGTCCTCCAGCCCTTGCAGAGCACCGTGTTGTGGATGTTAGGCAGGTGTTGGAACACTACAGGTCGCAAGGGGGAGACATCCTTGCCACTTTCAGAATCAACCAGGCCAAACTGTCAGAGGAAGAACGTAAACGAGAGACTGAGAAGAAGAGCTCTTCAGGACATAGATGGGGAGGGATTAGATGGACAAGATAGCATGCTTGTATTGTTCTCTATGCAACTGGTACTTGCCATTGCACAAGTTGTCATCAATTGACTAGTTTAGTGATTTACATTATATGTTTATTAATAAAACAATCAGGCAATGGGTCTATGGGTAGAGGTATATTGCAAAAGCTACATCAGTTACACTAAAAAAAGTACATGAATATATCAAGTTAAGTTGCTATGCTTCAATAGGCTGAGTGGGGATAGCTTCCTCTGGCTCGGTGGGCAAATCTGTCACTGTTTCCATGACAACATCTTGAGGGGTACTGGAGGGCTCAACCACAGGGATCGGATCAGTTTCCGGGACAACAGCAGGCGGATTGCCAGTGGAGGGCACTGTGGGCTTAACCTCTGATGCTTTGGTGATGCTTGGAAGACTGACTGGCGTTGTGCCTGGCTGGTTCACCTGGTTACTGGCCTCTACAACCTGCATTGCAGCATTTGCTATGGTCTCTACCAACACAGAGTCCAGAGCCCCAGCAGAAGCCAGGGTCTGTAGCTGAGCCAAGGAGTCCACATACGACTGCATCTGACTTATGTCTGTTAGCGTAGTGATTCCTTCTCCATCCCCTGCTGGTCCTTCCCCTGGTGTCTGTTGAAAGATGATACCTATGCCTGAAGTAGGTGGAGTGTTGAAGGATGACTGTGCTGATCCCACACTTGACTTGATCCCTGCTCTCAGGAGAGGGTTAGTGAAGGAAGATGCAGCAGAGACATATGCACTCACAGGACGCATTTGAGATGATGCAGACTTGGGGACCTCAGGAGAGGCAGCCTGTAAACCGGATGAGTGACATGATCACTAGTGTGGACTGTGAGCATTCTCAGATCCTACATACCTGCTTCAAAGCCTTGGCATGGGACATCATGTGTGACTTGAGGTTAGTTGATTGTGCAAACTTCTTGGCACAAGCCTCAAAGGGGCAGACATAAGGGCGATCTCCCGTGTGGATCCTCATGTGTGTCCTTAGGTTGAAGTCAAGGGAGAAACGCTTTCCACACCCTTCAAAGGTGCACTGAGCAGGGAACAAGACAATAACAAGCTGTCACTAACACAAACACACACACACACAGTCGGTGCACACCTGGAAAGGCTTCTCTCCAGTATGCACAAACTGATGCCTCTTCAACTTTGAACTCTCCACAAAAGCCTTCCCACACTCAGCACAGACATGTACTCTAGGTCCGTGGATGTGCAGGTGTTTCCTGAGGGCAGCACTGTCTCGAAACATCTTGTTGCAGCCCTAAGAAAGACACAACACATCTTGAGATACAGTCTTTTCTTGTAGAGTATCTGGTTAGGTATACCAACCTTGTGGGGGCAAGGAACACTCCTCTCACCTCCATCCCGAGGATGCTTCATTTTGGTACGTCTGTGTGTATGAATATCAACATAAAAGAGCTAGCTAACTCACACACACACACACACACACACACACACACACACACACACACACACACACACACACACACACACATACACACTGTGGACACTAAACAACGGGTGGGACTCACTTGGTAAACTCTACAATGTGGTCAGGGTCGTTGAAGTCGAATCCAGGCAATCCTTCTGGGGGTATCTTTCTCCCTCGAGTATACTCGTAGAAGTCAGGGTCTTCGTCTAGGAGCTTCTTCTCATCTATACGAAGGAAGGCATAAGGGCATGATGACCCGTTACTTGACAAGACGAATCCAGAGAAACTAACCAGGGTCAATGGTTTGAACTTGAAGCTGCTTACTCTTCGACCACTTTCGGCTGCTCTTCCTTGTCTCACCTGACTGTATCACGCGTCCTGATTCGTGAGGTGATATGGAAATGGCAACTTTTCTTCCCGAAGATCTTTTGCGCTTGCCCTTTCTTCTAGAACCTTTGGGCTTCTTCTTAGGAGTGCCTGTGGGCGAGTAGTCAAAGTCGTCGTCAACCTTGATTTCAAGCTCTCTTGCGCCATCTTCCTCCCCCGCCTCCTCAACTATGTCTTCCTCTTGATCATGGCCGTCAGCGCCGGATTGTTGTAATGACAACAGTACGTTCTTCACGGGGTCTTCCTCTTGTAACTGGGGACCGTCTGTGGTAGTTTCCACCTCTTCCTGCACGATGAAGTCCAAATCAGGCGTTTCGTTCTTTAATGCCTGACCTTCGGCAATAGTCTGCACTTCCACCCCGTCCGCCATTGTTACAACGCCAGTTGAGTCAAACTCCATCTTCTCGTCAGCCATCTTCTTGCGTTTTTCAGACTTTTCGAAGAAAATGGTGGCGAGAGTGAACACGTGATCCTTGACATCACGCATACCGCTGTGATGACGTCATCTAGTCATGGATAAAATAGAAGAGATCGATATTGTTCCATGCAACAATTCCCGTTTTGTTCATCCTTACAGGGTGTTATATAAACAGGCATGTGTCAGTAAAGCTTCACTCCCATCTGAAAGTAGGCGTGACGTATTTATTTCTTCGTAGGATGGCAAAAAAAAGTTTTGGGACTGCATTAAACAACATAACAGGTGTGTGTGTGTGTAGAATGTCTATGGTGTGTGTGTACGGCCATAATACATGTGCACTGATGTACACATATTCATAGCACAGTGTACGTGTTCCTTATTTTTCCAAGTCATGGAACTCCCCTTCCTTCTCTTTAGTGTTGCTGTACTGCTCTTCAATGTGACTAGGAATGCCTTTGTTTTAGTAAAACAGTTCAGGCCTGGTAAGTTTGGTAGTGGGTCTCACGCACACACACATTGTGTGTGAATATGTTTACTTTGGATTGCATCAGTCTCGCTGGGTGCTGTTCCATTCACTGTGTTTAGCTGTTTACATGATGAACAACGTTCACATGTGGAAGAACCATCCAGTTCTGGATGGAGAACTCAGCTGGAAGGAAGCAGGAGGTCCACCAAAGGCTAAAATGACAGCACAGTCCTCAGAGTATGGACCAGTAGATGGAGGGATGACCTTTGAACTCTGTGCAGGCATTGTTGACAAATCTCTACCTTTAGAGCAGATTGTTCATGAAGAGATCTTGGAGGAGACTGGATACAACGTACCACTGAAGAATATTGAATACATTACCATGTACAACTCCAGCGTCGGTGTGTCGGGGACCACTCAGTGGTTGTACTACGCTGAAGTCACAGATGGAATGTTGATGGAGAAGGGAGGAGGATGCGAGGAGGATCAAGAGATGATTGAGGTGATCTACATTCCACTAAAAGACATTGACAAGTTTGTGTTTGACTCAACAAAGCCCAAGACAAGTGGACTCTGTTTTGCTTTCTTTTGGTTTAATCGTTACAAGGAACCACATTTAAATAAAACTATGAAATAAATACTGCAAGGGTTACTTTGTCAACTTTGCACATAGTATTTACGTACATACAAGTATAAATTATATATACACAAAGAAATTATCAATTATTAACAGTGACGAAGGAAGTCTTGAAGTCGGGAAAGTGTTTCTTGGGGGAGTGCACTAGCTTTATCCAACAGGGTTTTCCCCATTTCCTGGTGCAGTGTCCGACAGAGCATCCTTATAGCAGGGAGGAGGTCAGGGTTTGAGCACGGCTTGCTTTCCAGGAGATGCCATACTAGAGGGAGGACATGTTGGTGTACTCGAGTGGGTGTGGTCTGGTACAGGTGGGGGAGGAGTTCTGCCACAATTACGGGATGATAGTAAACAACATGTCACCTTAAAATACAATATTAAGGAAACATACCATTTATCTTGGAAATGAATATCATTTGTGACTTTGCATTTGTGAACTCTGCCAGGTTTGTGAGTGGTTGTATCAACTGTGCTGGATCGACATACTGGCAGATGAGGTCAAGCACCAGTCCAGCAGCTGGTGCTACACCAGGGAGTTTGGACGTGACAGGGAGAGTGGAGAGTATAGGCCAGACCAGTCCACCAAGGAGACTGCTTAGGAGAGGGACCATGTTAGCAAATGCTTGAAGGGCATGAAGGTTGACTTTTACATTAGGATCAGACAACCGTGGGGTGAACGCATCAAACACCTTTAGAGGAACAACCAGCAAGGATAACTTACTTGTACACACACATTACACACAACAGCTCCATACACACATGCGACCTTCACTACAACAGCTCCATACACACATGTGACCTTCACTACAACAGCTCCATACACACATGTGACCTTCACTACAACAGCAAGAATGCATACCTTGACAGAGAAGGAAGTTACTGCCATTGGATTTATCTTCACCAATTCTTCCAAATCAGTGATGGCTTGGTAGCGTTGGGTCCACTCATTAGCTGTCAACTGGGAGGCTACAGCGGCCAGTGTAGACCCAGGGGCTAGTGGGGCCTGGATCAACATGGGAAGTATGTATAGAAATGAGAGAGAATTACACACACACACACACACACACACACACACACACACACACACACACACACACACACACACAAGCACACACAACACATACAAACACACACACACACACACACACACACACACACACACACACCTGTGCATCTGATAGGCTACGCTGTCTCTTCTTAGGTCCTGTTCTTCCAGAGAGCACTGTAGGGGTGTTTTGTTGGGAAACATGTCTCATCCTTTTATCAGCTACTCCAGCAGACATGGATCCACTAGGAGGCCGAGTGGTGCTCCTAGCTCTGGCTGAGTGGACATCCCCTGGGTAAGCCCCCACCCCCTGAGACAAAACATACATACGTACTTATCTGTCACACTAAATGCCTACACCCCACAGGTCATCCACAACACACGCACACACACACACACACACACACACACACACACACACACACACACACACACACACAAAGATGTACCTTCTTCTTCAGCTGATCAACAGCTTTCTCAATCTGCCTGGTAGTCTGTGGTGAGACTACTCTACTGACGACCTTTTCAAACCCAGGACAGCTGCTTAGCTCATTCAAAGCTTTTCTGCAGTAGTACCTGCATTTACATGTATGCAGAGTCAGACATGTACATATTCCCTCCACCCCCTCTCCCAGCTAGCACACCACAGTTAGCACACCATCACAGCTAGCACACCACAGCCAGCACACCACAGCCAGCACACCACAGCTAGCACACCACAGCTAGTACACCACAGCCAGCACACCACAGTCAGCACACCACAGCCAGCACACCACAGCTAGTACACCACAGCCAGCACACCACAGCCAGCACACCACAGTCAGCACACCACAGCTAGCACACCACAGCTAGTACACCACAGCCAGCACACCACAGCTAGCACACCACAGCTAGTACACCACAGCCAGCACACCACAGTCAGCACACCACAGTCAGCACACCACAGCTAGCACACCACAGCTAGCACACCACAGCCAGCACACCACAGCTAGCACACCACAGCCAGCACACCACAGTCAGCACACCACAGCCAGCACACCACAGTCAGCACACCACAGCTAGTACACCACAGCCAGCACACCACAGCCAGCACACCACAGTCAGCACACCACAGCCAGAACACTAAAATTAGCACAGTGTGCACAAACCTTGCTTCGGGAGAGCTGTCTCCTAGGAGCTTGGCAATAGCTGGAACCACCACCTCCAGAATTTCCTTTGGTGAGCTCAGGAATAGTGCCCCACCCATCAGCTCCACTCCCTCGTAGATGAACTGTGCAGTGGTCCGACGGGTAGTAGCGTTCTTATGACTACAGAACATGGGACCAAACATGGGACAGAACATGGGGAGGACATGGGACAGAACATGGGGAGGACATGGGACAGAACATGGGGAGGACATGGGACAGAACATGGGGAGGACATGGGACAGAACATGGGGAGGACATGGGACAGAACATGGGGATGCAACAAAAAAGTGAATACTATACAAAAAATGGTGGAAAGCAGGTATTCGCATCATCTATGAATATCCTTATCGTGCCATGAATATAATTATAATGAATATAATTATAATGCATACAATTTTTGATGCTTTACTTTGACATGAAGCCCAGTGCATGCATCAAAATTTGATTGAGCGTTCATCTAAGTTCAGTGAATGATCACGCTTATGAATTTCCAGAAATTGTGTTCTTCCACTGTGCTACGACTCCCAAAATGGCGATTTTGTACGCCAAAACAACAAAAATAGTTGATTCACAGTTAAACCGAGGACATTGCCAAATTCCATACACACAATCATCAATCCGAGGGTAAGGCACAAACTCGTGTCCTAATGCACTTGTTAGGTGGCAATTTGACTCACTAAAGCATCAAAGTACAGAGCTTTGTTTCTGCTTCAGCAAATGACTTTTTCATTCATTCTTTCGCTTACGCAGGTTTGTAATTCCCTTTATTAAACAAATAACAGAAGTGACACAAACATCGCTCAGTAACATCAATGTGACAGCTCAAGTCATCGTTCAGTAACATCGATGTGACAGCTCAAGTCATCGTTCAGTAACGTCGATGTGACAGCTCAAGTCATCGTTCAGTAACGTCGATGTGACAGCTCAAGTTTTTGCGAAAATTGCATAAGTTGGACCAACCCATCACCTTAATGGCAGCTTAAGGTGGCTTAAATTGGTGGATAAAATGGCAGATTATGGTGGAGTCTTCTTAAACTCTTACAACACAACAGCGCACTACACACCTTGCTCCTCCTGTAACCAAGGCAACTAGAGACTTATGATGGTTAACACTCAGCACCATGTTGCGTAATGTCCCTTCACAGGCTTCTCTCAGAAAAGAATTAGCCCCTCCAGTTCTGTGCAGAAGGGCTTTCACCACCATCTCCAAATGTGGCTCTAAGGAGGACTTTAAGTGAAGGAAGAGATCCCCTAGACATTCAATAGCTGCCCTTGACACAGCAGACCGTAGGTTCTTCACCTGGGGGGGGGGGGGGGGGGGGGGGGGGGGCAAAGAAGATGGTAAACAAATGATCAGTGTTGCCATGGTAATTACAGCACATGATAATCGTGATTAGGGCTGAGTCTATCATGCTAAACTTTTTACCTAATATGCTATTCCACTGTGTTCAAGATTACATCCTATAATGCTGTTAAATGCTCCAATTATTCCATGATGTATTCTCACCGAATATTCTATTGCAACACCACTTCAAGTTAAATTGTGAAAACTTGTGATTAAAATCATGCAGTTGCAACACCAGTATAATGCATGCATGTGGAATATCATGATGTTAGAGATTCAAACTCAATGGGAAAACTGTATAATGGTACCACTGTGCTGGAGCTAGAGTCTAGGGATCATCTGATTCAACAGTAATTCCCATATTCTATCCCTTTATTCCGGGATTATGCTCCCTCAATTTAGAAACCTAGCATTCTGGAAACTATGCTGGCATATTAGCCTCAGCACTAATTGTGATGTCTTCTCTAGACGACACAATACGCTAAGCCAGCATACATGTACAGATACGGTCCAGTGTTCTCCACAGAAATAATTTCAGGCATGTTGAAGATGGACACAAAGAAACATCATATATGTACATATACATACAATGCATCACAAATTGCTTACAGTTTCAGTTTTTGACACTAGTTTGATTTGTGCTAAACATACACATGTACCTTCTCTACCTAGGAGGCTGCAATGCTGGTTGGTGCTTTGACCTTTGCTAACAAGCACAGCATTGTGATCCCTACACCTGACGCTCACAGTTAATCATTCAGAACAAGTTGACTAACTGCAGACAACATCCATTGACTAAACAAGGCATGCATGAATGCTCAGCCTAAACCAGTGTCACCACAGCCTGTGTGTATGTCAATGCCACAAAAGAGACGTCTTGCACTAAAAGATCTTTTAGAGCACCGAGAAATGTGACTGCAGACAAATGTAAATGGCTTACATCTGAACATGTGATCACTCAAGAGATTCTGACTGCACCTACGTATTCACAACATGTTGATATGGTGATGTGCCGTGATACATGTTGTACTTTTAGTAGTATCAGACGACACTAGTACACAACACACACACACACACACACATACACACACACACACAGAGAACACACACACAACACAAGCACACACTCACACACACAACACAAGCACACACACACACACGCACACACACACACACACACACACACACCTCAGCTGTGACAGCCAACAAGATGGGAGAGAGTTGAGGGAGGACCACGTTACAGTGATGAAGTGAGAGACGACACATTACCATCATGCTTTCAACCTTGTCTTCCCTGTGTGTGGTGAAGTGAATAGTACTACTAACAAGTAGAGGAAAGATGTGCTTTGCAGTCAGACACGTACCAGTTGCCAGAAGAAAGGGAATGTAATGAATCTTTAAGAGCCTGCTCTGGCTCGGCCAAAGGTTGGAGACCCTCACTGGTAGGTTCATCTGTTTCTGACGGAGGAGTAACAAGTCCGTGTGTTGTGTGAGGATGGAACACTGTGGGTAGCTCAGTACTTGGGGAGTCCTCCTCAACGGGAGAATCTACAGGTAGTGAACCTTTACGAGAGCCTTGTCTCTTTGGTCTACTGGGAGGTTCGGGATCGAAAGGTCTCAACTTCTGATTCAGCAGCCTTCCTTTGGCTGACTTGGATAAAGACACAGTCTTCTTCTGGGGTGCTGGGGATACATTGGGAGTTCTGGAGTTCTGGGGTGCTGGGCAGGCATCACAAGTTCTGGACTTAAGGGTCAATTCCTTATTCCCTTGTCCAGTTCTAGGTTGGGACTCAGTGGGTGTGGTCCACTCAATAATGAATGAATCATGTTTCTTCAACCCACTACTATTACTACTGTGATGTGTGTGTGGTTGAGGGTCAGCCTGAACATCTTCTTGACTACTTCCTGAGCTGGTAGCCCCCTTCCCTGGCTCTTCCTTGACACAGTTGGACTTCCCTTTAGGTGAGGTCAGTTTGAGCTTTTCCTTTCCCAATTTACTACAGACAATAAACATGAGTGATCAAATTAGCAAGAAATTCATGAGTATTATTAGCAACAATTAGCCTCAATTACTTGCGTGTTCCTGGTGCTAAATAGCCTTGAACACAGACATCTGATGTGGCATCACTGTCCATCAACTTCTTCTCTCTGATGGGAGATTGTAACTTGCTCTCCTGTACATAAGGCATCCACTCTAACACAAACTGGGCATGCAACACACGCACACGCACACACACAAACACACACACACACACACACACAATTTTATTGATGGACAGCATACCTACATAGATATGTACGTATGTACATACCTGCTGTGACCTTATGGCAGCTTCCCTCAGTTCTTTGACAGCTAATGAACTGATAGAAGATGACAGACTATTTCCTTCAAATTCATCTTCATAAATGTCCTCAAAATCATCGTCATAAGTGTCCACTCTCCTCCCAGGACTTCCCCTGACATCTTCTAAGTCCTGTGCATCACTGGTTGAGAGGGATTTGGGCTTAGCCCCACTCAAAGGGTGCTTCACTCGAGGCTTGGATGTGGGTCTCTGTGGATGAGGTACTCCTGTACACAAGAAGAACAAACCAACTGCTTCAACAAGGGCGCACATGATTATGTACGTATGTGTGCTAAACAAAACATACATACGTACATACCTACGTACGTGTACACACATACCAGTTGAATCTTTGCCAATGCTGTCAGGACTTGGTGCTGGCCATGTAAGGGAAAGTCCCGAGTTCTGCAGTGAGTTACTATCTTGCACTCCATGTGCTGAAGATAATAGCCAGCTATTGCCAACGGTTGAATGGCTGTTACCATGGCCTCCACTACCTGCATCCATGTGGTCTCCATTGCTCAAGGGGACGACTGAAGAAGGATATCTGAAGGTTGGCTTGAGCTGATTCTGGTCCATGTTCTTCATCCTTAGCCGAGCACGATGGAGTTCTGCGTAGGAGTTGGTGGTGGAACGTTTGGAACCTCCTCCAAGTGACACAAAGGCAGGAGGAAGTGACTTCTTTGGCTTGGGAGGGATATTAGGTAGCTTCTTGCTCTTCTGTGGACTATCCTCACTGTTCTCCTTCTCCCATGGCAGTCTGTTGCGTGTGGTACTATGATATGGACGCACTCCACTAGGCACACGTGAACCACTGTCCCCAGTGGGACTGCTCTGATGGGGGTTAGCTGAGATGCTTCCTTGAAGTATCCAGTCCACATCATCTCCGATAAGAGAACGAGTCTTCCCAGCTGAGCTCAGACCAACAGCAACTTGAATGGCGTGGTCAACCAAACCATCACTGTTGATGCTTGGGAGGAGACGGCGGCTGAGACGAGCCTGAAAAGCAGCCATTAGTCCACAGGACTTCTCTTCTTGTTTGACTTCTTGTAAGTAGCTCTTTTCCACACTAGAAACAGCTGAAACCAATGGCTGAACATTTCCTTTGCCCAGAACATGGGCAAGTACTGCAAAGGCTTCCAGGGCAGCTTGACGAATGCGCTGTCTGCTATCCACCAGACTTGGTGCAAGCCGTTTGGCAACATCCAACAGGTTGATGTCGGTTCTGGGATATTTAAGCAAAGTTGCAATAACTATATTAATGACATCTTCTCGAACCTTTGATGCTTTGTGCCTTAAACCATATGACATTAGCTCACTAATGACAGCATCAGGACCTAAGTGCTCCATTAGAGTGAGGCTAATCTTTGTCAACGATTGACGTACAACGTACTTTCCTCCCATTTTAGGCATAATCATAACAACTATTGTAGACAAGTGCGGTTTCAGAAAGGTAGACGCTGCTTGTATTAAAGATTCTAAAACCTCTAGCCCGCCCTGTAGAATCTGAAAATTAGGGTCGGACATAGCGCTGTCGACTATGGACAAGACGATGTCCAATTCTGTTATTAAAAGAGGTCCGTTAGACTGTAAAACACAGGTTTGAAGATCATTGATAGCTTGAAGCCTACTTCCCACATCTGAGTCGGATTTGAGGCAAACTTCGACATCTCTCAGTCGTTCCCTCACTGACCACTCCGACACTACTACGGGGTCCGTCGAGTAAAAATCTTCATCCAGATGGCTTTCTCTGGGAATTGTATGGTTAGTACTTCTTGCCATTGCTAACGAAACTTCACCTCATCTTCACTGTCAATCAATTCGTAAAAGGCGGTACGGGCGGTAGGTAACTACCTAAACTTCTGTAGTAACTAAACGCAAACATCACTCTCGCAAACGGCAGGAATTTCATTGCGAGTACTCCTAAACGTAGAACAATCTATTTTTAGAATATATTCTAAAAATAGGCGCAGTTCTAAATATAAAAAAGCAAATGGTTACTGGTGGAAATAACAGTGTACTGTTTTCTTGAACATTTATCATCTAGGAATGGATTACGGGTTGTCTTCCTCAAGTTTATATCAGCATGGAGACATAGTGAAGTTAAATGTGGGTGGTAGAAGGTGAGTTTTGGATGTCGATTTGGTGGCGTAGACTTGAATACCACAATTACGTTGTTTTAGATTCACAACTTCTAGACAAACACTGACTTGGGTTCAAGATTCATTTTTCTCAAGGTAGGCCGTACGGTGTGCAATGTGTGTGAAATGTTTGTTGTAAATGTCATGTGACAATCACATGATTTATGATACGTACGTATAACAGTACTGTAATGATTATTGCATTACCCATCTTATATGTAGTTTATTGAGTGGCCGAATCCCATCCTTGAAAGATGAAGCAGGAGCTGTGAGTGCTGGTTCATTCCGTGTAGCTGCATACAGCACATAGTAATGTAGCTTTTTGTTTCACCAGATTTTTGTTGACCGGGATCCAGATGTGTTTGTCCCCATCCTTCATTTTCTCCGCAGTAGGGAAGTGAACCTGAGGTAAGCCACTTCCACACACTTAAAGGGAAACTTGTGAAATGTATTGGTTGGATTGACTGAGATCATCAGTACTGAGGCTGTGTGTGTGTGTGTGCAGGTTATACATATGTACATGTGTAATTTTAAACACTTCATTGATGAGATAATGGAATGAGGATGCCAACTATGGTCGTTTGTATGTGATCGGATGTTACAAAGGAATTCCATTTCCACTTGGTTTAAGCATGAGCAGGAAATGATTAATTGATGTCATTTAATGGAACTTGAAACCATTAATTTTTAAATTATTAGAGTGTGTGCATTGATTGGTTGAGGGTCATGCTCGTGTATGGTGGAAGTCGATCATACCTCTCTCTAAGGATGTGATGTATGTGTGTGAGGATGTGGTTTAGCAGATGTAAACAGTGTGTGTTCTCTTGTGGTTTGGTTGCTATAGAGGGATGGATGTGAAGACACTGCGCAGTGAAGCAGAGTTCTACTCTATTACTCCTTTGGGTATGTCTATCCATTCATTTGTAATGCAAGCATCCTTTCTATTGTACATGTGTGTACATGCCCGTCTTACTGGTACTGCACTGTGCTGTACTGTATTATATGGTACTAGTATATTGTACTGTGTAGAGCTACGTATGTGGTGCTGTGTGGTGTTGTGTGATGCTGTGTATGTTCCTCATGTTCTCTACGTACATATGTACCACATTGATGTGATGTCATCCCATGATGGGGATGCCGTACAGCAATGGGATGTTCTGTTGTTTGTATTAATTTTCTATTAGTAAAGCGCCTGATGTTGTGTGAAGACGTCACACGAACTTCCTGTGGTGGGATCTTGTTTGTTGGGAGCATTGCCCCTCCTATCCATCTCTCAACATTGGATGGACCTCCCTCAGCTCTTCTGCCTCCTTACAAGCTATCCAGTAAGCACAAGCTACATATGTATGTAGTTTGTCATAATATTATGATAGTCATGTGTGATAGTCATGTGATGGTCATGTGATGGTTGTAAAACACTGCTTTAATGATCAATGCATGTCAATGGTGTGTTATTTTGACCTGAAAATCACCAAGTATTAGCTATTTGTTGGCTTTGGTACACCTTCAATGGAGTGATTTAACCTGTAAAATTCCTAAACAAAGACTGTGTCAAAGGAAATGAGGTTAGATTTGATGCAAATAAGGACCTTGACCGCACTGTCTCCGCGGATGCAATGTAGGAACAGCTGGTATATTGATTGCTTAGACATGTGTAGCAAAGGTGGATCCAGGGTACTTTGATGCCTCTTCCTGGCAGACTGAAGTACGTATATCACATCACACATGTAAGCAGTGCATGGGGTAAACAAAGCCTTAAATTTTGTGTGAAGAGCCAGCTGTTGGTATATTTCAAGTTACATACATACAGAATCTCAGCCACCAGCCCTTACTGTACCATCAAGATTATTTTCTAGGCTTGTGCTTACCATTTTGAAAGTTTCTAGGTTTTTTTTTTCACTGTTAGTCTACATTACATCCAGCCAACTCGTTGATCAGCTAGTTGTAAAATGTCTTCCACAAAGTCCCAATTGCTTTGCAACAAGATTTTGCCTATTTCCTGCTGAGTGAATTACCTGATATTGATTACATGAGGTCAGGGTATTGTGGTTGTTCAAACAGAATTTGTATTAATGTTGTCATTAGGTAAATGGTTTATTATATCACTAATGTTAATGTAGTTATGGGTCACCACAAGGTGGTTCGTAGGAGCAAAGTCAAACCATGGTGAATCACCATTTAGGATTCCCCAACCCTCCATCATGCAAGTCACTACTTTGTGAACTGTTCAATAACTTACCACCCTCCCTCCACCTTGCATACTCCCCTGGTCACCACCACCCTTACTACAGCTTTGCTCCATTTCTCCCTCCACCCATCATCGCCCGCCCCTTATCCTTCACCCTTCACCCATCCCTCTACCTCCTCTCTCATCACCCTCCCTTCACCCATTACCCCCCCCCGTCCATACTCCCTACTGCAGGTGATGTTAACAAGAATGTGAGACAAATTGTTTGTCATGGGAACTGCATGGCTACTGTCTATGCACAAGTTATCTTTGTGTATTCTCTGTGAGTTATTGCTGCTTGCTAGCTTTGTCTATGTACGTACGTATATGTGCACAATGCATGTGGTCTAGTTGTTGTGTGGAGAGTGTCTGGGGAGTGATGGGGAGTTTCTGGTGTGGAGTGATGGGGAGTTTCTGGTGGAGAGTGGTGGGGAGTTTCTGGTGTGGAGTGATGGAGAGTTTCTGGTGGAGAGTGGTGGAGTCTCTGGTGGGGAGTGGTAGAGTCTCTGGTGTGGAGTGGTGGAGAGCTCTGGTGTGGAGTGGTGGGGAGTGGTGGAGTCTCTGGTGGGGAGTAGTGGGTTCTCTGGTGGGGAGTGGTAGAGTCTCTGGTGTGGAGTGGTGGAGAGCTCTGGTGGGGAGTGGTGGAGTCTCTGGTGGGGAGTAGTGGTGTAGTCTCTGGTGGGGAGTAGTGGAGAGCTCTAGTGGGGAGTGGTGGAGAGCTCTGGTGTGGAGTGGTGGAGAGTGGTAGAGAGCTCTGGTGGGGAGTGGTGGAGTCTCTGGTGGGGAGTAGTGATGGAGAGCTCTGGTGGGGAGTGGTGGAGTCTCTGGTGGGGAGTGGTGGAGAGCTCTGGTGAGGAGTGATGGAGAGTCTTTGGTATGTCATGTGATGTATCTCTTGTGCGTATGTTGTTGTTCCTTGGTTCCAGGGGTCGTGAAGGTCGTGGATGGGACCTGGTCTACACTTCACCCCTCTTGGACCGTGCTCCTCAGCATGTGTCCTTGAGAACTAAGGTTGGTGGGGGTAGCCATCTTGGAGATAAGCTACTAGCTGCAGTCCTTGGCACTGAGGTGCGCGTGTGGACATGCTCTCCTACTCAAAGAGAACTGAGTGAGCCCCATCCACCTCACATATTCTTGATCTGTCCCATCCACCTCACATATTCTTGATCTGTCCCATCCACCTCACATGTTCTTGATCTGTCCCATCCACCTCACAATTTTTGACTCTTCTGGTTGGTAGCTACCTTTGAGGCCAAGTTCCAAGTGGATCACATGTTCTTTATTGGCTCACAGCTAGTGGTCCTCGGGAATGCAGGGAAGGTGGCTGTGTGGCAGTCTGTCACTAGACACTGGCAGATCCAAGGAGTTGCCCCTATCTGTAGTTTTGATTCAGCGGGTTCATTCTTACTGCTTGGATGTACCAATGGGTCCATTTACCACATTGGTGAGCTTTAACTATACACTGTACATACATACATGCAAGTATACACATAATCACCACTGCTGTGTCCTTCACCGATCACCAGTGCTGTGTCCTTCACCGCTCACCACTGCTATGTCCTTCACCGATCACCAGTGCTGTGTCCTTCACCGATCACCAGTGCTGTGTCCTTCACCGCTCACCACCGCTGTGTCCTTCACCGATCACCAGTGCTGTGTCCTTCACTGCTCACCAGTGCTGTGTTCTTCACCGCCCATCAGTGCTGTGTCCTTCACCGATCACCAGTGCTGTGTCCTTCACCGCTCACCCCTGCTGTGTCCTTCACCGATCACCCCTGCTGTGTCCTTCACCGATCACCAGTGCTGTGTCCTTTACTGCTCATCAGTACTGAGTCCTTCACAGCTCACCAGTGCTGTGTCCTTTGCAGATATGGAGAAGTTTCCACTAAGGATGAAAGACAATGACTTGCTAGTGTCACAGCTTTTTGAAGATCCAAACCATGAAGCTATCACTACTCTTAGTGTTTATCTCACTCCAGCTGTGTGTGAGTTGACATATTTGTTTATGGTAGCAGTTGAGTGGTTGTTCAGAGCTGTCGAGTGGTTGTTGGGAGCTGTCAAATGGTTGTTGGGAGTGGCTGAGTGGTTGTTGAGACCTAGCACAGAAACAGGTACGTACATGTGCGTATGTATAAATCTTTTCTCTCAGACAATGGAGGGTTCAATCAACAGTGGATAGAAATAGCCTATGGGACAAGCAGTGGGAGTGTCAAAGTGATTGTGCAACATCCAGAGAATGTGGGGCAAGGTCCACAGGTCTTTGATACCTTCACTGTACACACCTGTTCACTTTCCAAAGTTGTCCTTGGAGAAAAGCACTTAGTATCAGGTGTGTTCATTCAGCTTTGTAGCTAGCCTGTGCTACTGTCTGTGTCGGTAGCCCGTGCTACTGTCTGTGTAGCTAGCCCGTTCTACTGTCTGTGTAGCTAGCCCGTGCTACTGTCTGTGTAGCTAGCCTGTGCTACTGTCTGTGTAGCTAGCCCGTGCTACTGTCTGTGTAGCTAGCCTGTGCTACTGTCTGTGTAGCTAGCCCGTTCTACTGTCTGTGTAGCTAGCCCGTTCTACTGTCTGTGTAGCTAGCCTGTGCTACTGTCTGTGTGGCTAGCCCGTGCTACTGTCTGTGTAGCTAGCCTGTGCTACTGTCTGTGTGGCTAGCCCGTGCTACTGTCTGTGTGGCTAGCCCGTTCTACTGTCTGTGTAGCTAGCCCGTTCTACTGTCTGTGTGGCTAGCCCGTGCTACTGTCTGTGTAGTTAGCCTGTGCTACTGTCTGTGTAGCTAGCCCGTGCTACTGTCTGTGTAGTTAGCCCATGGTACTGTCCATGATGCTAGCCCGTGCTACTGTCTGTGTAGCTAGCCCTTTCTACATTCTTGTCTGTGTGCAGTGTGTGCCGACAATCATGTGCGAACTTGGAATGTGACAAGGTTCAGAGGTCGAATCTCTACACAACCTGGTTCCAGCTCCTTGTCCTCTTACAAGGTGCTTTCCATTGACGGTCCACACTCTCTGCTTTCTTCAGAGTTCTCCATCGGTAAGATGTGTGGTAAGATGTGTTGCAGGGTTTCTTTCATCAAAATATCGGGGGAGTGGGGGGAGGGGGCAAATTTGTAGCTGTTAAAGATAATTGGGGCATCAGGCAGCCATATTGTGAATGAGCATTGACTTTATAATTTTCAGGAGAAGGGGAGAATCCCTGGATGGCAAAGATGTGATCTTGTTCAGATATGTTGTGAGTTAATCCATTTCTTTTTGGCAGGCCCATATGGAGAGGTTGGGGAGGAGCAAGTATTCATTCAACGTGTTGTCCCAGAAACCAGTAAACTGTTCGTGCGTCTCTGTTCCACGGGACATAGGTGAGTTTGATAAAGCAAGGAACATCTTTGACAAAGTAGATAATACATTCCAGGAGTTACCACCCACCAGGACCCTCTGACCCCTTGGGCTTCATAATGATTCAATCTCTGATCTAATCACACCCTCGACTCTGCCCTAGGCCTGGCCTGACTTGGAATGGAGTTTTGCAAAATTACATTAGTAGAGGCTTTGAAGGTTGGATTACCTCTCCTATTACCTGGCCAGCCCTAGGACCACTTCAATTAGTTGAATAGTCAGTACGTATGTACATGCGTGAAATGAACTAAGTATTTTCTGTAGGATCTGTGATATCAATTCAGTGGATGGAAGCAACTTGTCAGCTTGTTCTGTTCATGAGTTTGAAGGTGCTAACAGACTAGGATCTCGGTCCAGACGTTATGTCATAACAGGGCATAGCAGTGGGAACATTCAGGTGATGTACTTTCCTACCACCAAACTGTACCTATTGGCACTGTAGTGTTCGAGGAAGTGGGGTTCATACACACACCGCGCACACACCCTCTACACACCACACACCATACCACACCCACTCTGTATTATTGTCTTTCACTTGGTTGCCACCCCCAGCTGTGGGATCTTACAACTGCCATTGAGTTATGTTCAAAGACTTCATTGAAGCAATCAGGTGAGTGTCTCCTCCAATTATCTACCCTCGGACTTGGGAGGGGACATTCCACAGCTGGCCGTATCCCACTAACCCAGGAGATATCCCATGGTAGCTGAGGTGGACTGTTGTGACATACACCCACACCACCCATCCCCTCCAGCGCTGATTCTTGGTTGGCATGCTGTATAAGCAATTGAGTGTTGAATATTTGATGTTTGTCGAGGATATTTTCCTGGGAATTATGATTCAGTTAGCTTGAGACGTCTGCTTACTTGCTTCCTGTTATTCAGTTCTCTAGCTTCTAATCTAATAGAAGGTTTTGTGTTAGCCCAAGCCCATCTGCTTTCACCTTACTTCTTGTCTTTTGGGTACTCTACCTTTCATAAATTGCATTCATAGCACTTTTTCTAGCACACGCACGCACGCACACACACGCGCGCGCGCGCGCGCACGCACACACACACGCGCGCGCGCGCGCACGCACACGCACACACACACTATACATTATGTGCACTTCATGCTATTCTGTGCCATATGCTTTCACTCTAGGAGCTGAGAATGATGGTGGTCCTACTCAAGAAGAGTTGTTGGACATGCTGTATTCTTTTGACATCAGTGCCTCCCGTTCATCAAGCTCTGTCAACTCAAGAGCTCCGTCTCCTTCCCCGTCACTCTTCAATGTAATTTGTTCTACTCATCGGCCAAACCCAGCTGGCCCCACTACCCCAATATTCCACCGCATGGGGCTAAGGGGGAGTGGTCGTCAAATAGTGCCCGTCCCACTTCGCAGTGTCAGTGAGAGTCCTCATCCTCCCCCATCCTCACAGTCTGTATGGACAGATGGTCCTTTGAGCCGCCACAGTGGACATCGTCAAGGAAGTGTCTCTCGCTTGGCCAGACCTAAGCCTGAGCCATTCAGCCTTAGCGACACAGAGCTACCACGCCCTCTTATGGTGGACACCCCACAGAACTCAGCTTTGTTGAAAGTTCCTGCTAAATGGAATGATATTGACTGTAGTAAACCTGACCCTATCCCAACACTATCAACAGAAGATGATGTCACCAATGATGATCCTACTTCCGTTAGCCCTCTTCCTGCAAAAGTGTCCTCCCTGTCTTCTTTACGTCCAACGTCTGTTTTGCCTGTTCACTCACGAACTTTGTCAGCTCCACACAAGACACGTGTTGTTCGTGTCCACTCTCACTCAGACCACACCACCTCTCTCTGTGGCTATTCTGACCACCATGAAAGTAACACGTTAGCTGGTTCATCTCCGAGTTTGCTGCGCCCAAGTGCACCTTCACCAGTTACAAGACAAGGCATGAAAAAGCTGCTTCAATCTGACCTCCCTGCTAGTGACTGTTAACATTCCTCACGTCCCACCCTAACTCATCCCTTGTGTGTTTGCTGCTCATTAATTCATTGTGTGCTTATCTTGTATTGACTTATTAATGAATATTAATTGAATCAATTGTAATAGCTACAATAGTAATAATAGCAAGCTGTTTGACAACAAGAATCCCAACAAATACACCATTGTCTATAAAATATTGCCCAGGGCATACATCCTGGTCATCACAGCAGTTCGAAGGAATCATGGCTAAATGGAAGGCTTTCTTCTACGCTCTGTTATTAGCCCATTTTGAGTTGAGCTGTTCAATGTGTCCTAAACTAGACAGTGAACTTTTGGAAGAGAAGAGACTGGAAGCATTTAAAACTAGCTTCCTGGCTAAAATGAAGCTACAAAAAGTTCCTGAAAACCCCACTGAGACCATCACATCCTTAAGGGCGTTTGATAAAGACACACAGAAAAGCTATGAAGATGCTGTAAATGCTCTGTCAGATTCATACTCGGGTGTATGCTCCAAGTGCCCTCACTGCAGCAAACCTGGGAACACAGAAGACTACTATGCAGAAGTGTTTAGGGACGTGAAGGGAGGTATGTCAATCCTGTAGAAGCATGCAAGTCCTTGTGCCACACCCACTGCAGTACTAGACATAGGTCCTCATGCCACACCCACTGCACTACTAGAAGCACGTCCTGTACCACACCCACTGTAGTACTAGACATAGGTCCTCGTGCCACACCCACTGCAATATTAGAAGTACGTCCTCATGCCACACTCACTGCAGTACTAGAAGCAGGTCATGTACCACATCCACTGTAGTACTAGACATAGGTCCTCATGCCACACCCACTGCAGTGCTAGAAGCAGGTCCTCGTGCCACACCCACTGCAATATTAGAAGCAGGTCATGTACCACACCCACTGTAGTACTAGACATAGGTCCTCATGCCACACCCACTGCAGTGCTAGATGTAGGTCCTCGTGCCACACCCACTGCAGTGCTAGAAGCAGGTCCCCGATCACATATGCAGTGACAATTAAATGTGATTACATCAATGTGTGCTATGCCCATAGACGTGGGTGATAATGGGAGAAATGCTGAGTTTAGACTAGAAAAGAAGACGAGAAATGGCCACATGAAACAAGCCAGACTTCGCATTCCAATCGAGTCAAGCCAGCAGTTTGAGCACTATAGCAGGCAACAGAGAGATACTTCAGACATGCAAGTGAAAATATACTTGAAGGAATATGGACCACAGAATCAAACATTATCACGAAGACTAGTTCATGAACAGAAATACAGAGTAGATTCAGACACTGTAACGATTGATGTTACATCACTTCTTGAAGAGTACACAGATGCAGCAGATGGTCAAGATGAAGATCATTCATTGGCACTGGAAGCTGACTTCGAAACAAGCATGGATATAGCTATTAGCCCACAGGAAACACGAATGACTGTCATCAGTGAAGTCGATAGCGAGGGAGGAAGAAGCAAGCGTCAATCTGATGCCATTAACTCTGATTACTGCAGAGAAACTCCACAGGAGAGAAGATGCTGTTTGAGAGATCTAGCGGTAAACTTCTATAAGTTGGGTTGGAAGTGGGTGCAATGGCCACCAGAGCTGAACATTCACTACTGTTCAGGTACCTGCCCTTACACATGGCCAAACAGCGCTGAGAGGTATCCAACTGTGCTGAGAGCATACAGGCAACTTAATCCAACCAGTGCCCCTGAGCCGTGCTGCTCTGCACAGAGAATCAGAGGTATCACTGCCATTGTCAAAAAGGATCCCCAGAAGACAGCTGAAGTCATAAACCTTTCTGACATGATAATAGAGTCGTGTATTTGTGGTTAATCTTTGGCTATGTTGTCACTCACACCTATACATGGAGCCATACATATACTGTGTACACACAGAAATACTCCTTGTTATTTGCACATTATGAAGCATGAATAGCTGTTTTCATCTTGTGGATCATGATAAAGCAGATTTATCACAGTTTAATTGATTTTATATAAAAGTTGACAACAATCAACCTGAGCTGTGCATTTACTTCGAAATATTTGTAGAAGCTATTTGCAAACAAACCTTTTCCCAATGACACATGCACACTTTCTTACAACATTGATAATATGCAAATGAATAAACTGTTAATATTATAGTCCAAAGAGTCACATTATGAGTGAATTCTATTGATATAGAAGCTACACACAGACTCTACAGCTGTAGCACCACCCTCACTGTAGGCCCTACAGGACCCGGTGTAGCACCACCCTCACTGTAGGCCCTACCAGCTACTCTGTATTTTTAATTTCTTTTCAGGTTCAGTGCACAGTGATCTTCTCATGTAATAATATTAGAGTTCTTTGTGTTTGAAAATATATGCAAGAACCTAGCCACAAAACAGGGGTGTATCCAGGATTTAGCTCAGGGGGGGTGCTTACTGTTGCTACAAATTATGAGTGCTACATATTTTCTCTTAAAGTGACATGAATTTATCAATTAACCTTAGAGTCAATTATCAAGTGAACAGAGACTGTTACATGCATAGAGAATGTTGCACAAACCAGCCTATGACGTTATCAAAAAGGCCGCCGGTTTCATCTGCTAGTTTCTTTGCCAGTTTGCATGCTTAAACGAAGAGATACAATAGCGAAAATGGACACTTTGCTACTCTCATAGCTCAGAATATTGACTAATATCATCCATGACATGATTTTGTGTTAAAGATCTAGCACTCAAACTGGAAACTTATTTCCAATATTTTCACTGAGCTCTCACTGAAGGTAAGGCTCTGAGCCTCTGGGGTAGTCTCGTACCCAGACCCTATTCTTCCCTCCAGTTTCAATGAACTGACCAATGACGTCAGTTCACCTCAAGGGGGGTGCTTGAGCACCCTGAGCACCCACCCCCCCCTGGATACGCCTATGACAAAATAAGTTTTCCTCCATCTAGAGATTGTTCAGCCGACATTTACTCTCCATTTACATTAGCCAGACGGATTATCTTGGGGTTTAATAATTTCTGATACTCATTAAATGTCTGTCAAACTTATTGCTGGTGCCCCTGAGATTAAAAGGGAGGAAAAGTCGACTGTACTGGACTAAGGAATGTTGCTAAGTAGAGCCTGGTCTCGCGTACTATGCCTTCAATAACACCGTGCAGCGAATCGAGTACCTGAAGTGAATCCGAGGCTAGGTATATTTTTGTTACTGTGGGTTATTGCCTTTAACAAAGCAAAGAGTGTTACGCATTTCATCGCCCACAGAGGACCGAACAAAAACACGTTCTGAAATCCGAAAGAATGTGTATTACATGTATGTGTGGGGACGGGCCGAGACGGACGGGCTGCCATAGTCTGGCGTAGCTCAGACCCAAACTCGCTCGGCCATTTTCGGGGACTGACGTCACCGCTCGCCCGGTGACGTCAGTCCCCGAAAATGGCCGAGCGAGTTTGGGTCTGAGCTACGCCAGACTACGGGCTGCCAGTAGTCTGACCATGTATAGATTATCTATGGTCTGACAAGCTAGCCCGTCTCCGCCTCTTCTCGCCCGTAGGGCGTTTGCGGAGACGGGCTAGCTTTGAAGACCATAATATAGGGTGCCAGTTGTGCAGGGACGTACGCAGGTGTCTTCATTTCCGGGTTGGGGATGATGTCATTGCTTTGGGAATTTCCTCTCAACTGATGACAGAGAAGTCAACGCTAATTATAGCTGGTAAGCTGTGGGAGAAGTGGAACATGACATGCTCTGGCAAGTTCCCAGACTTTACAAACAATAAACTATTTTTTTCAAAGGATACAATCCTCAAATGGTTTCCATTTCAACTTTCAATATGGAGAACTCTACGGTGTGTGCATTCATACAAAGATGCATGATCTGAGCCCACTAGGTTGGACCACACACACGTAGTTCCATCTCATGGAAGAGAACCCCTGATCTGAGCCCACTAGATTGGACCACACATGTAGTTCCATCTCATGGAAGAGAACCTGTGAATTTTAATGAAATACTTTTACAACACAATCAGCTAATGACTAATGGAATTCATAGCTCTACTGATCACCATTAAAAGGACATAGCCAAATGTCATGCATTTCCCTCCACTTGGCTAACCACTCTTCCAGCCACTTCTACCCACTCCCACCATAGATAATATATAACGTTACTATGCTCCCACTAACCACTCTCAGCCACTGACTAACCACTCCCCAGCCACTCCCACTCACTACTCTCCTGTCCACTCCCACTATCATTCCCCTTAATTGGCTCCTCCTACTGACTAATCACTCCCCAGCCACTCCCACTCCCACTCCCCAGCTACTCCCTTGGCTACTCTTACTAATCACTCCCCAGCCACTCCCACTGACCACTTTTCATCCACTCCCACTGACCACTCCACCAGCCACTCCCACTGACCACTTTTCATCCACTCCCACTGACCACTCCACCAGCCACTCCCACTGACCACTTTCCCGTCCACTCCCACTGACCACTCCACCAGCCACTCCCACTGACCACTCTCCCATCCACTCCCACTGACCACTCCCCAGCCACTCCCAGCCACTCCCCTGGCACCTCCCACTGACTAACCACTCCCACTCCCCAGCCACTCCCCAGCCACTCCCCAGCCACTCCCCAGCCACTCCCACTGACCACTCATTCACAAATGTTCACAAACAAGGTGACACAACACGGGCAGCCTCTGTGGAAGCCTGTAAATCCCTATTGCAATCAATGGCTCCATCAATCAGTTGAACAATGTGTTTGGTATTTTTGGTCGCAGTTTCATCTAATACACTTTTAATAATAGTTTACATACTTTGAAGGGTATCACAATACCAATTAAAGTAATGCCCAATATAACATCATAGCATAGCTTTGTTTACATAACATCAAAATACTTTCACTGCACCTCCCCTGAAAGTGAAAGCAAAGACTATTGACACAACATAAGGTATTCCAACCAAATTGTGGAATGCTTTAGGTACAGTCAGCATGATTCTGTTTCATCTTTGACGAAATCCTTCACAAATTGCTTTGAATAGTATATCACACAATCTCTGTATCATGTCGATATGTGCCTGCTTGTGACATCATAATAATAAATACTCTGCTAGGGCTTTCATGGGTGGGACTGTCTTAATTGTTGGGATTATTTCTCTTATCACTGTTTTTCACATATCTGTTTGTGCACACACAACTAGCTGTGCACTGCCTACACCAAACAGTTTACAACACTGAGAGTGCACAACACTGAGAGTGCACAACATCAACAATAAGTTATAACAAATCAAGCAGACAGGTCAGTTCAGCACATTAATTCTGAAAATTGACATAATATACAAACCCACGGTCTACTGTGGTTGCACGGCACTGGGCTAACGAACGGAGTGAAATTTTTACATCTTTCCTGATTTAGTGTCTCTGTCACTTTGAAGAGGTGCGGGGGTACTGATGGAAACAGCTCGTTTCCTACAGCTCCAAAGAGCATAGGAAATGAGTCTTTCATCCAGGGACAGTTCTGCTATCCTAAATTGGGCTTATTATGTGCAAACAAGAGAGAGGATTTAAACACTAGTATATGGTTTGCATAGAGCGAATATTATTATGATTCTGCATATCGAATGAAGTCCAATTGTGATATCACCCATACATCCTGCTGGTCGTGATATTTAAATCTCCCTCTACAGAAGGGCCTCAGAGTTCAGCTAAACATTTACTGAGTTGTTAAATGCATAGGTATTAAGGAGTTAAAATGTTTAAAATTCTAGGAGTCTTTTGTTTGCTAGGAGTAGCTTTCTCTGCTCCCATTAATCCAATTGTAAAATGTAATGGACAAAGTTTAACAGAGATTATAGAGTCGTTACAAACTTCAGCATCTTTCACTTTGCAGACCTCCCTTGCTAGCAGTAGGATAGAAGAAATCTACAATGAACTATCAAACTTACAAGATGGAACAACAGACAAAAATACATACAATATTTGCAATTATGTGGAAAACACTAGTGAAGTCTCCAAGCATGCCATGTGCTCATGGGTCTATGAATGTGATTATGAGGAAGGGAGATTCCCTCAGTATATATTCCATGCACGATGCACAGAAGACAAATTTTCTTACATGAAGCAGCTTTCAGCCAGCAACGGTGACACATGCCAATGTGGAGCAGTGTATAGGCCAATTCAAGTATTAAGATTTTCAAGTTGCAATCCGGAAACAGATATCGCAGAGTGGAAGTGGGAATCATACCAAGTCAGTGTAGGATGCCAATGTTCTTGAGTATAGGACAAATTTGTTTTTATGGCAAACCTCTAAACCTCATTAGGATCTTACAATTGCCAATCTGTTACACTTATTGTTTTATGATAATATTATTGTTATATTTATGCACCCAGTGATCACTATAAAATTAATATTTACCTCTTCACATTGTATGCATATATTATTGTGTGTGTGTGTGTATGTACGTGTGTGTGGGTGGGTGGATGCATTCTCCAATAACAATATAAACAGTGCAGAACATACTTTGCCCTTATATGGTTGTAGTGTCTTCCCATGTGATCTAACACACCCATATGTCAACATGGAAGATCCACCAACAAATCACTTCCTATAGAGAACACTACTTCCCATTTTGATAAATACTTTGGAAGTAAATAATGGTTTCTGCATATGTCACTCATCATGTCCATGTGTCATAGCTGATCAAGTCTAAGTGAAGGTACTCTGAGGGACATATGGAGGCAGGTTTGAGCAGCAATTGGTATATATTGGTTGTTAGTATAATAAGCCGTACATTCCTATGACATCGTCCACTCACCCACTGGCCCGGTACTAACTCACCCACTCACCCACTCACCACTCACATCCACTCACCCACTCATTCGCTCACCCATACGACAACTCTCACATCCATTCACCATCTCACCCACCCACTCACCCAATGGCCGACTTACCACTAACCCACTCATTCGCTCACCCATTCATCAACTCACCCGCCCACTCACCAGCTGGCCCACTTACCAACTCACCCATTCATCCACTTATCCACACACCAACTTAACTACGCATTCACCTACCTCACCTGCTCACTCACCCATCCACTCACCCACTCACTCACCCATACACCCACTCATTCACCCATCCATTTATATACCCACCTCACCTGCTCACTCACCCATCCACTCACCCACTCACCCATCCACTCACCCACTCACTCACCCATTCACCCACTCACTCACACATCTACTCATCCATTCACTTACTCCCCACTCACCCACCCATTCAGCCTTCAAGTAATTTCCACCTACACATTTCTATCTGTTTAGCCATCAACCATCAACCATCCATTTCCATTAGATTCTATCTATCCAGGACAAGGGCAGAGAAGCCATGTGCTACCAAAAGTTATTAGGTTGCTTAAAGAGCCCATGAATGCCAAAGGATATTACAGCAAGCAACTCCTGAGCCAAATAAGGTGTTACGTCTTTGCTGGGAGAGTACATAAGTGTTGATCATGGCTCTAAAACCATTAGTTATTTTTGTGTTGAGGATAAGTGCTTAAGCATGTTCACAAGTGCAGCTATGAGGAACTTTGCAGTTTTAGTAACTACATTTCATTTATCATTGAGTTTGCCACTGTTTCCTAGGCCTGTGAGACCATTTAACTGCAGTGCCACTACAGATTCTGATGCTATACAACTTAAGAAGAAGCTAGAGTGGTCGAATCTTCAGCTAGGCAACCTCATTTTACCAATCAATGTCACATATGACAAAGCAGAAGATACCCTTTACGTATTAAACCATGTTTACACACATAGGGAAACTCCCTTTCTAACATGTCACAGTATAGAGGACCAGACAACAGAAATTTCCCGCAATGCTCTCTGCTCCTGGAAGTACTCATGTGACCATGACAGCAGTAGATTTCCAGCATACATCTTCCATGCTAAGTGCTCCAGCGGAGAGCAGCACTACCTTGATAGGAGGCGGAGCTGCCAGTGCACACCCCTCACAGTGTCACTTAAAGTCCTCAAGTTCCAGGGATGCCAGCCATCCACTGGTCAAGAGATATGGTCACTAATGGACCAAGTAGTAGATGTAGGCTGCACATGTATGAGAACTTACACACAAAACAAATAGAACATTTCATATGTATAATACCATTTTAATGTAAATTCTATGAATATCACTTTTTATCAATCTTATCAAATTATGCACAAATTTGCTTATGATACAAAGTATTGCAATAATATTGTAATGAGCAGGAAACAAAGATCTGCATGAGGGCAATCTCCATGCTAATATATGTACCAACAAATTAATATTGTCAATACAATATTGCTATAATACAAAATATGACAACAGATATTCTGAGTAAATAGAAGATTGTAGCGATCTGTCAATTGGTCAAAATGGCATTGTCAATACACTGGCTATCGATTCTGTAAAATGACCTATGGTTATGTGTGTGTGTATCAACTCTGTGTGTGTGTGTGTGTGTGTGTTGTGTGTGTGTGTTGTGTGTGTGTGTGTGTGTGTGTGTGTGTGTGTGTGTGTGTGTGTGTGTGTTGTGTCAGTGTATGTGTGCTGTGTGTGTGTGTGTGTGTGTGTGTGTGTGTGTTGTGTCAGTGTATGTGTGTGTGTGTGTGCTGTGTGCTGTGTGTGTGTGTGTGTGTGTGTGTGTGTGTGTGTGTGTGTTGTGTCAGTGTGTGTGCGCATGTGTGTGTGTGCGTGTTTGTGTGTGCGTATGTGTGTTTGTGTGTGTGTGTGTGTGTGTATATTTGTGTGTTTGTATGTGTGTGTACATGTGTGTGTGTGTGTGTGTGTGTGTGTGTGTGTGTGTGTGTGTGTGTGTGCTGTGTGTGTGTGTGTGTGTGTGTGTGTGTGTGTGTGTGTGTGTGTTATATTGCACGTAATGTCATACAATAGCTGTGCTGGGTGTAGTTAGGATAGGGAGTGTAAGGGAGTGAGCAGAAAGTTGTTTTAACGAATCCTATTCAGTAAAATAAGGCAATGATCCTATTTGAAGTCCACGAGGATGCAGAGGAGGGAAGTTAGGGGAAATGAACATGAGGTAATGACAATATCTGGAACACTTAAGATTATACTAACAGACTACCAATTTCCATCCATCAATGAAATCATCCCAGCCATACCTAATGAAAGTGAAAGTTTGTGCACTATACATCTAGCTCTCCAGGTGCACAGACCATCCCCTAACAACACACACACATTACATCATCAGAATGTACCTATTTCAGTCAATACACTCAACTACACTAATTAGTCACCACCGTAATATGGACCACACACTCAATACAAGAAGGACCACACCTCCACATGCTAAACAATGGACCACACCTCCACATGCTAAATGATAGACCACATGCACCTCCGCATGCTAAACAATGGACCACACCTCCACACACTAAACAATGGATCACACCCCAGTTACTAAATGTTGAAACCTGCATGATGATGGACCACACCTCCCCACCAGCAAAACTTTGATAGCCCCTCCCATAAAACAAAAGATGGACCACACACCAATTCTAAGTAACCAGATTGTGGACCACACACCTTTAAAAAGGATGGTCCACATCCCACATAATACTGAGTTAAAACCAGCCTGTGGGCTGCAAGGATTTTCCACTTCTGACCCCCCTCCCCCCCCCCCCCACACACACACACTGGGCAGGTAGGACTTTTACTTGCCAGATAGAGCTGACCAATAAACTTGAAAAATTAATAAAGAATTTTTAATCCACAAACACTGGCTACATACACACAACTTTCATAGACCTGTGACATCGTCCATAGTCAAGAGTTCCACGATGGAAAAGAATCCCCCTACTTAACCGACCTGAGGCCTCAGTATTTCATTAGGTGGATTCCATAGGGTTACTTCCACACCAGATTAGCACAGAACTAAACTCCTGGTGTTTTTGGAAAAATTAATAATTATTGCAAAACTTAACAACTCTGAAAGGATGTAACTAAATGACATGAACTTACAATTTTAAATGAACTTTCAAATTTTATCAAAAAGCTGCCAAAGTCATCCCTCTTTCCCAACTACAGGTTGTGTTTAAATACACGTCATATCGGAATGTGGGTAGAATACACTCAGAGATCCAGTTGGAAGAAGTTTGATTATGATTTTACAAATTATGTTAGCTATTTGTTGCCTTGTCAAAGGCAGCTTTGCCTTTCCCCTCAACAGCTCAACGGCAAGTCAATGTAGTCAAGAGACCAACCAAACAAACAGTGGCCATTTTCAGCTCCCTGTTGCCATCAGATCTGAGAGCTATGCTACAGCTGCCTCTCGCTTGTACAACCCGATCCCAACCCTCTCCAACTACACACCATGCACTAGTACTGTTGCTCGCATAATACAAACGCAAACCTCCCAAGCAGCAATTTGCCCATGGCACTATGAATGTGATTACGATGGGTCAAGGGTCCCACGATACATGTTTCATGCAAAATGCACAAACAGATCACAGCACTTAACTAGCAAGGGCAACAAGGCATATGTCTGCAAGGAAATCTATCAAAAAGTTAAAGTTATCAAGTTTACAAGACCTCACATGTGCAAAGAAGAAAAGCAATGGGAAATGCAAGACCAGCTCATCAGTGTTGCATGCACTTATTTGGAACAGATTAATGGATAGCTTACAAACTACTAGAAACTGTCAAGAACACAAAATATTGATTGCATTAATGAATTAAGTGTCAAGGACACATTTATCAGTTATTGAATTCAATTATTATAGAATGGTGAAACTCCGCTCAAAAGCTGGAAGCCATAGTGGTACAAAATAACATTCACCAAAACAAATACAACTTGTAGTAGGTGTGCATACACACACACAGCATCATTGGCCTGTGTAGCATCAGGGCAAGTTTGCACACTTTAGCTAGTTGGGCTCTTAGTCAAGGCTTTAGCTGACTTCCTCAAGCCATCCAATTCCATCACAAGTGGGTTTTCAGCACAGACCCCCAGAGTGGCTACCTAATGGAAGTATAATACATTACCATAGAAACAAGTACCACTTCTCTAATAGCAGCTCAACAATACACAGGTAATTCCCCTGAAAATGAGATAAATGATGTCATAACCACATGTTGCTCTAATACACGAGGTAAACACTATAAATACCACAATTACTGCAGGAATGTAGCTAATTTCAGAGTTCATGATGTCATCCCCAAATAAGGACTGTTTCTTCAACAAACAAACTGGGGAAGATCCAAACTTCTATTACAGACACAGCTACACTTGTACAGCAGTCCTTTCCCCATACAGACACAGCTACACTTGTACAGCAGTCCTTTCCCCATACAGACACAGCTACACTTGTGCAGCAGTTCTTTCCCCGTACAGACACAGCTACACTTGTACAGCAGTCCTTTCCCCGTACAGACACAGCTACACTTGTACAGAAGTCCTTTCCCCATACAGACACAGCTACACTTGTACAGAAGTCCTTTCCCCGTACAGACACAGCTACACTTGTACAGCAGTCCTTTCCCCGTACAGACACAGCTACACTTGTACAGAAGTCCTTTCCCCGTACAGACACAGCTACACTTGTACAGCAGTCCTTTCCCCGTACAGACACAGCTACACTTGTACAGCGGTTCTTTCCCCGTACAGACACAGCTACACTTGTACAGCAGTTCTTTCCCTGTACAGACACAGCTACACTTGTACAGAAGTCCTTTCCCCGTACAGACACAGCTACACTTGTACAGCAGTCCTTTCCCCGTACAGACACAGCTACACTTGTACAGCAGTCCTTTCCCCGTACAGACACAGCTACACTTGTACAGCAGTCCTTTCCCCGTACAGACACAGCTACACTTGTACAGCGGTTCTTTCCCCGTACAGACACAGCTACACTTGTACAGCAGTTCTTTCCCTGTACAGACACAGCTACACTTGTACAGCAGTCCTTTCCCTGTACAGACACAGCTACACTTGTACAGCAGTTCTTTCCCTGTACAGACACAGCTACACTTGTACAGCAGTCCTTTCCCTGTACAGACAAGAGTCACCTCTGCCCAATTTACGTAGAGCTAACCTGTGCCAAAAAGACCTCTATATCCAGTGAAAGTTGAAGTCGTATCTTGTTATCATCTGACATTCCACCAGTCACATTCAATGCAGAGCGACGACCAAGATTCAGTTTCAGTAAACTGTCTTCAGTTTTCTTAACAGAAGTAAGAAGATCTCTACCAACTTCTAGGTATCTGGAAAGGCAATGTTGAAAACAGGACATTGAAAGGAACTGGATCTCCAAACAAACAAGCATCAATTGCATCTGCTAACACAATATGGCCAATGAGCGCATGGAGGCAGAGAAAGCAAATACCTTTGGCATGCCCAGCTCAGTAAACTATATCATTAACAATGCTAACTACTTCCTCAATATTCACTATCTCATCTGTGTACTGCTTACAATGAGTGCGAAGTACTATAAATTTCCAAGTGCTATATAATCCAATTATTCTGCAATCTTCAAAAAAATCAACAAATACTACATCTGTACCACCAAACGTCAAGTTTCATCACAGACTTATTACAAAAATCGAGACCCACATTTGCTAGTAAATATCTGAAATAATTTTTAGTAGATTGTGGCATTATTTAGAAAACTGATATTGTATATCCAATAAAACAAAGAATCAATCTCCTTATATGGATAGTGGACCATCTAACCCCCGACCCCAAACAGCCTAGTTGACCAGGCAATACTATATTACTGGCAAAAGCTACATTACATACGGTATATTAAAATCGGAGGTTGGAAGAGCTGATACCTTTTAATGACTGAATCCACAACTCCGGATGTATAGAACAATATCTCCTTCGCTGTGAATCTGCTTTGGCACTTCTCATGCAAGAAATGCAGAGGCCTTAATATACTCTCGCTGTATGCTGATGGTTTTGAGGGGACCTGTGATCAAATACAGAGCAGCAGTTGGGATGCATGGCCCATCAGCTCATGCAGGA
>CAUJGJ010000207.1:105200-107700 GCA_963170055.1 Halisarca cf. caerulea | reverse complement strand
ATGATCGGTGATCGTTCCTCGGCCCCACTACGTATACATCTTCCCCAAACTTTTCATTGGGAAGGAAAAAAATGGCGGCCAGCGGATGGAGCTACTTGCGAGACTACATTCCGTACGTTTTTAGCTCAAATTACCAAACTACTTTTAGCAAAATAGCATCAGTGCGGATATCTAATGTTCTTATAAATTGACCCATCTGTCCGGAACTGCTAGTGAACGTTTCAATCTATTTAGGTGAATTCAGTCTAGATTTGCTTATTTTGCAACATGCTTTTGCTACTGGTGTTGATACCTTTTCTCATAGGAATGTCGTCAGTCGACTCCGCATCACTCCCAAGACAAAATGGGACAAAAGATTACATTAACTGCAGCAACAGAAGTGGAGTTGATGTCCATCCCACACACAATCCTCAGGGAGATGGACCATCACAGGAAACTCAGCTAGCAGTCAACATAATTCCTGAAGGGAGGGATGAGGCTCTAAGATCATTGATAGCAAGCAGTTTAGGCAGTCAGCATAAAAGCACTTCTTACACAAAGTGTAAACAGCAAGTTCCAGTACAAACCACATTCTCCAAAAGGAGCATTTGCAGCTGGACCTATGAATGTGATTATGATCCCAGACGAATTCCATCACACATATACCATTCTGTCTGCCCCGGTCACTCGGAATATATCAATGAAATGGAGTACCAGTGCAAGTCAATAAGGAATCCAATAAAAGTACTAAAGTTCAAAGAATGCGGTGAACAGGAAAACACCACATCAACTTGGGCTATGACAGACTATATAGTTAGGGTAGGATGTACTTTAATAGAAGTTCAATAGTTGAATATTCCACACAAAAATTATTGACCTGTTTGAATGTTGATGCTTTATTTGTTAGTAAAATTAATATAGACACTAAAGTTACAGCACAACTGAGGCACACAGTAGTCTGTTGCTATGCAACAGAACACAGAGTATATGGGGTTCACACAATACCAGTGTAGTAAAATGATTTTGCACGAATAACTGAGTTCGAGAGGGACAAAAGTTATAACTACACGTCCTTAAAGATGTCAAGACATTTAGTTCTTTGGATTTCCTTTGTCTCTTCTTGTTCTAGTTGATAAGCCAGCTTTTTGAGCATTTTCACCTTTTCCTTGAGCTCTGTATTGCTCAGTATGCCTAATTCATGCAATAGTTTCTCGTCTGCATTGTCTTTCGAATGAGGTCCACTAGATATCCAGTACTTCGGTAGTTCAGGCGTACTTGGTAACATTACAGGATTCAAATCACCAAACAGCGAATTTTCAGGCCACAGCAAAGGAGAATTTCTTTCTAGTTTTTCGTCCGAAACTAAATAGTCATCACTAAACTGAAGGCGAACATCCAGCCCACTGGCCTTACCCGCCATGTTTACGGATAGTCTCGCCTTCTTCTATGACGTTTTCGGAGGATCACGTGTCCCCCGGATTTGCCGTCCCGCCCAGACATGGGATCCATACAGAATCATACAAAGTTAGATAAAATAGAATTATGATCATGAATAAAATCAAACTGGTATAAACTTCTTCCCTGGCAAGGCCAGAGAGGAGCAACATTTGAAAAGCAAACCTGTTAAAACAGAATGGTGGCAGCTAGCAGTGTAAATTTGCATTGTGGTCTCATTGAACTTGCCATCACGTCTTCCACAGTCCTGCCCAGTTCAAAGTGTTGCTCCCGGTTACCATCTAGCATCCTTGTATTCAA
Organism: Halisarca cf. caerulea; assembly: GCA_963170055.1. Lineage (NCBI taxonomy): Eukaryota > Metazoa > Porifera > Demospongiae > Chondrillida > Halisarcidae > Halisarca > Halisarca cf. caerulea. Next base: position 105,966 of record CAUJGJ010000207.1, on the reverse strand, counting down.
TGATTTTGGAGTTCTTCCTTTTCATTTTCTCAGTTCTTTACTTCTACTCCCCGTGGTGGTAGCTGTCTTCATTACCAAATACAACATTGTCAGTTAATGGCTTCCCAAGTAAAAATAAATACCTGATACCCGATGTGTGAAACCTATCATACCATACAATAGGGACACTGGATAATCCTCAATAGTTATAGAACACTTTTGATTCCATAATTATCCTCCCCCCTCCCCCCACCTTGTGAATACACACACTATATTTCGTACTGTACTTGTTATCTTGTGATGGGCTTACATGACATACTTTTCTTTTTGTACTTCTTAAGTTTTAACCCCCCCCCCCCCCCCCCAAACAACTGTTATTGTACCAACTCAAGGCTACATCACTAGAATATGTCAGATCCTCAGCTCAAATCATAGTTTACTCACCCCACGACCATGTGTCACATAATGGCTGAAAGGCATTTTTGAAGGGTGTATAAAAACCATTAAAAATGGTAAATGGATGTAGGATTGACACAGCTCACTAGTACAGACTGAGATTGATTGCATGGTATTTACAACAGGTAGTTCCCATGTACAGTAGTTGGTTCACTTGCTCAGTAGCTGGTTGGTGCGCCACACCCAAAACAATGCTAGGACTCCACATGGGTCCAATACAACAATACAAACTCACAAGATAACTTGTATTTTTGTTAAGTACGTCCATTACAGGCTTACTGCATATTCTCTAAAGATTTGTCACACCTAGTTTCACAAAAATTTTCTTTGA
>CAUJGJ010000207.1:5000-105000 GCA_963170055.1 Halisarca cf. caerulea | reverse complement strand
CAAGAAGTAGAATTTAGTATTGTTTTCCTAACTTTGAGAATGGCTTATGAAACTTTGGAGTCGTCAGTCTCAATGTGGAGAGAACACATATTCAATGTAGAGAGGGAACACACCACTCAATGTCGAGAGAGAACACACACTCAATGTAGAGAGAGAACACACACTCAATGTAGAGTGGGAACACACCACTCAATGTGGAGAGAACACACACTCACTGTGGAGAGAACACGCCACTCAATGTGGAGAAAACACACCACTCAATGTAGAGTGAACACACACTCAATACGGAGAACACACACTCAATGTAGAGAGAACACACCACTCAATGTAGAGAGAACACACCCAGGGGTGAAAACTAACTTTTTCCTTCACTAGCCACCTGGGCTAGTGAAACCTAAAAGATACCAGCCCAAGTATTCATTTACTAGCCCAGTTGATATAGTCATTATTATGCTACTTTAGTACTCGATAGCAACTAATGTATTCATGTCCACTAGGGTCTATTGCGTGGTGTGATGTCTGTAAAGGGGATTTAAGATAACCATCAGGTTTATTCAGAAAAATAAGTAGTACAAGATTTCAGGACTGATCTAGACATCAATGTCAGGCTCATTTAGGATGTTTGCTAAGACCATGTTCTTTGAGTCTTCAATATCATATAGCATCACCCCAATACTCACAGAACACCCACTCTATCTAGATACTTTTACCATGCACCCTTCCCTTATTTTCCTATATTTTTTGTGCTTTGCCTACAAATCAATGTAGGCAAGGCACAGAAAGGAGAGGGGCAATAGCGAGGTATAGTGAGGTAGCAGGTGGGGCCTTAAACAATTTTCTTGAGGGTCCTTTGTGCAACTCAAGTAGTTTCTGAATACAGTACATACATAGATTAGTCTGTTGCAATTGTGCGTGTGTGTTACAGGAATTCAAGTGAGGGAGGAGATTGGGGCAACTGGGTCCAAGGTCGGGGGGAGTGGCTATATACCCTCTTTAACCCTCCCCCTGCCCCCCATAAAAGAAACCACAGTTGTCTTCTTTCCAAAAAATAACTGTGAGATTGAATGTTTTCCTGCAAGCCTTAGCCCCAGACTGAACACCACAGACCAATGACGTCACAAGTGCCCAGGGCTTCTCTAAGGCAAAAATAGAAATATTCAGGACGCATTCAAAAACTACTTTGATAAAATTGATTACAGCCCTACTTTTGAAGGGTACTAATCCTAAGCTTCCTTCGTTGCAACTTAAGTAGCTGTACTTGAATTCTTTTCAAAGCTGGAGAACTTAGATCAGCCATGTTGTTGGAAAGGTAGTCTTACTGGCCACACGGGCGCCCATCTTTACTAGTTTTACTAGCCCGTGGTAGAATATACTCGCCTCGGGCTGGCGGGCGAGTGTTAATTTTCACCCCTGTAAAGAGAACACACACTCAATGTGGAGAAAAAACATCACTCAATGTAGAGAGAGAACACACACTCAATGTAGAGAGAACACACACTCAACCTACAGAGAACACATCACCCAATGTAGAGAGAACACACACTCAACCTACAAAGAACACATCCGAGAGAGAAGAACACACACTCATTGTAGAGAAAACATCACTCAATGTAGAGAGAGAACACCACTCAATGTGGAGAGAACAACCACTCAATGAACAGAGAACACATCACTGTGGAGAGAATACTACTCAATGTACGGAGAGCACATCACTCAATGCAGAGAGAACACACCACTCAATGTGGAGAGAACACACACTCAATGTGGAGAGAACACACCACTCAATGTAGAGAGAACACGGCCACTCAATGTAGAGTGAACACACACTCAATGTGGAGAGAACACACCACTCAATGTGGAGAGAACACACCACTCAATGTACAGCCGAGAACACCACTCAAAGTACAGAGAACACATCACTCAATGTAGAGAGAACACCACTCAATGTAGAGAGAACACCACTCAATATACAGAGAACACACTCAATGTACAGAGAACACATCACTCAATGTAGAGAGAACACAACACACAATAATGTACAGAGAACACACACTCAATGGGGTTAGACACACTAGTCTAAAGCTGCATGTGTATGCCCAGCAGTAAACTACTGCATTGTCTCACATCTGCTGATCCAAAGTCACTTGATCCAATGTGCCCTTGGCGCTATAGAGGCAAGAATACGTAAAAGTTTGTGAAAAGTCAAACAGTAGAGATCCTTGTCAAACAGTCTCAAGAGCTAACTTGACAATTTGAAGGTAATCCAATCATATGCTTGTCAACTATCGTTCTTCTAGGCTGTGGAGAACACAAAAAACAAAATAGATTATTGTTTAAATACTAGATCCTAGAGGCATCACATTGCCCACTTTATGCCATTAGAGTATCTATGCTGTAACTTTTGCTAACTGTGTTTTAGTTTCCTAGCCATTCTTGCCTGACTGTGACACACCCTGCAAGGAGTCTGAGCATCAACATAGTATAATCTATCGCCAGTACTGCATCGACGGGGCGTAGACATGTCTTCCTGTACGCTAAGGGGTAGCCCCTCCATTTCACCAATTAATTAGATTGGCACACAAAGCGCGCCAAAACAAGACAACAGCCAATCAGAATGCTCAACACAAAACGGAAGTAGAACTTTAGTATAAAAGCTGCTGTCCTCGCCATTTTCCTTTGTGAGTAGTTGTCGTGTTGGTTGCAGGCTCCAATAGCGCTGAATTCAGAAAAGGGGTAACTCCGAACCCGGGTGACCAAACCGACCAGGCTACTACCTTGCGCCCATGCTGGCGGGATCTAGGAAGCCCGTAGTAGTCTCCCTTAAGGGGTCCTGGAGTAAGTCTTTGGTGCGGGGCGTTAAGAGTCAGCCGCATGGCGCTACTCACCAACCTTTTGTCGGTGTACGGTCGGAGCTTGCAGATTGGGTACGGTCCTTGCTCCTTAAAGACGCGGGAGTTGTGAGTTTGAGTTCGCCCTTGCAGTGTTGCTTGCCACATAGTCCTTTGGAGGCAGGTCCGCTTCATCGGAAGTGGGAAGGGCCTGTGAGTTACCGTTCTCTTCTCCACCTCTTTGCTGTCTAGTACCCAGCGGTGTGATGTAAGGCCCGTGAGACTTGCAGATCATCGCCCGGTTACGCGTATCGTATGTGTGCCGGTGTAGGGTGTCAGTCAATGTACGGTCGGAGCTTGTGATCGGGTGCGTCCTTGCTCCTAGCAGACAGTGGGGGCGGTGTCTGAAAGTACCCAGCGGTGACGTGTCATCGCACGGCTACACTTTGTGTGCCACAGTCGTTGTACGGGTCGGTGTACGGTCGGAGCTTGTGATTGGGTGCGTCCTTGCTCCTAGCAGACATTTGGGAGGGTGTCTGAAAGTACCCAGCGGTGACGTGTCATCGCGCGGCTACACTTTGTGTGCCACAGTCGTTGTACGGGTCGGTGTACGGTCGGAGCTTGTGATTGGGTACGTCCTTGCTCCTTAAAGACACGGGAGTTGTGAGTTTGAGTTCGCCCTTGCAGTGTTGCTTGCCACATAGTCCTTTGGAGGCAGGTCCGCTTCATTGGAAGTGGGAAGGGCCTGTAAGTTACCGTTCTCTTCTCCACCTCTTTGCTGTCTATAGTACCCAGCGGTGTGATGTAAGGCCCGTGAGACTTGCAGATCATCGCCCGGTTACGCGTATCGTATGTGTGCCGGTGTACGGTGTCAGTCGATGTACGGTTTCAGTCGGTGTACGGTCCTAGCCAGTGACTGTGGCAAGTTTTTGCCTGAAGATTCCAGGGTAGTCTTGTGGACGATGTGCGACCTGTCTAATTGTGTTCTGGGAGAGGAACTGGTGTTGCAGCTGTTTCAGCAACTTTTGTTGGTTAGTATTCAGTTGCTGATCCATACATGTGTACGTCATATCTAAGAATGAGAATACCTGGTCTTCGTAATTTTGTCAATTACATAATTATATGTACGTAGTAAATAATAATTTATAATAATTGCCTACTGAAGACGTAAAATGGCTGTAATTGCTGTACACTTCCTTGGGTCATGTCCCTTTGTTTCTTTACCATGTCATATATTTCAGTATCTTTAGGAATCGCTTATTTCTTCATTGGATTCATCCATTAAGTCTTGTGTGTGCCTTAGCTGGTGGTGTACAGCCTTTTGAAATGCCTGAATAACCTGAAACTTGAATTTCAAATATATTCTTGATGATTGATTTGATTTTTATGATTTTTATAGAACCTGTGGCGGCAGCATGGTGGTGCTCGCTTTGTGGGGTAGCTGTGCAGTTGCAGGAGCTCAACACCAGTGGATGGGCATCCGTGGTACTCGATGTGTAGGACGTAATGGTTCCACTACCCTGAAATCCTGCCTGCTCGAGTAGCCTTTCCAATAAGCCACTGAACTGATTGATGTTGTCCATCTCCTCCATGTTGCTGGACCTGTCCTACCAAGACGACCTGAATCTGGTGCATTGTGGTGCTTGGACTAGTCTGAGTAGTGTCAGTGTTCAGGTGTCCAGCAGCTGATTGGCGCCCGTGGTACTCGTTGTGTAGGATGTAATGGTTCCACAGCCCTGAAGTCTTGCCCGCTCGAGTAGCCAGTCCACCCTGTCCATCAATTGATCTGTTCAAAGTGGCACCTCCCAGTGATGTCTAGTCTGGATCCCCTTCTGATGATTCCACAGATGCAACTGGTCTGACGGTAGACTTGTCGCAGCCTGGCTAAATTTTTGGGGCATGATGTACCTCCCCGTCCTCGTCGGATGCCCTGGGCACACAAGTTGGTCGTGTGGCAAAGAGAGGTACAAGAATGACTGCTATTTATAGCTATACTGCGTGTTGACAATTACATAGCTAGCATTTAATTTTACATATTATGACACTATTTGGTTGGTTCTCTAATACTTTTTTGTGTTTTATATATTCACAAACTCTACTTGTTTGGTTGTGTATATATGCTAGGATATTATGCATTTTATTGATATACTCAGTTGTTAAATCGAAATATATTTCACTAGTATTCAGACTGAGATTGATTGCATGGTATTTACAATGGGTAGTTCCCATGTACAGTAGTTGGTTCACTTGCTCAGTAGCTGGTTGGTGCACCACACCCAAAACAATGCTAGGACTCCACATGGGGCCAATGCAGCAATACAAACTCTGCAAGATAACTTGTATTTTTGTTAAGTACACCCATTACAGGCTTACTGCATATTCTCTAAATCGATTTGTCACACCTACTTTCACAAAAAATTCCTTTGACAAAAAGTATAGAATTTATGTAGAATTGTTTTCCAGAACCTATACCTTTAAGAATGGCTGATGAAACTTTGGAGTCAATTAAGGAACGAATACTTAGGCTATTACAAACATATACATGGTTATAATAATCTCAAGTGTAGTGAAAGGAACATTAAAGTGCAGCTCTCTGGGTACATAGTTTGCAAGTTTTGAGGGGTAGCTCATCACATTGTTGTGCCTAGCTGCCATTTTGTCAGTCACATTCAACAGTATGCCTACCCCAACAGAACAAAAACAGCAAATAATTATCTATTGGTAAATTATTATATTATTGTCAAGTTACAAGAGTTAAATGAAACGTTTTGGCTAAAATATGCATCATTATGACCATGTAGTTACTTCTGTGCGTAAAGTGATCTCCTAGCTATAAGTTTGGGGTGTGTATCTGTGTGTTGTTCTGACGTTCTGTGCTAGTGGTGGTGCTTGCTGTGTGTGCAGTGGGTAGTGGTGCATGTGTGTCTGGTTGTGCAGCATGGTGTGGGTACTGTAGAACATGTGGTGTGTACTAATGTATTGCGTGTGGAGTGTAAAATGGTGTAGGGTATGAAGCATATTGTGGCATAGGTGGAGGGTGTGTCGGGAATGGTAGTGGCTGTGCATGGTGTGGAGGTGCGGATGGCTGAGGGATTGTGGCTGGCGTCTGGGGTGATGTGCTGGGATCGCAGGAGTTGTGGTTGTCTTAGACACTGTGTGACTATCCTCCTGCCCTTGTGCACTTTCCACCTACAAGGGTAGTATTCAGTTGTATATATAGGCTTAACCATACACAAGCTTACTATGTACTTTAGCTCCTTTCTGTTGAGGTGCGGAAAGTTACATCTGTGCTTCTTCTTACACCCATTTGTGATGTTAAAGAATTTACACAATTTAGTGTAGTAGACTTTTCTATCGGAAAGGGCCAAACATCATAAATGTACATACATAATACCAGAACATTTGAAATGCGAGGTGTACTTACTTTGCTGATTAGGCTTGCTAGCTTTGTCAAAATAATTCATAGGCGTAGGAAGAGATTTTGAATTGGGGGGAAGAGCACACATGAAGTTTCTCAAGTGCTGTGACGCATATGTGTAGTGTTGGATATGCTGGTGCTAATACCAATATTTGGCACTAGCACCACGCAAATTCCCAGTGGACACACAAGATGTTTCTGAAGATCTGTGGGCGTATTTGTGTAGTGTTGGATATGCTGGTGCTAATACCAATATTTGGCACTAGCACCACGCACATTCCCAGTGGACACACATGAAGTTTCGGAAGTGCTGTGAGAGTATTTGTGTAGTGTTGAATATGCTGGTTCTAATACCAATATTTGGCACTAGCACAACGCACAATCCCAGTGGACACACATGAAGTTTCTCAAGTGCTGTGACGTATATGAGTAGTGTTCTATATGCTGGTGCTAATACCAATATTTGGCACTAGCACCACTCACATTCCCAGTGGACACACATGAAGTTTCTGAAGAGCTGTGGGCGTATGTGTGTAGTATTGGATATGCTGGTGCTAATACCAATGTTAGGCACTAGCACTACGCACATTCCCAGAGGACACACATAAAGTTTGTGAAGATCTGTGGGCGTATTTGTGTAGTGTTGGATATGCTGGTGCTAATACCAATAATTGGAAATAGCACCACGCACATTCCTAGTAGACACCCATGAAATTTCAAAACTACTGTGGGTGTATTTATGTAGTGTTGGATATACTGGTGCTAATACCAATATTTGGCACCAGCATCATGCACATTCCCTGTGCACACTCATGAAGTTTCTGAAGGTCTGTGAGCGTATTTGTGTATTGTTGGACATTCTAGTGCTAATACCAAAGTTTGGCACTAGCACCACACACATTCCCAGTGGACACACATGAAGTTTCCGAAGGTCTGTGGGCGTATTAGTGTAGTGTTGGATATGCTGGTGCTAATACCAATATTTGGCACTAGCACCACGCACATTCCCAGTGGACACACATGAAGTTTATCAAGTGCTGTGACGTATATGTGTAGTGTTGGATATGCTGGTGCTAATACCAATATTTAGCACTAGCACCACGCACATTCCCAGTGGACACACATGATGTTTCTGAAGTGCTGTGGGTGTATTTGTGTAGTGTTGGATATGCTGGTGCTAATACCAATATTTGGCACTAGCACGACGCACATTCCCAGTGGACACACATGAAGTTTCTTAACTACTGTGGGCGTATTTGTGTAGTGTTGGATATGCTGGTGCTAATACCAATATTTGGCACTAGCACAACGCACATTCCCAGTGGACACACATGACATTTCTGAAGTGCTGTGAGCATATTAATGTAGTGTTGGATATGCTGGTGCTAATACCAATATTTGGCACTAGCACCACGCACATTCCCAGTGGACACACATGAAGTTTCTTAACTACTGTGGGCATATTTGTGTAGTGTTGGATATGCTGGTGCTAATACCAATATTTGACACTAGCACCACGCACATTCCCAGTGGACACACATGAAGTTTCTTCACTATTGTGGGCGTATTTGTGTAGTGTTGGATATGCTGGTGCTAATACCAATATTTGGCACTAGCACCACGCACATTCCCAGTGGACACACATGACCTTTCTGAAGTGCTGTGGGCGTATTTGTGTAGTGTTGGATTTGCTGGTGCTAATACCAATATTTGGCACTAGCACCACGCACATTCCCAGTGGAAACACATGAAGTTTCTTAACTACTGTGGGCGTATTTGTGTAATGTTGGATATGCTGGTGCTAATACCAATATTTAGCACTAGCACCACGCACATTCCCAGTGGACACACACGACCTTTCTGAAGTGCTGTGGGCGTATTTGTGTAGTGTTGGACATGTTGGTGCTAATACCAATATTTGACACTAGACCAACGCACATTCCCAGTGGACACACATGAAGTTTCTGAAGTGCTGTGGGTGTATTTGTGTAGTGTTGGATATGCTGGTGCTAATACCAATATTTGGCACTAACACCACGCACATTCCCAGTGGACAAACATTCAGTTTCTTAACTACTGTGGGCGTATTTGTATAATGTTGCATATGCTGGTGCTAATACCAATATTTGGCACTAGCACCACGCACATTCCCAGTGGACACACATGACCTTTCTGAAGTGCTGTGGGCGTATTTGTGTAGTGTTGGACATGTTGGTGCTAATACCAATATTTGGCACTAGACCAACGCACATTCCCAGTGGACACACATGAAGTTTCTGAAGTGCTGTGGGTGTATTTGAGTAGTGTTGGATATGCTGGTGCTAATACCAATATTTGGCACTAGCACCACGCACATTCCCAGGGGACACACATGACCTTTCTAAAGTGCTGTGGGTGTATTTGTGTAGTATTGGATATGCTGGTGCCAATACCAATATTTGGCACTAACACCACGCACATTCCCAGTGGACACACATTCAGTTTCTTAACTACTGTGGGCGTATTTGTGTAGTGTTGGATATGCTGGTGCTAATACCAATATTTGGCACTAGCACCACGCACATTCCCAGTGGACACACATGAAGTTTCTTAACTACTGTGGGCGTATATATGTAGTGTTGGATATACTGGTGCTAATACCAATATTTGGAACTAGCACTACGCACAATCCCAGTGGACACACATGAAGTTTCTTAACTACTGTGGGCGTATTTGTGTAGTGTTGGATATGCTGGTGCTAATACCAATATTTGGCACTAGCACCACGCACATTCCCAGGGGACACACATGACCTTTCTGAAGTGCTGTACGCGTATTTGTTTAGTGTTGGATATGCTGGTGCTAATACCAATATTTGGCACTAGCACCACGCACATTCCCAGTGGACACACATGAAGTTTCTTAACTACTGTGGGCGTATTTATGTAGTGTTGGATATACTGGTGCTAATACCAATATTTGGCACTAGCACCACGCACATTCCCAGTGGACACACATGACCTTTCTGAAGTGCTGTGGGCGTATTTGTGTAGTGTTGGATATGCTGGTGCTAATACCAATATTTGGCACTAGCACCACGCACATTCCCAGTGGACACACATGAAGTTTCTTAACTACTGTGGGCGTATTTGTGTAGTGTTGGATATGCTGGTGCTAATACCAATATTTGACACTAGCACCACGCACATTCCCAGTGGACACACATGAAGTTTCTTCACTATTGTGGGCGTATTTGTGTAGTGTTGGATATGCTGGTGCTAATACCAATATTTGGCACTAGCACCACGCACATTCCCAGTGGACACACATGACCTTTCTGAAGTGCTGTGGGCGTATTTGTGTAGTGTTGGATTTGCTGGTGCTAATACCAATATTTGGCACTAGCACCACGCACATTCCCAGTGGAAACACATGAAGTTTCTTAACTACTGTGGGCGTATTTGTGTAATGTTGGATATGCTGGTGCTAATACCAATATTTAGCACTAGCACCACGCACATTCCCAGTGGACACACACGACCTTTCTGAAGTGCTGTGGGCGTATTTGTGTAGTGTTGGACATGTTGGTGCTAATACCAATATTTGACACTAGACCAACGCACATTCCCAGTGGACACACATGAAGTTTCTGAAGTGCTGTGGGTGTATTTGTGTAGTGTTGGATATGCTGGTGCTAATACCAATATTTGGCACTAACACCACGCACATTCCCAGTGGACAAACATTCAGTTTCTTAACTACTGTGGGCGTATTTGTATAATGTTGCATATGCTGGTGCTAATACCAATATTTGGCACTAGCACCACGCACATTCCCAGTGGACACACATGACCTTTCTGAAGTGCTGTGGGCGTATTTGTGTAGTGTTGGACATGTTGGTGCTAATACCAATATTTGGCACTAGACCAACGCACATTCCCAGTGGACACACATGAAGTTTCTGAAGTGCTGTGGGTGTATTTGAGTAGTGTTGGATATGCTGGTGCTAATACCAATATTTGGCACTAGCACCACGCACATTCCCAGGGGACACACATGACCTTTCTAAAGTGCTGTGGGTGTATTTGAGTAGTATTGGATATGCTGGTGCCAATACCAATATTTGGCACTAACACCACGCACATTCCCAGTGGACACACATTCAGTTTCTTAACTACTGTGGGCGTATTTGTGTAGTGTTGGATATGCTGGTGCTAATACCAATATTTGGCACTAGCACCACGCACATTCCCAGTGGACACACATGAAGTTTCTTAACTACTGTGGGCGTATTTATGTAGTGTTGGATATACTGGTGCTAATACCAATATTTGGAACTAGCACTACGCACAATCCCAGTGGACACACATGAAGTTTCTTAACTACTGTGGGCGAATTTGTGTAGTGTTGGATATGCTGGTGCTAATACCAATATTTGGCACTAGCACCACGCACATTCCCAGGGGACACACATGACCTTTCTGAAGTGCTGTGCGCGTATTTGTTTAGTGTTGGATATGCTGGTGCTAATACCAATATTTGGCACTAGCACCACGCACATTCCCAGTGGACACACATGAAGTTTCTTAACTACTGTGGGCGTATTTATGTAGTGTTGGATATACTGGTGCTAATACCAATATTTGGCACTAGCACCACGCACATTCCCAGTGGACACACATGACCTTTCTGAAGTGCTGTGGGCGTATTTGTGTAGTGTTGGATATGCTGGTGCTAATACCAATATTTGGCACTAGCACCACGCACATTCCCAGTGGACACACATGAAGTTTCTTAACTACTGTGGGCGTATTTATGTAGTGTTGGATATACTGGTGCTAATACCAATATTTGGCACTAACACCACGCACATTCCCAGTGGACACACATGACCTTTCTGAAGTGCTGTGGGCGTATTTGTGTAGTGTTGGATATGCTGGTGCTAATACCAATATTTGGCACTAGCACCACGCACATTCCCAGTGGACACACATGAAGTTTCTTAACTACTGTGGGCGTATTTGTGTAGTGTTGGATATGCTGGTGCTAATACCAATATTTGGCACTAGCACCACGCACATTCCCAATGGACACACATGACCTTTCTGAAGTGCTGTGGGCGAATTTGTGTAGAGTTGGATATGCTGGTGCTAATACCAATATTTGGCACTAGCACCACACACATTCCCAGTGGACACACATGACCTTTCTGAAGTGCTGTGGGCGTATTTGTGTAGTGTTGGATATGCTGGTGCTAATACCAATATTTGGCACTACCACCACGCACATTCCCAGTGGACACACATGAAGTTTCTTAACTACTGTGGGCGTATTTATGTAGTGTTGGATATACTGGTGCTAATACCAATATTTGGCACTAGCACCACGCACATTCCCAGTGGACACACATGAAGTTTCTTAACTACTGTGGGCGTATTTGTGTAGTGTTGGATATGCTGGTGCTAATACCAATATTTGGCACTAGCACCACGCACATTCCCAATGGACACACATGACCTTTCTGAAGTGCTGTGGGCGAATTTGTGTAGAGTTGGATATGCTGGTGCTAATACCAATATTTGGCACTAGCACCACGCACATTCCCAGTGGACACACATGACCTTTCTGAAGTGCTGTGGGCGTATTTGTGTAGTGATGGATATGCTGGTGCTAATACCAATATTTGGCACTAGCACCACGCACATTCCCAGTGGACACACATGAAGCTTATTAACTACTGTGGGCGTATTTATGTAGTGTTGGATATACTGGTGCTAATACCAATATTTGGCACTAGCACCACGCACATTCCCAGTGGACACACATGAAGTTTCTTAACTACTGTGGGCGTATTTGTGTAGTGTTGGATATGCTGGTGCTAATATCAATATTTGGCACTAACACCACGCACATTCCCAGTGGACACACATTAAGTTTCTTAACTACTGTGGGCGTATTTGTGTAGTGTTGGATATGCTGGTGCTAATACCAATATTTGGAACTAGCACCACGCACATTCCCAGTGGACACACATGAAGTTTCTTAACTACTGTGGGCGTATTTGTGTAGTGTTGGATATGCTGGTGCTAATACCAATATTTGGCACTAGCACCACGCACATTCCCAATGGACACACATGACCTTTCTGAAGTGCTGTGGGCGTATTTGTGTAGTGTTGGATATGCTGGTGCTAATACCAATATTTGGCACTACCACTACGCACATTACCAGTGGACACACATGACCTTTCTGAAGTGCTGTGGGCGTATTTGTGTGGAGTTGGATATGCTGGTGCTAATACCAATATTTGGCACTAGCACCACGCACATTCCCAGTGGACACACATGACCTTTCTGAAGTGCTGTGGGCGTATTTGTGTAGTGATGGATATGCTGGTGCTAATACTAATATTTGGCACTAGCACCACGCACATTCCCAGTGGACACAAATGAAGCTTCTTAACTACTGTGGGCGTATTTATGTAGTGTTGGATATACTGGTGCTAATACCAATATTTGGCACTAGCACCACGCACATTCCCAGTGGACACACATGACCTTTCTGAAGTGCTGTGGGCGTATTTGTGTAGTGTTGGATATGCTGGTGCTAATACCAATATTTGGCACTAGCACCACGCACATTCCCAGTGGACACACATGAAGTTTCTTAACTACTGTGGGCGTATTTGTGTAATGTTGGATATGCTGGTGCTAATACCAATATTTGGCACTAGCACCACGCACATTCCCAATGGACACACATGACCTTTCTGAAGTGCTGTGGGCGAATTTGTGTACAGTTGGATATGCTGGTGCTAATACCAATATTTGGCACTAGCACCACGCACATTCCCAGTGGACACACATGACCTTTCTGAAGTGCTGTGGGCGTATTTGTGTAGTGTTGGATATGCTGGTGCTAATACCAATATTTGGCACTACCACCACGCACATTCCCAGTGGACACACATGAAGTTTCTTAACTACTGTGGGCGTATTTATGTAGTGTTGGATATACTGGTGCTAATACCAATATTTGGCACTAGCACCACGCACATTCCCAGTGGACACACATGAAGTTTCTTAACTACTGTGGGCGTATTTGTGTAGTGTTGGATATGCTGGTGCTAATACCAATATTTGGCACTAGCACCACGCACATTCCCAATGGACACACATGACCTTTCTGAAGTGCTGTGGGCGAATTTGTGTAGAGTTGGATATGCTGGTGCTAATACCAATATTTGGCACTAGCACCACGCACATTCCCAGTGGACACACATGAAGTTTCTTAACTACTGTGGGCGTATTTGTGTAATGTTGGATATGCTGGTGCTAATACCAATATTTGGCACTAGCACCACGCACATTCCCAGTGGACACACATGAAGTTTCTTAACTACTGTGGGCGTATTTATGTAGTGTTGGATATACTGGTGCTAATACCAATATTTGGCACTAGCACCACGCACATTCCCAGTGGACACACATGAAGTTTCTTAACTACTGTGGGCGTATTTGTGTAGTGTTGGATATGCTGGTGCTAATACCAATATTTGGCACTAGCACCACGCAAATTCCAAGTGGACACACATGAAGTTTCTTAACTACTGTGGGCGTATTTGTGTAGTGTTGGATATGCTGGTGCTAATATCAATATTTCGCACTAGCACCACGCACATTCCCAGTGGACACACATGACCTTTCTAAAGTGCTGTGGGTGTATTTGTGTAGTGTTGGATATGCTGGTGCTAATACCAATATTTGGCACTAACACCACGCACATTCCCAGTGGACACACATTAAGTTTCTTAACTACTGTGGGCGTATTTGTGTAGTGTTGGATATGCTGGTGCTAATACCAATATTTGGCACTAGCACCACGCACATTCCCAGTGGATACACATGACCTTTCTGAAGAGCTATGGGCGTATTTGTGTAGTGTTGGATATGCTGGTGCTAATACCAATATTTGGAACTAGCACCACGCACATTCCCAGTGGACACACATGAAGTTTCTTAACTACTGTGGGCGTATTTGTGTAGTGTTGGATATGCTGGTGCTAATATCAATATTTCGCACTAGCACCACGCACATTCCCAGGGGACACACATGACCTTTCTGAAGTGCTGTGGGCGTATTTGTGTAGTGTTGGATATGCTGGTGCTAATAACAATATTTGGCACTAGCACCACGCACATTCCCAATGGACACACATGACCTTTCTGAAGTGCTGTGGGCGAATTTGTGTAGTGTTGGATATGCTGGTGCTAATACCAATATTTGGCACTAGCACCACGCACATTCCCAGTGGACACACATGACCTTTCTGAAGTGCTGTGGGTGTATTTGTGTAGTGATGGATATGCTGGTGCTAATACCAATATTTGGCACTAGCACCACGCACATTCCCAGTGGACACACATGAAGCTTCTTAACTACTGTGGGCGTATTTATGTAGTGTTGGATATACTGGTGCT
The DNA here is from genome assembly GCA_963170055.1 of Halisarca cf. caerulea. Classification (NCBI taxonomy): domain Eukaryota; kingdom Metazoa; phylum Porifera; class Demospongiae; order Chondrillida; family Halisarcidae; genus Halisarca; species Halisarca cf. caerulea. Next base: position 90,295 of record CAUJGJ010000207.1, on the reverse strand, counting down.
AATACCAATATTTGGCACTAGCACCACGCACATTCCCAGTGGACACACATGACCTTTCTGAAGTGCTGTGGGCGTATTTGTGTAGTGTTGGATATGCTGGTGCTAATATCAATATTACGCACTAGCACCACGCACATTCCCAGGGGACACACATGACCTTTCTGAAGTGCTGTGGGCGTATTTGTGTAGTGTTGGATATGCTGGTGCTAATAACAATATTTGGCACTAGCACCACGCACATTCCCAATGGACACACATGACCTTTCTGAAGTGCTGTGGGCGAATTTGTGTAGTGTTGGATATGCTGGTGCTAATACCAATATTTGGCACTAGCACCACGCACATTCCCAGTGGACACACATGACCTTTCTGAAGTGCTGTGGGTGTATTTGTGTAGTGATGGATATGCTGGTGCTAATACCAATATTTGGCACTAGCACCACGCACATTCCCAGTGGACACACATGAAGCTTCTTAACTACTGTGGGCGTATTTATGTAGTGTTGGATATACTGGTGCTAATACCAATATTTGGCATTAGCACCACGCACATTCCCAGTGGACACACATGACCTTTCTGAAGTGCTGTGGGCGTATTTGTGTAGTGTTGGATATGCTGGTGCTAATATCAATATTTCGCACTAGCACCACGCACATTCCCAGTGGACACACATGACCTTTCTAAAGTGCTGTGGGTGTATTTGTGTAGTGTTGGATATGCTGGTGCTAATACCAATATTTGGCACTAACACCACGCACATTCCCAGTGGACACACATTAAGTTTCTTAACTACTGTGGGCGTATTTGTGTAGTGTTGGATATGCTGGTGCTAATACCAATATTTGGCACTAGCACCACGCACATTCCCAGTGGATACACATGACCTTTCTGAAGAGCTATGGGCGTATTTGTGTAGTGTTGGATATGCTGGTGCTAATACCAATATTTGGAACTAGCACCACGCACATTCCCAGTGGACACACATGAAGTTTCTTAACTACTGTGGGCGTATTTGTGTAGTGTTGGATATGCTGGTGCTAATATCAATATTTCGCACTAGCACCACGCACATTCCCAGGGGACACACATGACCTTTCTGAAGTGCTGTGGGCGTATTTGTGTAGTGTTGGATATGCTGGTGCTAATACCAATATTTGGCACTAGCACCACGCACATTCCCAATGGACACACATGACCTTTCTGAAGTGCTGTGGGCGAATTTGTGTAGAGTTGGATATGCTGGTGCTAATACCAATATTTGGCACTAGCACCACGCACATTCCCAGTGGACACACATGACCTTTCTGAAGTGCTGTGGGCGTATTTGTGTAGTGTTGGATATGCTGGTGCTAATACCAATATTTGGCACTAGCACCACGCACATTCCCAGTGGACACACATGAAGTTTCTTAACTACTGTGGGCGTATTTGTGTAATGTTGGATATGCTGGTGCTAATACCAAAATTTAGCACTAGCACCACGCACATTCCCAATGGACACACATGACCTTTCTGAAGTGCTGTGGGCGAATTTGTGTAGAGTTGGATATGCTGGTGCTAATACCAATATTTGGCACTAGCACCATGCACATTCCCAGTGGACACACATGACCTTTCTGAAGTGCTGTGGGCGTATTTGTGTAGTGTTGGATATGCTGGTGCTAATACCAATATTTGGCACTACCACCACGCACATTCCCAGTGGACACACATGAAGTTTCTTAACTACTGTGGGCGTATTTATGTAGTGTTGGATATACTGGTGCTAATACCAATATTTGGCACTAGCACCACGCACATTCCCAGTGGACACACATGAAGTTTCTTAACTACTGTGGGCGTATTTGTGTAGTGTTGGATATGCTGGTGCTAATACCAATATTTGGCACTAGCACTACGCACATTCCCAGTGGACACACATGAAGTTTCTTAACTACTGTGGGCGTATTTATGTAGTGTTGGATATGCTGGTGCTAATACGAATATTTGGCACTAGCACCACGCACATTCCCAGTGGACACACATGAAGTTTCTTAACTACTGTGGGCGTATTTATGTAGTGTTGGATATGCTGGTGCTAATACCAATATTTGGCACTAGCACCACGCACATTCCCAGTGGACACACATGAAGTTTCTTAACTACTGTGGGCGTATTTGTGTAGTGTTGGATATGCTGGTGCTAATATCAATATTTCGCACTAGCACCACGCACATTCCCAGGGGACACACATGACCTTTCTAAAGTGCTGTGGGTGTATTTGTGTAGTGTTGGATATGCTGGTGCTAATACCAATATTTGGCACTAGCACCACGCACATTCCCAGTGGATACACATGACCTTTCTGAAGAGCTATGGGCGTATTTGTGTAGTGTTGGATATGCTGGTGCTAATACCAATATTTGGAACTAGCACCACGCACATTCCCAGTGGACACACATGAAGTTTCTTAACTACTGTGGGCGAATTTGTGTAGTGTTGGATATGCTGGTGCTAATATCAATATTTCGCACTAGCACCACGCACATTCCCAGGGGACACACATGACCTTTCTGAAGTGCTGTGGGCGTATTTGTGTAGTGTTGGATATGCTGGTGCTAATACCAATATTTGGCACTAGCACCACGCACATTCCCAATGGACACACATGACCTTTCTGAAGTGCTGTGGGCGAATTTGTGTAGAGTTGGATATGCTGGTGCTAATACCAATATTTGGCACTAGCACCACGCACATTCCCAGTGGACACACATGACCTTTCTGAAGTGCTGTGGGCGTATTTGTGTAGTGTTGGATATGCTGGTGCTAATACCAATATTTGGCACTAGCACCACGCACATTCCCAGTGGACACACATGAAGTTTCTTAACTACTGTGGGCGTATTTGTGTAATGTTGGATATGCTGGTGCTAATACCAATATTTGGCACTAGCACCACGCACATTCCCAATGGACACACATGACCTTTCTGAAGTGCTGTGGGCGAATTTGTGTAGAGTTGGATATGCTTGTGCTAATACCAATATTTGGCACTAGCACCATGCACATTCCCAGTGGACACACATGACCTTTCTGAAGTGCTGTGGGCGTATTTGTGTAGTGTTGGATATGCTGGTGCTAATACCAATATTTGGCACTACCACCACGCACATTCCCAGTGGACACACATGAAGTTTCTTAACTACTGTGGGCGTATTTATGTAGTGTTGGATATACTGGTGCTAATACCAATATTTGGCACTAGCACCACGCACATTCCCAGTGGACACACATGAAGTTTCTTAACTACTGTGGGCGTATTTGTGTAGTGTTGGATATGCTGGTGCTAATACCAATATTTGGCACTAGCACTACGCACATTCCCAGTGGACACACATGAAGTTTCTTAACTACTGTGGGCGTATTTATGTAGTGTTGGATATGCTGGTGCTAATACCAATATTTGGCACTAGCACCACGCACATTCCCAGTGGACACACATGAAGTTTCTTAACTACTGTGGGCGTATTTGTGTAGTGTTGGATATGCTGGTGCTAATACCAATATTTGGCACTAGCACCACGCACATTCCCAGTGGACACACATAAAGTTTCTTAACTACTGTGGGCGTATTTGTGTAGTGTTGGATATGCTGGTGCTAATATCAATATTTCGCACTAGCACCACGCACATTCCCAGGGGACACACATGACCTTTCTGAAGTGCTGTGGGCGTATTTGTGTAGTGTTGGATATGCTGGTGCTAATACCAATATTTGGCACTAGCACCACGCACATTCCCAATGGACACACATGACCTTTCTGAAGTGCTGTGGGCGAATTTGTGTAGAGTTGGATATGCTGGTGCTAATACCAATATTTGGCACTAGCACCACGCACATTCCCAGTGGACACACATGACCTTTCTGAAGTGCTGTGGGCGTATTTGTGTAGTGATGGATATGCTGGTGCTAATACCAATATTTGGCACTAGCACCACGCACATTCCCAGTGGACACACATGAAGCTTCTTAACTACTGTGGGCGTATTTATGTAGTGTTGGATATACTGGTGCTAATACCAATATTTGGCACTAGCACCACGCACATTCCCAGAGGACACACATGACCTTTCTGAAGTGCTGTGGGCGTATTTGTGTAGTGTTGGATATGCTGGTGCTAATACCAATATTTGGCACTAGCACCACGCACATTCCCAGTGGACACACATGAAGTTTCTTAACTACTGTGGGCGTATTTGTGTAATGTTGGATATGCTGGTGCTAATACCAATATTTGGCACTAGCACCACGCACATTCCCAGTGGACACACATGAAGTTTCTTAACTACTGTGGGCGTATTTATGTAGTGTTGGATATACTGGTGCTAATACCAATATTTGGCACTAACACCACGCACATTCCCAGTGGACACACATGAAGTTTCTTAACTACTGTGGGCGTATTTGTGTAGTGTTGGATATGCTGGTGCTAATACCAATATTTGGCACTAGCACCACGCAAATTCCAAGTGGACACACATGAAGTTTCTTAACTACTGTGGGCGTATTTGTGTAGTGTTGGATATGCTGGTGCTAATATCAATATTTCGCACTAGCACCACGCACATTCCCAGTGGACACACATGACCTTTCTAAAGTGCTGTGGGTGTATTTGTGTAGTGTTGGATATGCTGGTGCTAATACCAATATTTGGCACTAACACCACGCACATTCCCAGTGGACACACATTAAGTTTCTTAACTACTGTGGGCGTATTTGTGTAGTGTTGGATATGCTGGTGCTAATACCAATATTTGGCACTAGCACCACGCACATTCCCAGTGGATACACATGACCTTTCTGAAGAGCTATGGGCGTATTTGTGTAGTGTTGGATATGCTGGTGCTAATACCAATATTTGGCACTAGCACCACGCACATTCCCAGTGGACACACATGAAGTTTCTTAACTACTTTGGGCGTATTTGTGTAGTGTTGGATATGCTGGTGCTAATATCAATATTTCGCACTAGCACCACGCACATTCCCAGGGGACACACATGACCTTTCTGAAGTGCTGTGGGCGTATTTGTGTAGTGTTGGATATGCTGGTGCTAATACCAATATTTGGCACTAGCACCACGCACATTCCCAATGGACACACATGACCTTTCTGAAGTGCTGTGGGCGAATTTGTGTAGAGTTGGATATGCTGGTGCTAATACCAATATTTGGCACTAGCACCACGCACATTCCCAGTGGACACACATGACCTTTCTGAAGTGCTGTGGGCGTATTTGTGTAGTGATGGATATGCTGGTGCTAATACCAATATTTGGCACTAGCACCACGCACATTCCCAGTGGACACACATGAAGCTTCTTAACTACTGTGGGCGTATTTATGTAGTGTTGGATATACTGGTGCTAATACCAATATTTGGCACTAGCACCACGCACATTCCCAGTGGACACACATGACCTTTCTGAAGTGCTGTGGGCGTATTTGTGTAGTGTTGGATATGCTGGTGCTAATACCAATATTTGGCACTAGCACCACGCACATTCCCAGTGGACACACATGAAGTTTCTTAACTACTGTGGGCGTATTTGTGTAATGTTGGATATGCTGGTGCTAATACCAAAATTTAGCACTAGCACCACGCACATTCCCAATGGACACACATGACCTTTCTGAAGTGCTGTGGGCGAATTTGTGTAGAGTTGGATATGCTGGTGCTAATACCAATATTTGGCACTAGCACCATGCACATTCCCAGTGGACACACATGACCTTTCTGAAGTGCTGTGGGCGTATTTGTGTAGTGTTGGATATGCTGGTGCTAATACCAATATTTGGCACTACCACCACGCACATTCCCAGTGGACACACATGAAGTTTCTTAACTACTGTGGGCGTATTTATGTAGTGTTGGATATACTGGTGCTAATACCAATATTTGGCACTAGCACCACGCACATTCCCAGTGGACACACATGAAGTTTCTTAACTACTGTGGGCGTATTTGTGTAGTGTTGGATATGCTGGTGCTAATACCAATATTTGGCACTAGCACTACGCACATTCCCAGTGGACACACATGAAGTTTCTTAACTACTGTGGGCGTATTTATGTAGTGTTGGATATGCTGGTGCTAATACGAATATTTGGCACTAGCACCACGCACATTCCCAGTGGACACACATGAAGTTTCTTAACTACTGTGGGCGTATTTGTGTAGTGTTGGATATGCTGGTGCTAATACCAATATTTGGCACTAGCACCACGCACATTCCCAGTGGACACACATGAAGTTTCTTAACTACTGTGGGCGTATTTGTGTAGTGTTGGATATGCTGGTGCTAATATCAATATTTCGCACTAGCACCACGCACATTCCCAGGGGACACACATGACCTTTCTAAAGTGCTGTGGGTGTATTTGTGTAGTGTTGGATATGCTGGTGCTAATACCAATATTTGGCACTAACACCACGCACATTCCCAGTGGACACACATTAAGTTTCTTAACTACTGTGGGCGTATTTGTGTAGTGTTGGATATGCTGGTGCTAATACCAATATTTGGCACTAGCACCACGCACATTCCCAGTGGATACACATGACCTTTCTGAAGAGCTATGGGCGTATTTGTGTAGTGTTGGATATGCTGGTGCTAATACCAATATTTGGAACTAGCACCACGCACATTCCCAGTGGACACACATGAAGTTTCTTAACTACTGTGGGCGTATTTGTGTAGTGTTGGATATGCTGGTGCTAATACCAATATTTGGCACTAGCACCACGCACATTCCCAGGGGACACACATGACCTTTCTGAAGTGCTGTGGGCGTATTTGTGTAGAGTTGGATATGCTGGTGCTAATACCAATATTTGGCACTAGCACCACGCACATTCCCAGTGGACACACATGACCTTTCTGAAGTGCTGTGGGCGTATTTGTGTAGTGTTGGATATGCTGGTGCTAATACCAATATTTGGCACTAGCACCACGCACATTCCCAGTAGACACACATGAAGTTTCTTAACTACTGTGGGCGTATTTGTGTAATGTTGGATATGCTGGTGCTAATACCAATATTTGGCACTAGCACCACGCACATTTCCAGTGGACACACATAACCTTTCTGAAGTGCTGTGGGCGTATTTGTGTAGTGTTGGATATGCTGGTGCTAATACCAATATTTGGCAATAGCACCACGCACATTCCCAGTAGACACACATGAAGTTTCTTAACTACTGTGGGCGTATTTGTGTAATGTTGGATATGCTGGTGCTAATTCCAATATTTGGCACTAGCACCACGCACATTCCCAGTGGACACACATGACCTTTTTGAAGTGCTGTGGGCGTATTTGTGTAGTGTTGGATATGCTGGTGCTAATACCAATATTTGGCACTAGCACCACGCACATTCCCAGTGGATACACATGACCTTTCTGAAGAGCTATGGGCGTATTTGTGTAGTGTTGGATATGCTGGTGCTAATACCAATATTTGGAACTAGCACAACGCACATTCCCAGTGGACACACATGAAGTTTCTTAACTACTGTGGGCGTATTTATGTAGTGTTGGATATACTGGTGCTAATACCAATATTTGGCACTAGCACCACGCACATTCCCAGTGGACACACATGACCTTTCTGAAGTGCTGTGGGCGTATTTGTGTAGTGTTGGATATGCTGGTGCTAATACCAATATTTGGCACTAGCACCACGCACATTCCCAGTGGACACACATGAAGTTTCTTAACTACTGTGGGCGTATTTGTGTAATGTTGGATATGCTGGTGCTAATACCAAAATTTAGCACTAGCACCACGCACATTCCCAATGGACACACATGACCTTTCTGAAGTGCTGTGGGCGAATTTGTGTAGAGTTGGATATGCTGGTGCTAATACCAATATTTGGCACTAGCACCATGCACATTCCCAGTGGACACACATGACCTTTCTGAAGTGCTGTGGGCGTATTTGTGTAGTGTTGGATATGCTGGTGCTAATACCAATATTTGGCACTACCACCACGCACATTCCCAGTGGACACACATGAAGTTTCTTAACTACTGTGGGCGTATTTATGTAGTGTTGGATATACTGGTGCTAATACCAATATTTGGCACTAGCACCACGCACATTCCCAGTGGACACACATGAAGTTTCTTAACTACTGTAGGCGTATTTGTGTAGTGTTGGATATGCTGGTGCTAATACCAATATTTGGCACTAGCACTACGCACATTCCCAGTGGACACACATGAAGTTTCTTAACTACTGTGGGCGTATTTATGTAGTGTTGGATATGCTGGTGCTAATACGAATATTTGGCACTAGCACCACGCACATTCCCAGTGGACACACATGAAGTTTCTTAACTACTGTGGGCGTATTTGTGTAGTGTTGGATATGCTGGTGCTAATACCAATATTTGGCACTAGCACCACGCACATTCCCAGTGGACACACATGAAGTTTCTTAACTACTGTGGGCGTATTTGTGTAGTGTTGGATATGCTGGTGCTAATATCAATATTTCGCACTAGCACCACGCACATTCCCAGGGGACACACATGACCTTTCTAAAGTGCTGTGGGTGTATTTGTGTAGTGTTGGATATGCTGGTGCTAATACCAATATTTGGCACTAACACCACGCACATTCCCAGTGGACACACATTAAGTTTCTTAACTACTGTGGGCGTATTTGTGTAGTGTTGGATATGCTGGTGCTAATACCAATATTTGGCACTAGCACCACGCACATTCCCAGTGGATACACATGACCTTTCTGAAGAGCTATGGGCGTATTTGTGTAGTGTTGGATATGCTGGTGCTAATACCAATATTTGGAACTAGCACCACGCACATTCCCAGTGGACACACATGAAGTTTCTTAACTACTGTGGGCGTATTTGTGTAGTGTTGGATATGCTGGTGCTAATACCAATATTTGGCACTAGCACCACGCACATTCCCAGGGGACACACATGACCTTTCTGAAGTGCTGTGGGCGTATTTGTGTAGAGTTGGATATGCTGGTGCTAATACCAATATTTGGCACTAGCACCACGCACATTCCCAGTGGACACACATGACCTTTCTGAAGTGCTGTGGGCGTATTTGTGTAGTGTTGGATATGCTGGTGCTAATACCAATATTTGGCACTAGCACCACGCACATTCCCAGTAGACACACATGAAGTTTCTTAACTACTGTGGGCGTATTTGTGTAATGTTGGATATGCTGGTGCTAATACCAATATTTGGCACTAGCACCACGCACATTTCCAGTGGACACACATAACCTTTCTGAAGTGCTGTGGGCGTATTTGTGTAGTGTTGGATATGCTGGTGCTAATACCAATATTTGGCACTAGCACCACGCACATTCCCAGTAGACACACATGAAGTTTCTTAACTACTGTGGGCGTATTTGTGTAATGTTGGATATGCTGGTGCTAATTCCAATATTTGGCACTAGCACCACGCACATTCCCAGTGGACACACATGACCTTTTTGAAGTGCTGTGGGCGTATTTGTGTAGTGTTGGATATGCTGGTGCTAATACCAATATTTGGCACTAGCACCACGCACATTCCCAGTGGATACACATGACCTTTCTGAAGAGCTATGGGCGTATTTGTGTAGTGTTGGATATGCTGGTGCTAATACCAATATTTGGAACTAGCACAACGCACATTCCCAGTGGACACACATGAAGTTTCTTAACTACTGTGGGCGTATTTGTGTAGTGTTGGATATGCTGGTGCTAATACCAATATTTGGCACTAGCACCACGCACATTCCCAGGGGACACACATGACCTTTCTGAAGTGCTGTGGGCGTATTTGTGTAGAGTTGGATATGCTGGTGCTAATACCAATATTTGGCACTAGCACCACGCACATTCCCAGTGGACACACATGACCTTTCTGAAGTGCTGTGGGCGTATTTGTGTAGTGTTGGATATGCTGGTGCTAATACCAATATTTGGGAATATCACCACGCACATTCCCAGTGGACACACATGCAGTTTCTTAACTACTGTGGGCGTATTTCTGTAATGTTGGATATGCTGGTGCTAATACCAATATTTGGCACTAGCACCACGCACATTCCCAGTGGACACACATGACCTTTCTGAAGTGCTGTGGGCGTATTTGTGTAGTGTTGGATATGCTGGTGCTAATACCAATATTTGGCACTAGCACCACGCACATTCCCAGTGGACACACATGACCTTTCTGAAGTGCTGTGGGCGTATTTGTGTAGTGTTGGATATGCTGGTGCTAATACCAATATTTGGCACTAGCACCACGCACATTCCCAGTGGACACACATGACGTTTCAGAAGTGCTGTGGGCGTATTTGTGTAGTGTTGGATATGCTGGTGCTAATACCAATATTTGGCACTAGCACCACGCACATTCCCAGTGGACACACATGAAGTTTCTTAACAACTGTGGTCGTATTTGTGTAATGTTGGAAATGCTGGTGCTAATACCAATATTAGGCATTAGCACAAAGCACATTTCCAGTGGACACACATGACCTTTCTGAAGTGCTGTGGGCGTATTTGTGTAGTGTTGGATATGCTGGTGCTAATACCAACATTTGGCACTAGCACCACGCACATTCCCAGTGGAAACACATGAAGTTTCTTAACTACTGTGGGCGTATTTGTGTAATGTTGGATATGCTGGTGCTAATACCAATATTTGGCACTAGCACCACGTATATTCCCAGTGGACACACATGACGTTTCAGAAGTGCTGTGGGCGTATTTGTATAGTGTTGGATATGCTGGTGCTAATACCAATATTTGGCACTAGCACCACGCACATTCCCAGTGGACACACATGAATTTTCCGAAGTGCTGTGGGCGTATTTGTGTAGTGTTGGATATGCTGGTGCTAATACCAATATTTAGCACTAGCACCACGCACATTCCCAGTGGACACACATGAAGTTTCCGAAGTGCTGTGGGCGTATTTGTGTAGTGTTGTATATGCTGGTGCTAATACCAATATTTGGCACTAGCACCACGCACATTCCCAGTGGACACACATGAAGTTTCTGAAGTGCTGTGGGCGTATTTGTGTAGTGTTGGATATGCTGGTGCTAATACCAATATTTGGTACTAGCACCACGCACATTCCAAGTGGACACACATGAAGTTTCTTAAGTGCTGTGGGCGTATTTGTGTAGTGTTGGATATGCTGGTGCTAATACCAATATTTGGCACTAGCACCACGCACATTCCCAGTGGACACACATGAAGTTTCCGAAGTGCTGTGGGCGTATTTGTGTAGTGTTGGATATGCTGGTGCTAATACAAATATTTGGCACTAGCACCACGCACATTCCCAGTGGACACACATGACCTTTCTGAAGTGCTGTGGGCGTATTTGTGTAGTGTTGGATATGCTGGTGCTAATACCAATATTTGGCACTAGCACCACGCACATTCCCAGTAGACACACATGAAGTTTCTTAACTACTGTGGGCGTATTTGTGTAATGTTGGATATGCTGGTGCTAATACCAATATTTGGCACTAGCACCACGCACATTTCCAGTGGACACACATAACCTTTCTGAAGTGCTGTGGGCGTATTTGTGTAGTGTTGGATATGCTGGTGCTAATACCAATATTTGGCACTAGCACCACGCACATTCCCAGTAGACACACATGAAGTTTCTTAACTACTGTGGGCGTATTTGTGTAATGTTGGATATGCTGGTGCTAATACCAATATTTGGCACTAGCACCACGCACATTCCCAGTGGACACACATGACCTTTTTGAAGTGCTGTGGGCGTATTTGTGTAGTGTTGGATATGCTGGTGCTAATACCAATATTTGGCACTAGCACCACGCACATTCCCAGTGGATACACATGACCTTTCTGAAGAGCTATGGGCGTATTTGTGTAGTGTTTGATATGCTGCTGCTAATACCAATATTTGGAACTAGCACCACGCACATTCCCAGTAGACACACATGAAGTTTCTTAACTACTGTGGGCGTATTTGTGTAATGTTGGATATGCTGGTGCTAATACCAATATTTGGCACTAGCACCACGCACATTTCCAGTGGACACACATAACCTTTCTGAAGTGCTGTGGGCGTATTTGTGTAGTGTTGGATATGCTGGTGCTAATACCAATATTTGGCACTAGCACCACGCACATTCCCAGTAGACACACATGAAGTTTCTTAACTACTGTGGGCGTATTTGTGTAATGTTGGATATGCTGGTGCTAATACGAATATTTGGCACTAGCACCACGCACATTCCCAGTGGACACACATGACCTTTTTGAAGTACTGTGGGCGTATTTGTGTAGTGTTGGATATGCTGGTGCTTATACCAATATTTGGCACTAGCACCACGCACATTCCCAGTGGACACACATGACCTATCTGAAGTGCTGTGGGCGTATTTGTGTAGTGTTGGATATGCTGGTGCTAATACCAATATTTTGCACTAGCACCACGCACATTCCCAGTGGACACACATGAAGTTTCTGAAGTGCTGTGGGCGTATTTGTGTAGTGTTGGATATGATGGTGCTAATACCAATATTTGGCACTAGCACCACGCACATTCCCAGTAGACACACATGAAGTTTCTTAACTACTGTGGGCGTATTTGTGTAATGTTGGATATGCTGGTGCTAATACCAATATTTGGCACTAGCACCACGCACATTCCCAGTGGACACACATGACCTTTTTGAAGTGCTAAGGGCGTATTTGTGTAGTGTTGGATATGCTGGTGCTAATACCAATATTTGGCACTAGCACCACGCACATTCCCAGTGGACACACATGACCTATCTGAAGTGCTGTGGGCGTATTTGTGTAGTGTTGGATATGCTGGTGCTAATACCAATATTTCGCACTAGCACCACGTACATTCCCAGTAGACACACATGAAGTTTCTTAACTACTGTGGGCGTATTTGTGTAATGTTGGATATGCTGGTGCTAATACCAATATTTGGCACTAGCACCACGCACATTCCCAGTGGACACACATGACCTTTTTGAAGTGCTGTGGGCGTATTTGTGTAGTGTTGGATATGCTGGTGCTAATACCAATATTTGGCACTAGCACCACGCACATTCCCAGTGGACACACATGACCTATCTGAAGTGCTGTGGGCGTATTTGTGTAGTGTTGGGTATGCTGGTGCTAATACCAATATTTCGAACTAGCACCACGTACATTCCCAGTGGACACACATGAAGTTTCTGAAGTGCTGTGGGCGTATTTGTGTAGTGTTGGATATGCTGGTGCTAATACCAATATTTGGCACTAGCACCACGCACATTCCCAGTGGACACACATAACCTTTCTGAAGTGCTGTGGGCGTATTTGTGTAGTGTTGGATATGATGGTGCTAATACCAATATTTGGCACTAGCACCACGCACATTCCCAGTAGACACACATGAAGTTTCTTAACTACTGTGGGCGTATTTGTGTAATGTTGGATATGCTGGTGCTAATACCAATATTTGGCACTAGCACCACGCACATTCCCAGTGGACACACATGACCTTTTTGAAGTGCTGTGGGCGTATTTGTGTAGTGTTGGATATGCTGGTGCTAATACCAATATTTGGCACTAGCACCACGCACATTCCCAGTAGACACACATGAAGTTTCTTAACTACTGTGGGCGTATTTGTGTAATGTTGGATATGCTGGTGCTAATACCAATATTTGGCACTAGCACCACGCACATTCCCAGTAGACACACATGAAGTTTCTTAACTACTGTGGGCGTATTTGTGTAATGTTGGATATGCTGGTGCTAATACCAATATTTGGCACTAGCACCACGCACATTCCCAGTGGACACATATGACCTTTTTGAAGTGCTGTGGGCGTATTTGTGTAGTGTTGGATATGCTGGTGCTAATACCAATATTTGGCACTAGCACCACGCACATTCCCAGTGGACACACATGACCTATCTGAAGTGCTGTGGGCGTATTTGTGTAGTGTTGGATATGCTGGTGCTAATACCAATATTTCGCACTAGCACCACGTACATTCCCAGTGGACACACATGAAGTTTCTGAAGTGCTGTGGGCGTATTTGTGTAGTGTTGGATATGCTGGTGCTAATACCAATATTTGGCACTAGCACCACGCACATTCCCAATGGACACACATAACCTTTCTGAAGTGCTGTGGGCGTATTTGTGTAGTGTTGGATATGATGGTGCTAATACCAATATTTGGCACTAGCACCACGCACATTCCCAGTAGACACACATGAAGTTTCTTAACTACTGTCGGCGTATTTGTGTAATGTTGGATATGCTGGTGCTAATACCAATATTTGGCACTAGCACCACGCACATTCCCAGTGGACACACATGACCTTTTTGAAGTGCTGTGGGCGTATTTGTGTAGTGTTGGATATGCTGGTGCTAATACCAATATTTGGCACTAGCACCACGCACATTCCCAGTGGACACACATGACCTTTCTGAAGTGCTGTGGGCGAATTTGTGTAGTGTTGGATATGCTGGTGCTAATACCAATATTTGGCACTAGCACCACGCACCTTCCCAGTGGACACACATGACCTTTCTGAAGTGCTGTGGGCGTATTTGTGTAGTGTTGGATATGCTGGTGCTAATACCAATATTTTGCACTAGCACCACGTACATTCCCAGTGGACACACATGAAGTTTCTGAAGTGCTGTGGGCGTATTTGTGTAGTGTTGGATATGCTGGTGCTAATACCAATATTTGGCACTAGCACCACGCACATTCCCAGTGGACACACATAACCTTTCTGAAGTGCTGTGGGCGTATTTGTGTAGTGTTGGATATGATGGTGCTAATACCAATATTTGGCACTAGCACCACGCACATTCCCAGTAGACACACATTAAGTTTCTTAACTACTGTGGGCGTATTTGTGTAATGTTGGATATGCTGGTGCTAATACCAATATTTGGCACTAGCACCACGCACATTCCCAGTGGACACATATGACCTTTTTGAAGTGCTGTGGGCGTATTTGTGTAGTGTTGGATATGCTGGTGCTAATACCAATATTTGGCACTAGCACCACGCACATTCCCAGTGGACACACATGACCTATCTGAAGTGCTGTGGGCGTATTTGTGTAGTGTTGGATATGCTGGTGCTAATACCAATATTTCGCACTAGCACCACGTACATTCCCAGTGGACACACATGAAGTTTCTGAAGTGCTGTGGGCGTATTTGTGTAGTGTTGGATATGCTGGTGCTAATACCAATATTTGGCACTAGCACCACGCACATTCCCAGTAGACACACATGAAGTTTCTTAACTACTGTGGGCGTATTTGTGTAATGTTGGATATGCTGGTGCTAATACCAATATTTGGCACTAGCACCACGCACATTCCCAGTGGACACACATGACCTTTTTTAAGTGCTATGGGCGTATTTGTGTAGTGTTGGATATGCTGGTGCTAATACCAATATTTGGCACTAGCACCACGCACATTCCCAGTGGACACACATAACCTTTCTGAAGTGCTGTGGGCGTATTTGTGTAGTGTTGGATATGCTGGTGCTAATACCAATATTTGGCACTAGCACCACGCACATTCCCAGTAGACACACATGAAGTTTCTTAACTACTGTGGGCGTATTTGTGTAATGTTGGATATGCTGGTGCTAATACCAATATTTGGCACTAGCACCACGCACATTCCCAGTGGACACACATGACCTTTTTGAAGTGCTGTGGGCGTATTTGTGTAGTGTTGGATATGCTGGTGCTAATACCAATATTTGGCACTAGCACCACGCACATTCCCAGTGGACACACATGACCTATCTGAAGTGCTGTGGGCGTATTTGTGTAGTGTTGGATATGCTGGTGCTAATACCAATATTTTGCACTAGCACCACGTACATTCCCAGTGGACACACATGAAGTTTCTGAAGTGCTGTGGGCGTATTTGTGTAGTGTTGGATATGCTGGTGCTATTACCAATATTTGGCACTAGCACCACGCACATTCCCAGTGGACACACATAACCTTTCTGAAGTGCTGTGGGCGTATTTGTGTAGTGTTTGATATGATGGTGCTAATACCAATATTTGGCACTAGCACCACGCACATTCCCAGTAGACACACATGAAGTTTCTTAACTACTGTGGGCGTATTTGTGTAATGTTGGATATGCTGGTGCTAATACCAATATTTGGCACTAGCACCACGCACATTCCCAGTGGACACATATGACCTTTTTGAAGTGCTGTGGGCGTATTTGTGTAGTGTTGGATATGCTGGTGCTAATACCAATATTTGGCACTAGCACCACGCACATTCCCAGTGGACACACATGACCTATCTGAAGTGCTGTGGGCGTATTTGTGTAGTGTTGGATATGCTGGTGCTAATACCAATATTTCGCACTAGCACCACGTACATTCCCAGTGGACACACATGAAGTTTCTGAAGTGCTGTGGGCGTATTTGTGTAGTGTTGGATATGCTGGTGCTAATACCAATATTTGGCACTAGCACCACGCACATTCCCAATGGACACACATAACCTTTCTGAAGTGCTGTGGGCGTATTTGTGTAGTGTTGGATATGATGGTGCTAATACCAATATTTGGCACTAGCACCACGCACATTCCCAGTAGACACACATGAAGTTTCTTAACTACTGTCGGCGTATTTGTGTAATGTTGGATATGCTGGTGCTAATACCAATATTTGGCACTAGCACCACGCACATTCCCAGTGGACACACATGACCTTTTTGAAGTGCTGTGGGCGTATTTGTGTAGTGTTGGATATGCTGGTGCTAATACCAATATTTGGCACTAGCACCACGCACATTCCCAGTGGACACACATGACCTTTCTGAAGTGCTGTGGGCGAATTTGTGTAGTGTTGGATATGCTGGTGCTAATACCAATATTTGGCACTAGCACCACGCACCTTCCCAGTGGACACACATGACCTTTCTGAAGTGCTGTGGGCGTATTTGTGTAGTGTTGGATATGCTGGTGCTAATACCAATATTTGGCACTAGCACTACACACATTCCCAGTGGACACACAGGACCTCTCTGAAGTGCTGTGGGCGTATTTGTGTAGTGTTGGATATGCTGGTGCTAATACCAATATTTGGCACTAGCACCACGCACATTCCCAGCGGACACACACGACCTTTCTGAAGTGCTGTGGGCGTATTTGTGTAGTGTTGGATATGCTGGTGCTAATACCAATATTTGGCACTAGCACCACGCACATTCCCAGTGGACACACATGACCTTTCTGAAGTGCTGTGGGCGTATTTGTGTAGTGTTGGATATGCTGGTGCTAATACCAATATTTGGCACTAGCACCACGCACATTCCCAGTGGACACACATGAAGTTACTTAACTGCAGTGGGAGTATTTGTGTAGTGTTGTATATGCTGGTGCTAATACCAATATTTGGCACTAGCACCACGCACATTCCCAGTGGACACACATGACCTTTCTGAAGTGCTGTGGGCGTATTTGTGTAGTGTTGGATATGCTGGTGCTAATACCAATATTTGGCACTAGCACCACGCACATTCCCAGTGGACACACACGACTTTTCTGAAGTGCTGTGGGCGTATTTGTGTAGTGTTGGATATGCTGGTGCTAATACCAATATTTGGCAATAGCACCACGCACATTCCCAGTGGACACACATGACCTTTCTGAAGTGCTGTGGGCGAATTTGTGTAGTGTTGGATATGCTGGTGCTAATACCAATATTTGGCACTAGCACCACGCACATTCCCAGTGGACACACATGACCTTTCTGAAGTGCTGTGGGCGTATTTGTGTAGTGTTGGATATGCTGGTGCTAATACCAATATTTGGCACTAGCACCACGCACATTCCCAGTGGACACGCACGACCTTTCTGAAGTGCTGTGGGCGTATTTGTTTAGTGTTGGATATGCTGGTGCTAATACCAATATTTGGCACTAGCACCACGCACATTCCTAGTGGACACACATGACCTTTCTGAAGTGCTGTGGGCGTATTTGTTTAGTGTTGGATATGCTGGTGCTAATACCAATATTTGGCACTAGCACCACGCACCTTCCCAGTGGACACACATGACCTTTCTGAAGTGCTGTGGGCGTATTTGTGTAGTGTTGGATATGCTGGTGCTAATACCAATATTTGGCACTAGCACTACACACATTCCCAGTGGACACACAGGACCTCTCTGAAGTGCTGTGGGCGTATTTGTGTAGTGTTGGATATGCTGGTGCTAATACCAATATTTGGCACTAGCACCACGCACATTCCCAGCGGACACACACGACCTTTCTGAAGTGCTGTGGGCGTATTTGTGTAGTGTTGGATATGCTGGTGCTAATACCAATATTTGGCACTAGCACCACGCACATTCCCAGTGGACACACATGACCTTTCTGAAGTGCTGTGGGCGTATTTGTGTAGTGTTGGATATGCTGGTGCTAATACCAATATTTGGCACTAGCACCACGCACATTCCCAGTGGACACACATGAAGTTACTTAACTGCAGTGGGAGTATTTGTGTAGTGTTGTATATGCTGGTGCTAATACCAATATTTGGCACTAGCACCACGCACATTCCCAGTGGACACACATGACCTTTCTGAAGTGCTGTGGGCGTATTTGTGTAGTGTTGGATATGCTGGTGCTAATACCAATATTTGGCACTAGCACCACGCACATTCCCAGTGGACACACACGACTTTTCTGAAGTGCTGTGGGCGTATTTGTGTAGTGTTGGATATGCTGGTGCTAATACCAATATTTGGCAATAGCACCACGCACATTCCCAGTGGACACACATGACCTTTCTGAAGTGCTGTGGGCGAATTTGTGTAGTGTTGGATATGCTGGTGCTAATACCAATATTTGGCACTAGCACCACGCACATTCCCAGTGGACACACATGACCTTTCTGAAGTGCTGTGGGCGTATTTGTGTAGTGTTGGATATGCTGGTGCTAATACCAATATTTGGCACTAGCACCACGCACATTCCCAGTGGACACGCACGACCTTTCTGAAGTGCTGTGGGCGTATTTGTTTAGTGTTGGATATGCTGGTGCTAATACCAATATTTGGCACTAGCACCACGCACATTCCTAGTGGACACACATGACCTTTCTGAAGTGCTGTGGGCGTATTTGTTTAGTGTTGGATATGCTGGTGCTAATACCAATATTTGGCACTAGCACCACGCACATTCCCAGTGGACACACATGACCTTTCTGAAGTGCTGTGGGCGTATTTGTGTAGTGTTGGATATGCTGGTGCTAATACCAATATTTGGCACTAGCACCACGCACATTCCCAGTGGACACACACGACCTTTCTGAAGTGCTGTGGGCGTATTTGTGTAGTGTTGGATATGCTGGTGCTAATACCAATATTTGGCACTAGCACCACGCACATTCCCAGTGGACACACATGACCTTTCTGAAGTGCTGTGGGCGTATTTGTGTAGAGTTGGATATGCTGGTGCTAATACCAATATTTGGCACTAGCACCACGTACATTCCCAGTGGACACACACGACCTTTCTGAAGTGCTGTTGGCGTTTTTTTGCAGTGTTGGATATGCTGGTGCTAGTACCAATATTTTACACTAGCACCACGCACATTCCCAGTGGACACACATGAAGTTACTTAACTGCAGTGGGAGTATTTGTGTAGTGTTGTATATGCTGGTGCTAATACCAATATTTGGCACTAGCACCACGCATATTCCAAGTGGACACACATGACCTTTCTGAAGTGCTGTGGGCGTATTTGTGTAGTGTTGGATATGCTGGTGCTAATACCAATATTTGGCACTAGCACCATGCACATTCCCAGTGGACACACACGACCTTTCTGAAGTGCTGTGGGCGTATTTGTGTAGTGTTGGATATGCTGGTGCTAATACCAATATTTGGCACTAGCACCACGCACATTCCCAGTGGACACACACGACCTTTCTGAAGTGCTGTGGGCGTATTTGTGTAGTGTTGGATATGCTGGTGCTAATACCCATATTTGGCACTAGCACCACGCACATTCCCAGTGGACACACACGACCTTTCTGAAGTGCTGTGGGCGTATTTATTTAGTGTTGGATATGCTGGTGCTAATACCAATATTTGGCACTAGCACCACGCACATTCCCAGTGGACACACACGACCTTTCTGAAGTGCTGTGGGCGTATTTGTGTAGTGTTGGATATGCTGGTGCTAATACCAATATTTGGCACTAGCACCACGCACATTCCCAGTGGACACACATGACCTTTCTGAAGTGCTGTGGGCGTATTTGTGTAGAGTTGGATATGCTGGTGCTAATACCAATATTTGGCACTAGCACCACTCACATTCCCAGTGGACACACATGACCTTTCTGAAGTGCTGTGGGCGTATTTGTGTAGTGTTGGATATAATGGTGCTAATACCAATATTTGGCACTAGCACCACGCACATACCCAGTGGACACACATGACCTTTTTGAAGTGCTGTGGGCGTATTTGTGTAGTGTTGGATATGCTGGTGCTACTACCAATATTTGGCACTAGCACCACGCACATTCCCAGTGGACACACATGACCTTTTTGAAGTGCTGTGGGCGTATTTGTGTAGTGTTGGATATGCTGGTGCTAATACCAATATTTGGCACTAGCACCATGCACATTCCCAGTGGACACACACGACCTTTCTGAAGTGCTGTGGGCGTATTTGTGTAGTGTTGGATATGCTGGTGCTAATACCAATATTTGGCACTAGCACCACGCACATTCCCAGTGGACACACAGGACCTCTCTGAAGTGCTGTGGGCGTATTTGTGTAGTGTTGGATATGCTGGTGCTAATACCCATATTTGGCACTAGCACCACGCACATTCCCAGTGGACACACATGACCTTTCTGAAGTGCTGTGGGCGTATTTGTGTAGTGTTGGATATGCTGGTGCTAATACCAATATTTGGCACTAGCACCACGCACATTCCCAGTGGACACACACGACCTTTCTGAAGTGCTGTGGGCGTATTTATTTAGTGTTGGATATGCTGGTGCTAATACCAATATTTGGCACTAGCACCACGCACATTCCCAGTGGACACACAAGACCTTTCTGAAGTGCTGTGGGCGTATTTGTGTAGTGTTGGATATGCTGGTGCTAATACCAATATTTGGCACTAGCACCACGCACATTCCCAGTGGACACACAAGACCTTTCTGAAGTGCTGTGGGCGTATTTGTGTAGTGTTGGATATGCTGGTGCTAATACCAATATTTGGCACTAGCACCACGCACATTCCCAGTGGACACACATGACCTTTCTGAAGTGCTGTGGGCGTATTTGTGTAGTGTTGGATATGCTGGTGCTAATACCAATATTTGGCACTAGCACCACGCACATTCCCAGTGGACACACATGACCTTTCTGAAGTGCTGTGGGCGTATTTGTGTAGTGTTGGATATGCTGGTGCTAATACCAATATTTGGCACTAGCACCACGCATATTCCCAGTGGACACACACGACCTTTCTGAAGTGCTGTGGGCGTATTTGTGTAGTGTTGGATATGCTGGTGCTAATACCAATATTTGGCACTAGCACCACGCACATTCCCAGTGGACACACATGACCTTTCTGAAGTGCTGTGGGCGTATTTGTGTAGTGTTGGATATGCTGGTGCTAATACCAATATTTGGCACTAGCACAACGCACATTCCCAGTGGACACACAGGACCTTTCTGAAGTGCTGTGGGCGTATTTGTGTAGTGTTGGATATGCTGGTGCTAATACCAATATTTGGCACTAGCACCACGCACATTCCCGGTGGACACACATGAAGTTACTTAACTGCAGTGGGAGTATTTGTGTAGTGTTGGATATGCTGGTGCTAATACCAATATTTGGCACTAGCACCACGCACATTCCCAGTGGACACACACGACCTTTCTGAAGTGCTGTGGGCGTATTTGTGTAGTGTTGGATATGCTGGTGCTAATACCAATATTTGGCACTAGCACCACGCACATTCCCAGTGGACACACAGGACCTTTCTGAAGTGCTGTGGGCGTATTTGTGTAGTGTTGGATATGCTGGTGCTAATACCAATATTTGGCACTAGCACCACGCACATTCCCAGTGGACACACACGACCTTTCTGAAGTGCTGTGGGCGTATTTATTTAGTGTTGGATATGCTGGTGCTAATACCAATATTTGGCACTAGCACCACGCACATTCCCAGTGGACACACAAGACCTTTCTGAAGTGCTGTGGGCGTATTTGTGTAGTGTTGGATATGCTGGTGCTAATACCAATATTTGGCACTAGCACCACGCACATTCCCAGTGGACACACATGACCTTTCTGAAGTGCTGTGGGCGTATTTGTGTAGTGTTGGATATGCTGGTGCTAATACCAATATTTGGCACTAGCACCACGCACATTCCCAGTGGACACACACGACCTTTCTGAAGTGCTGTGGGCGTATTTGTTTAGTGTTGGATATGCTGGTGCTAATACCAATATTTGGCACTAGCACCACGCACATTCCCAGTGGACACACACGACCTTTCTGAAGTGCTGTGGGCGTATTTATTTAGTGTTGGATATGCTGGTGCTAATACCAATATTTGGCACTAGCACCACGCACATTCCCAGTGGACACACAAGACCTTTCTGAAGTGCTGTGGGCGTATTTGTGTAGTGTTGGATATGCTGGTGCTAATACCAATATTTGGCACTAGCACCACGCACATTCCCAGTGGACACACAAGACCTTTCTGAAGTGCTGTGGGCGTATTTGTGTAGTGTTGGATATGCTGGTGCTAATACCAATATTTGGCACTAGCACCACGCACATTCCCAGTGGACACACATGACCTTTCTGAAGTGCTGTGGGCGTATTTGTGTAGTGTTGGATATGCTGGTGCTAATACCAATATTTGGCACTAGCACCACGCACATTCCCAGTGGACACACATGACCTTTCTGAAGTGCTGTGGGCGTATTTGTGTAGTGTTGGATATGCTGGTGCTAATACCAATATTTGGCACTAGCACCACGCATATTCCCAGTGGACACACACGACCTTTCTGAAGTGCTGTGGGCGTATTTGTGTAGTGTTGGATATGCTGGTGCTAATACCAATATTTGGCACTAGCACCACGCACATTCCCAGTGGACACACATGACCTTTCTGAAGTGCTGTGGGCGTATTTGTGTAGTGTTGGATATGCTGGTGCTAATACCAATATTTGGCACTAGCACAACGCACATTCCCAGTGGACACACAGGACCTTTCTGAAGTGCTGTGGGCGTATTTGTGTAGTGTTGGATATGCTGGTGCTAATACCAATATTTGGCACTAGCACCACGCACATTCCCGGTGGACACACATGAAGTTACTTAACTGCAGTGGGAGTATTTGTGTAGTGTTGGATATGCTGGTGCTAATACCAATATTTGGCACTAGCACCACGCACATTCCCAGTGGACACACACGACCTTTCTGAAGTGCTGTGGGCGTATTTGTGTAGTGTTGGATATGCTGGTGCTAATACCAATATTTGGCACTAGCACCACGCACATTCCCAGTGGACACACAGGACCTTTCTGAAGTGCTGTGGGCGTATTTGTGTAGTGTTGGATATGCTGGTGCTAATACCAATATTTGGCACTAGCACCACGCACATTCCCAGTGGACACACACGACCTTTCTGAAGTGCTGTGGGCGTATTTATTTAGTGTTGGATATGCTGGTGCTAATACCAATATTTGGCACTAGCACCACGCACATTCCCAGTGGACACACAAGACCTTTCTGAAGTGCTGTGGGCGTATTTGTGTAGTGTTGGATATGCTGGTGCTAATACCAATATTTGGCACTAGCACCACGCACATTCCCAGTGGACACACATGACCTTTCTGAAGTGCTGTGGGCGTATTTGTGTAGTGTTGGATATGCTGGTGCTAATACCAATATTTGGCACTAGCACCACGCACATTCCCAGTGGACACACACGACCTTTCTGAAGTGCTGTGGGCGTATTTGTTTAGTGTTGGATATGCTGGTGCTAATACCAATATTTGGCACTAGCACCACGCACATTCCCAGTGGACACACATGACCTTTCTGAAGTGCTGTGGGCGTATTTGTGTAGTGTTGGATATGCTGGTGCTAATACCAATATTTGGCACTAGCACCACACACATTCCCAGTGGACACACAGGACCTCTCTGAAGTGCTGTGGGCGTATTTGTGTAGTGTTGGATATGCTGGTGCTAATACCCATATTTGGCACTAGCACCACGCACATTCCCAGTGGACACACATGACCTTTCTGAAGTGCTGTGGGCGTATTTGTGTAGTGTTGGATATGCTGGTGCTAATACCAATATTTGGCACTAGCACCACGCACATTCCCAGTGGACACACACGACCTTTCTGAAGTGCTGTGGGCGTATTTATTTAGTGTTGGATATGCTGGTGCTAATACCAATATTTGGCACTAGCACCACGCACATTCCCAGTGGACACACAAGACCTTTCTGAAGTGCTGTGGGCGTATTTGTGTAGTGTTGGATATGCTGGTGCTAATACCAATATTTGGCACTAGCACCACGCACATTCCCAGTGGACACACATGACCTTTCTGAAGTGCTGTGGGCGTATTTGTGTAGTGTTGGATATGCTGGTGCTAATACCAATATTTGGCACTAGCACCACACACATTCCCAGTGGACACACAAGACCTTTCTGAAGTGCTGTGGGCGTATTTGTGTAGTGTTGGATATGCTGGTGCTAATACCAATATTTGGCACTAGCACCACGCACATTCCCAGTGGACACACATGACCTTTCTGAAGTTCTGTGGGCGTATTTGTGTAGTGTTGGATATGCTGGTGCTAATACCAATATTTGGCACTAGCACCACGCACATTCCCAGTGGACACACACGACCTTTCTGAAGTGCTGTGGGCGTATTTGTGTAGTGTTGGATATGCTGGTGCTAATACCAATATTTGGCACTAGCACCACGCACATTCCCAGTGGACACACACGACCTTTCTGAAGTGCTGTGGGCGTATTTGTGTAGTGTTGGATATGCAGGTGCTAATACCAATATTTGGCACTAGCACCACGCACATTCCCAGTGGACACACACGACCTTTCTGAAGTGCTGTGGGCGTATTTGTG
The DNA here is from genome assembly GCA_963170055.1 of Halisarca cf. caerulea. Lineage (NCBI taxonomy): Eukaryota > Metazoa > Porifera > Demospongiae > Chondrillida > Halisarcidae > Halisarca > Halisarca cf. caerulea. The sequence goes on along the minus strand of CAUJGJ010000207.1, from coordinate 65,045 downwards.
TAGTGTTGGATATGCTGGTGCTAATACCAATATTTGGCACTAGCACCACGCACATTCCCAGTGGACACATAGGACCTTTCTGAAGTGCTGTGGGCGTATTTGTGTAGTGTTGGATATGCTGGTGCTAATACCAATATTTGGCACTAGCACCACGCACATTCCCAGTGGACACACATGACCTTTCTGAAGTGCTGTGGGCGTATTTGTTTAGTGTTGGATATGCTGGTGCTAATACCAATATTTGGCACTAGCACCACGCACATTCCCAGTGGACACACACGACTTTTCTGAAGTGCTGTGGGCGTATTTGTGTAGTGTTGGATATGCTGGTGCTAATAACAACATTTTGCACTAGCACCACGCACATTCCCAGTGGACACACATGACCTTTCTGAAGTGCTGTGGGCGAATTTGTGTAGTGTTGGATATGCTGGTGCTAATACCAATATTTGGCACAAGCACCACGCACATTCCCAGTGGACACACACGACCTTTCTGAAGTGCTGTGGGCGTATTTGTGTAGTGTTGGATATGCTGGTGCTAATACCAATATTTGGCACTAGCACCACGCACATTCCCAGTGGACACACAGGACCTTTCTGAAGTGCTGTGGGCGTATTTGTGTAGTGTTAGATATGCTGGTGCTAATACCAATATTTGGCACTAGCACCACGCACATTCCCAGTGGACACACATGAAGTTACTTAACTGCAGTGGGAGTATTTGTGTAGTGTTGTATATGCTGGTGCTAATACCAATATTTGGCACTAGCACCACGCACATTCCCAGTGGACACACATGACCTTTCTGAAGTGCTGTGGGCGTATTTGTGTAGTGTTGGATATGCTGGTGCTAATACCAATATTTGGCACTAGCACCACGCACATTCCCAGTGGACACACACGACCTTTCTGAAGTGCTGTGGGCGTATTTGTGTAGTGTTGGATATGCTGGTGCTAATACCAATATTTGGCACTAGCACCACGCACATTCCCAGTGGACACACACGACCTTTCTGAAGTGCTGTGGGCGTATTTGTGTAGTGTTGGATATGCAGGTGCTAATACCAATATTTGGCACTAGCACCACGCACATTCCCAGTGGACACACACGACCTTTCTGAAGTGCTGTGGGCGTATTTGTGTAGTGTTGGATATGCTGGTGCTAATACCAATATTTGGCACTAGCACCACGCACATTCCCAGTGGACACACAGGACCTTTCTGAAGTGCTGTGGGCGTATTTGTGTAGTGTTGGATATGCTGGTGCTAATACCAATATTTGGCACTAGCACCACGCACATTCCCAGTGGACACACATGACCTTTCTGAAGTGCTGTGGGCGTATTTGTTTAGTGTTGGATATGCTGGTGCTAATACCAATATTTGGCACTAGCACCACGCACATTCCCAGTGGACACACACGACTTTTCTGAAGTGCTGTGGGCGTATTTGTGTAGTGTTGGATATGCTGGTGCTAATACCAACATTTTGCACTAGCACCACGCACATTCCCAGTGGACACACAGGACCTTTCTGAAGTGCTGTGGGCGTATTTGTGTAGTGTTAGATATGCTGGTGCTAATACCAATATTTGGCACTAGCACCACGCACATTCCTAGTGGACACACATGAAGTTACTTAACTGCAGTGGGAGTATTTGTGTAGTGTTGTATATGCTGGTGCTAATACCAATATTTGGCACTAGCACCACGCACATTCCCAGTGGACACACATGACCTTTCTGAAGTGCTGTGGGCGTATTTGTGTAGTGTTGGATATGCTGGTGCTAATACCAATATTTGGCACTAGCACCACGCACATTCCCAGTGGACACACACGACTTTTCTGAAGTGCTGTGGGCGTATTTGTGTAGTGTTGGATATGCTGGTGCTAATACCAACATTTTGCACTAGCACCACGCACATTCCCAGTGGACACACATGACCTTTCTGAAGTGCTGTGGGCGAATTTGTGTAGTGTTGGATATGCTGGTGCTAATACCAATATTTGGCACTAGCACCACGCACATTCCCAGTGGACACACACGACCTTTCTGAAGTGCTGTGGGCGTATTTGTGTAGTGTTGGATATGCTGGTGCTAATACCAATATTTGGCACTAGCACCACGCACATTCCCAGTGGACACACAGGACCTTTCTGAAGTGCTGTGGGCGTATTTGTGTAGTGTTGGATATGCTGGTGCTAATACCAATATTTGGCACTAGCACCACGCACATTCCCAGTGGACACACACGACCTTTCTGAAGTGCTGTGGGCGTATTTGTGTAGTGTTGGATATGCTGGTGCTAATACCAATATTTGGCACTAGCACCACGCACATTCCCAGTGGACACACACGACCTTTCTGAAGTGCTGTGGGCGTATTTGTGTAGTGTTGGATATGCAGGTGCTAATACCAATATTTGGCACTAGCACCACGCACATTCCCAGTGGACACACACGACCTTTCTGAAGTGCTGTGGGCGTATTTGTGTAGTGTTGGATATGCTGGTGCTAATACCAATATTTGGCACTAGCACCACGCACATTCCCAGTGGACACACATGACCTTTCTGAAGTGCTGTGGGCGAATTTGTGTAGTGTTGGATATGCTGGTGCTAATACCAATATTTGGCACTAGCACCACGCACATTCCCAGTGGACACACACGACCTTTCTGAAGTGCTGTGGGCGTATTTGTGTAGTGTTGGATATGCTGGTGCTAATACCAATATTTGGCACTAGCACCACGCACATTCCCAGTGGACACACAGGACCTTTCTGAAGTGCTGTGGGCGTATTTGTGTAGTGTTGGATATGCTGGTGCTAATACCAATATTTGGCACTAGAACCACGCACATTCCCAGTGGACACACATGAAGTTTCTGTAGTGCTGTGAGCGTATTTGTGTAGTGTTGGATATGCTGGTGCTAATACCAATATTTGGCACTAGAACCACGCACATTCCCAGTGGACACACATGAAGTTACTTAACTGCAGTGGGAGTATTTGTGTAGTGTTGGATATTCTGGTGCTAATACCAATATTTGGCACTAGCACCACGCACATTCCCAGTGGACACACATGACCTTTCTGAAGTGCTGTGGGCGTATTTGTGTAGTGTTGGATATGCTGGTGCTAATACCAATATTTGGCACTAGCACCACGCACATTCCCAGTGGACACACACGACTTTTCTGAAGTGCTGTGGGCGTATTTGTGTAGTGTTGGATATGCTGGTGCTAATACCAACATTTTGCACTAGCACCACGCACATTCACAGTGGACACACATGACCTTTCTGAAGTGCTGTGGGCGAATTTGTGCAGTGTTAAATATGCTGGTGCTAATACCAATATTTGGCACTAGCACCACGCACATTCCCAGTGGACACACACGACCTTTCTGAAGTGCTGTGGGCGTATTTGTGTAGTGTTGGATATGCTGGTGCTAATACCAATATTTGGCACTAGCACCACGCACATTCCCAGGGACACACAGGACCTTTCTGAAGTGCTGTGGGCGTATTTGTGTAGTGTTGGATATGCTGGTGCTAATACCAATATTTGGCACTAGCACCACGCACATTCCCAGTGGACACACATGAAGTTACTTAACTGCAGTGGGAGTATTTGTGTAGTGTTGTATATGCTGGTGCTAATACCAATATTTGGCACTAGCACAACGAACATTCCCAGTTGACACACATGACCTTTCTGAAGTGCTGTGGGCGTATTTGTGTAGTGTTGGATATGCTGGTGCTAATACCAATATTTGGCACTAGCACCACGCACATTCCCAGTGGACACACACGACTTTTCTGAAGTGCTGTGGGCGTATTTGTGTAGTGTTGGATATGCTGGTGCTAATACCAACATTTTGCACTAGCACCACGCACATTCCCAGTGAACACACATGACCTTTCTGAAGTGCTGTGGGCGTATTTGTGTAGTGTTGGATATGCTGGTGCTAATACCAATATTTGGCACTAGCACCACGCACATTCCCAGTGGACACACAGGACCTTTCTGAAGTGCTGTGGGCGTATTTGTGTAGTGTTGGATATGCTGGTTCTAATACCAATATTTGGCACTAGCACCACGCACATTCCCAGTGGACACACATGAAGTTACTTAACTGCAGTGGGAGTATTTGTGTAGTGTTGTATATGCTGGTGCTAATACCAATATTTGGCACTAGCACAACGAACATTCCCAGTTGACACACATGACCTTTCTGAAGTGCTGTGGGCGTATTTGTGTAGTGTTGGATATGCTGGTGCTAATACCAATATTTGGCACTAGCACCACGCACATTCCCAGTGGACACACACGACTTTTCTGAAGTGCTGTGGGCGTATTTGTGTAGTGTTGGATATGCTGGTGCTAATACCAACATTTTGCACTAGCACCACGCACATTCCCAGTGGACACACAGGACCTTTCTGAAGTGCTGTGGGCGTATTTGTGTAGTGTTGGATATGCTGGTGCTAATACCAATATTTGGCACTAGCACCACGCACATTCCCAGTGGACACACATGAAGTTACTTAACTGCAGTGGGAGTATTTGTGTAGTGTTGTATATGCTGGTGTTAATACCAATATTTGGCACTAGCACAACGAACATTCCCAGTTGACACACATGACCTTTCTGAAGTGCTGTGGGCGTATTTGTGTAGTGTTGGATATGCTGGTGCTAATACCAATATTTGGCACTAGCACCACGCACATTCCCAGTGGACACACACGACTTTTCTGAAGTGCTGTGGGCGTATTTGTGTAGTGTTGGATATGCTGGTGCTAATACCAACATTTTGCACTAGCACCACGCACATTCCCAGTGGACACACATGACCTTTCTGAAGTGCTGTGGGCGAATTTGTGTAGTGTTGGATATGCTGGTGCTAATACCAATATTTGGCACTAGCACCACGCACATTCCAAGTGGACACACACGACCTTTCTGAAGTGCTGTGGGCGTATTTGTGTAGTGTTGGATATGCTGGTGCTAATACCAATATTTGGCACTAGCACCACGCACTTTCCCAGTGGACACACAGGACCTTTCTGAAGTGCTGTGGGCGTATTTGTGTAGTGTTGGATATGCTGGTGCTAATACCAATATTTGGCACTAGCACCACGCACATTCCCAGTGGACACACATGAAGTTACATAACTGCAGTGGGAGTATTTGTGTAGTGTTGTATATGCTGGTGCTAATACCAATATTTGGCACTAGCACCACGCACATTCCCAGTTGACACACATGACCTTTCTGAAGTGCTGTGGGCGTATTTGTGTAGTGTTGGATATGCTGGTGCTAATACCAATATTTGGCACTAGCACCACGCACATTCCCAGTGGACACACATGAAGTTACTTAACTGCAGTGGGAGTATTTGTGTAGTGTTGTATATGCTGGTGTTAATACCAATATTTGGCACTAGCACAACGAACATTCCCAGTTGACACACATGACCTTTCTGAAGTGCTGTGGGCGTATTTGTGTAGTGTTGGATATGCTGGTGCTAATACCAATATTTGGCACTAGCACCACGCACATTCCCAGTGGACACACACGACTTTTCTGAAGTGCTGTGGGCGTATTTGTGTAGTGTTGGATATGCTGGTGCTAATACCAACATTTTGCACTAGCACCACGCACATTCCCAGTGGACACACATGACCTTTCTGAAGTGCTGTGGGCGAATTTGTGTAGTGTTGGATATGCTGGTGCTAATACCAATATTTGGCACTAGCACCACGCACATTCCAAGTGGACACACACGACCTTTCTGAAGTGCTGTGGGCGTATTTGTGTAGTGTTGGATATGCTGGTGCTAATACCAATATTTGGCACTAGCACCACGCACTTTCCCAGTGGACACACAGGACCTTTCTGAAGTGCTGTGGGCGTATTTGTGTAGTGTTGGATATGCTGGTGCTAATACCAATATTTGGCACTAGCACCACGCACATTCCCAGTGGACACACATGAAGTTACATAACTGCAGTGGGAGTATTTGTGTAGTGTTGTATATGCTGGTGCTAATACCAATATTTGGCACTAGCACCACGCACATTCCCAGTTGACACACATGACCTTTCTGAAGTGCTGTGGGCGTATTTGTGTAGTGTTGGATATGCTGGTGCTAATACCAATATTTGGCACTAGCACCACGCACATTCCCAGTGGACACACACGACCTTTCTGAAGTGCTGTGGGCGTATTTGTGTAGTGTTGGATATGCTGGTGCTAATACCAATATTTGGCACTAGCACCACGCACATTCCCAGTGGACACACACGACCTTTCTGAAGTGCTGTGGGCGTATTTGTTTAGTGTTGGATATGCTGGTGCTAATACCAATATTTGGCACTAGCACCACGCACATTCCCAGTGGACACACATGACCTTTCTGAAGTGCTGTGGGCGTATTTGTTTAGTGTTGGATATGCTGGTGCTAATACCAATATTTGGCACTAGCACCACGCACATTCCCAGTGGACACACACGACCTTTCTGAAGTGCTGTGGGCGTATTTGTGTAGTGTTGGATATGCTGGTGCTAATACCAATATTTGGCACTAGCACCACGCACATTCCCAGTGGACACACACGACCTTTCTGAAGTGCTGTGGGCGTATTTGTGTAGTGTTGGATATGCTGGTGCTAATACCAATATTTGGCACTAGCACCACGCACATTCCCAGTGGACACACATGACCTTTCTGAAGTGCTGTGGGCGTATTTGTGTAGAGTTGGATATGCAGGTGCTAATACCAATATTTGGCACTAGCACCACGCACATTCCCAGTGGACACACACGACCTTTCTGAAGTGCTGTTGGCGTTTTTTTGCAGTGTTGGATATGCTGGTGCTAGTACCAATATTTGCCACTAGCACCACGCACATTCCCAGTGGACACACATGAAGTTACTTAACTGCAGTGGGAGTATTTGTGTAGTGTTGTATATGCTGGTGCTAATACCAATATTTGGCACTAGCACCACGCATATTCCCAGTGGACACACATGACCTTTCTGAAGTGCTGTGGGCGTATTTGTGTAGTGTTGGATATACTGGTGCTAATACTAATATTTGGCACTAGCACCACGCACATTCCCAGTGGACACACATGACCTTTCTGAAGTGCTGTGGGCGTATTTGTGTAGTGTTGGATATGCTGGTGCTAATACCAATATTTGGCACTAGCACCACGCACATTCCCAGTGGACACACACGACCTTTCTGAAGTGCTGTGGGCGTATTTGTTTAGTGTTGGATATGCTGGTGCTAATACCAATATTTGGCACTAGCACCACGCACATTCCCAGTGGACACACATGACCTTTCTGAAGTGCTGTGGGCGTATTTGTTTAGTGTTGGATATGCTGGTGCTAATACCAATATTTGGCACTAGCACCACGCACATTCCCAGTGGACACACACGACCTTTCTGAAGTGCTGTGGGCGTATTTGTGTAGTGTTGGATATGCTGGTGCTAATACCAATATTTGGCACTAGCACCACGCACATTCCCAGTGGACACACACGACCTTTCTGAAGTGCTGTGGGCGTATTTGTGTAGTGTTGGATATGCTGGTGCTAATACCAATATTTGGCACTAGCACCACGCACATTCCCAGTGGACACACATGACCTTTCTGAAGTGCTGTGGGCGTATTTGTGTAGAGTTGGATATGCAGGTGCTAATACCAATATTTGGCACTAGCACCACGCACATTCCCAGTGGACACACACGACCTTTCTGAAGTGCTGTTGGCGTTTTTTTGCAGTGTTGGATATGCTGGTGCTAGTACCAATATTTGGCACTAGCACCACGCACATTCCCAGTGGACACACATGAAGTTACTTAACTGCAGTGGGAGTATTTGTGTAGTGTTGTATATGCTGGTGCTAATACCAATATTTGGCACTAGCACCACGCATATTCCCAGTGGACACACATGACCTTTCTGAAGTGCTGTGGGCGTATTTGTGTAGTGTTGGATATACTGGTGCTAATACTAATATTTGGCACTAGCACCACGCACATTCCCAGTGGACACACATGACCTTTCTGAAGTGCTGTGGGCGTATTTGTGTAGTGTTGGATATGCTGGTGCTAATACCAATATTTGGCACTAGCACCACGCACATTCCCAGTGGACACACACGACCTTTCTGAAGTGCTGTGGGCGTATATATTTAGTGTTGGATATGCTGGTGCTAATACCAATATTTGGCACTAGCACCACGCACATTCCCAGTGGACACACACGACCTTTCTGAAGTGCTGTGGGCGTATTTGTGTAGTGTTGGATATGCTGGTGCTAATACCAATATTTGGCAATAGCACCACGCACATTCCCAGTGGAAACACATGACCTTTCTGAAGTGCTGTGGGCGTATTTGTGTAGTGTTGGATATGCTGGTGCTAATACCAATATTTGGCACTAGCACCACGCACATTCCCAGCGGACACACACGACCTTTCTGAAGTGCTGTGGGCGTATTTGTGTAGTGTTGGATATGCTGGTGCTAATACCAATATTTGGCACTAGCACCACGCACATTCCCAGTGGACACACAGGACCTTTCTGAAGAGCTGTGGGCGTATTTGTGTAGTGTTGGATATGCTGGTGCTAATACCAATATTTGGCACTAGCACCACGCACATTCCCAGTGGACACACATGAAGTAACTTAACTGCAGTGGGAGTATTTGTGTAGTGTTGGATATTCTGGTGCTAATACCAATATTTGGCACTAGCACCACGCACATTCCCAGTGGACACACATGACCTTTCTGAAGTGCTGTGGGCGTATTTGTGTAGTGTTGGATATGCTGGTGCTAATACCAATATTTGGCACTAGCACCACGCACATTCCCAGTGGACACACATGAAGTTACATAACTGCAGTGGGAGTATTTGTGTAGTGTTGTATATGCTGGTGCTAATACCAATATTTGGCACTAGCACCACGCACATTCCCAGTTGACACACATGACCTTTCTGAAGTGCTGTGGGCGTATTTGTGTAGTGTTGGATATGCTGGTGCTAATACCAATATTTGGCACTAGCACCACGCACATTCCCAGTGGACACACATGAAGTTACTTAACTGCAGTGGGAGTATTTGTGTAGTGTTGTATATGCTGGTGTTAATACCAATATTTGGCACTAGCACAACGAACATTCCCAGTTCACACACATGACCTTTCTGAAGTGCTGTGGGCGTATTTGTGTAGTGTTGGATATGCTGGTGCTAATACCAATATTTGGCACTAGCACCACGCACATTCCCAGTGGACACACACGACTTTTCTGAAGTGCTGTGGGCGTATTTGTGTAGTGTTGGATATGCTGGTGCTAATACCAACATTTTGCACTAGCACCACGCACATTCCCAGTGGACACACATGACCTTTCTGAAGTGCTGTGGGCGAATTTGTGTAGTGTTGGATATGCTGGTGCTAATACCAATATTTGGCACTAGCACCACGCACATTCCAAGTGGACACACACGACCTTTCTGAAGTGCTGTGGGCGTATTTGTGTAGTGTTGGATATGCTGGTGCTAATACCAATATTTGGCACTAGCACCACGCACTTTCCCAGTGGACACACAGGACCTTTCTGAAGTGCTGTGGGCGTATTTGTGTAGTGTTGGATATGCTGGTGCTAATACCAATATTTGGCACTAGCACCACGCACATTCCCAGTGGACACACATGAAGTTACATAACTGCAGTGGGAGTATTTGTGTAGTGTTGTATATGCTGGTGCTAATACCAATATTTGGCACTAGCACCACGCACATTCCCAGTTGACACACATGACCTTTCTGAAGTGCTGTGGGCGTATTTGTGTAGTGTTGGATATGCTGGTGCTAATACCAATATTTGGCACTAGCACCACGCACATTCCCAGTGGACACACACGACCTTTCTGAAGTGCTGTGGGCGTATTTGTGTAGTGTTGGATATGCTGGTGCTAATACCAATATTTGGCACTAGCACCACGCACATTCCCAGTGGACACACACGACCTTTCTGAAGTGCTGTGGGCGTATTTGTTTAGTGTTGGATATGCTGGTGCTAATACCAATATTTGGCACTAGCACCACGCACATTCCCAGTGGACACACATGACCTTTCTGAAGTGCTGTGGGCGTATTTGTTTAGTGTTGGATATGCTGGTGCTAATACCAATATTTGGCACTAGCACCACGCACATTCCCAGTGGACACACACGACCTTTCTGAAGTGCTGTGGGCGTATTTGTGTAGTGTTGGATATGCTGGTGCTAATACCAATATTTGGCACTAGCACCACGCACATTCCCAGTGGACACACACGACCTTTCTGAAGTGCTGTGGGCGTATTTGTGTAGTGTTGGATATGCTGGTGCTAATACCAATATTTGGCACTAGCACCACGCACATTCCCAGTGGACACACATGACCTTTCTGAAGTGCTGTGGGCGTATTTGTGTAGAGTTGGATATGCAGGTGCTAATACCAATATTTGGCACTAGCACCACGCACATTCCCAGTGGACACACACGACCTTTCTGAAGTGCTGTTGGCGTTTTTTTGCAGTGTTGGATATGCTGGTGCTAGTACCAATATTTGCCACTAGCACCACGCACATTCCCAGTGGACACACATGAAGTTACTTAACTGCAGTGGGAGTATTTGTGTAGTGTTGTATATGCTGGTGCTAATACCAATATTTGGCACTACCACCACGCATATTCCCAGTGGACACACATGACCTTTCTGAAGTGCTGTGGGCGTATTTGTGTAGTGTTGGATATACTGGTGCTAATACTAATATTTGGCACTAGCACCACGCACATTCCCAGTGGACACACATGACCTTTCTGAAGTGCTGTGGGCGTATTTGTGTAGTGTTGGATATGCTGGTGCTAATACCAATATTTGGCACTAGCACCACGCACATTCCCAGTGGACACACACGACCTTTCTGAAGTGCTGTGGGCGTATTTGTTTAGTGTTGGATATGCTGGTGCTAATACCAATATTTGGCACTAGCACCACGCACATTCCCAGTGGACACACATGACCTTTCTGAAGTGCTGTGGGCGTATTTGTTTAGTGTTGGATATGCTGGTGCTAATACCAATATTTGGCACTAGCACCACGCACATTCCCAGTGGACACACACGACCTTTCTGAAGTGCTGTGGGCGTATTTGTGTAGTGTTGGATATGCTGGTGCTAATACCAATATTTGGCACTAGCACCACGCACATTCCCAGTGGACACACACGACCTTTCTGAAGTGCTGTGGGCGTATTTGTGTAGTGTTGGATATGCTGGTGCTAATACCAATATTTGGCACTAGCACCACGCACATTCCCAGTGGACACACATGACCTTTCTGAAGTGCTGTGGGCGTATTTGTGTAGAGTTGGATATGCAGGTGCTAATACCAATATTTGGCACTAGCACCACGCACATTCCCAGTGGACACACACGACCTTTCTGAAGTGCTGTTGGCGTTTTTTTGCAGTGTTGGATATGCTGGTGCTAGTACCAATATTTGGCACTAGCACCACGCACATTCCCAGTGGACACACATGAAGTTACTTAACTGCAGTGGGAGTATTTGTGTAGTGTTGTATATGCTGGTGCTAATACCAATATTTGGCACTAGCACCACGCATATTCCCAGTGGACACACATGACCTTTCTGAAGTGCTGTGGGCGTATTTGTGTAGTGTTGGATATACTGGTGCTAATACTAATATTTGGCACTAGCACCACGCACATTCCCAGTGGACACACATGACCTTTCTGAAGTGCTGTGGGCGTATTTGTGTAGTGTTGGATATGCTGGTGCTAATACCAATATTTGGCACTAGCACCACGCACATTCCCAGTGGACACACACGACCTTTCTGAAGTGCTGTGGGCGTATATATTTAGTGTTGGATATGCTGGTGCTAATACCAATATTTGGCACTAGCACCACGCACATTCCCAGTGGACACAAACGACCTTTCTGAAGTGCTGTGGGCGTATTTGTGTAGTGTTGGATATGCTGGTGCTAATACCAATATTTGGCAATAGCACCACGCACATTCCCAGTGGAAACACATGACCTTTCTGAAGTGCTGTGGGCGTATTTGTGTAGTGTTGGATATGCTGGTGCTAATACCAATATTTGGCACTAGCACCACGCACATTCCCAGCGGACACACACGACCTTTCTGAAGTGCTGTGGGCGTATTTGTGTAGTGTTGGATATGCTGGTGCTAATACCAATATTTGGCACTAGCACCACGCACATTCCCAGTGGACACACAGGACCTTTCTGAAGAGCTGTGGGCGTATTTGTGTAGTGTTGGATATGCTGGTGCTAATACCAATATTTGGCACTAGCACCACGCACATTCCCAGTGGACACACATGAAGTAACTTAACTGCAGTGGGAGTATTTGTGTAGTGTTGGATATTCTGGTGCTAATACCAATATTTGGCACTAGCACCACGCACATTCCCAGTGGACACACATGACCTTTCTGAAGTGCTGTGGGCGTATTTGTGTAGTGTTGGATATGCTGGTGCTAATACCAATATTTGGCACTAGCACCACGCACATTCCCAGTGGACACACACGACTTTTCTGAAGTGCTGTGGGCGTATTTGTGTAGTGTTGGATATGCTGGTGCTAATACCAACATTTTGCACTAGCACCACGCACATTCCCAGTGGACACACATGACCTTTCTGAAGTGCTGTGGGCGAATTTGTGCAGTGTTGGATATGCTGGTGCTAATACCAATATTTGGCACTAGCACCACGCACATTCCCAGTGGACACACACGACCTTTCTGAAGTGCTGTGGGCGTATTTGTGTAGTGTTGGATATGCTGGTGCTAATACCAATATTTGGCACTAGCACCACGCACATTCCCAGGGACACACAGGACCTTTCTGAAGTGCTGTGGGCGTATTTGTGTAGTGTTGGATATGCTGGTGCTAATACCAATATTTGGCACTAGCACCACGCACATTCCCAGTGGACACACATGAAGTTACTTAACTGCAGTGGGAGTATTTGTGTAGTGTTGTATATGCTGGTGCTAATACCAATATTTGGCACTAGCACAACGAACATTCCCAGTTGACACACATGACCTTTCTGAAGTGCTGTGGGCGTATTTGTGTAGTGTTGGATATGCTGGTGCTAATACCAATATTTGGCACTAGCACCACGCACATTCCCAGTGGACACACACGACTTTTCTGAAGTGCTGTGGGCGTATTTGTGTAGTGTTGGATATGCTGGTGCTAATACCAACATTTTGCACTAGCACCACGCACATTCCCAGTGGACACACATGACCTTTCTGAAGTGCTGTGGGCGTATTTGTGTAGTGTTGGATATGCTGGTGCTAATACCAATATTTGGCACTAGCACCACGCACATTCCCAGTGGACACACAGGACCTTTCTGAAGTGCTGTGGGCGTATTTGTGTAGTGTTGGATATGCTGGTGCTAATACCAATATTTGGCACTAGCACCACGCACATTCCCAGTGGACACACATGAAGTTACTTAACTGCAGTGGGAGTATTTGTGTAGTGTTGTATATGCTGGTGCTAATACCAATATTTGGCACTAGCACAACGAACATTCCCAGTTGACACACATGACCTTTCTGAAGTGCTGTGGGCGTATTTGTGTAGTGTTGGATATGCTGGTGCTAATACCAATATTTGGCACTAGCACCACGCACATTCCCAGTGGACACACACGACTTTTCTGAAGTGCTGTGGGCGTATTTGTGTAGTGTTGGATATGCTGGTGCTAATACCAACATTTTGCACTAGCACCACGCACATTCCCAGTGGACACACATGACCTTTCTGAAGTGCTGTGGGCGAATTTGTGTAGTGTTGGATATGCTGGTGCTAATACCAATATTTGGCACTAGCACCACGCACATTCCCAGTGGACACACACGACCTTTCTGAAGTGCTGTGGGCGTATTTGTGTAGTGTTGGATATGCTGGTGCTAATACCAATATTTGGCACTAGCACCACGCACATTCCCAGTGGACACACAGGACCTTTCTGAAGTGCTGTGGGCGTATTTGTGTAGTGTTGGATATGCTGGTGCTAATACCAATATTTGGCACTAGCACCACGCACATTCCCAGTGGACACACATGAAGTTACTTAACTGCAGTGGGAGTATTTGTGTAGTGTTGTATATGCTGGTGTTAATACCAATATTTGGCACTAGCACAACGAACATTCCCAGTTGACACACATGACCTTTCTGAAGTGCTGTGGGCGTATTTGTGTAGTGTTGGATATGCTGGTGCTAATACCAATATTTGGCACTAGCACCACGCACATTCCCAGTGGACACACACGACTTTTCTGAAGTGCTGTGGGCGTATTTGTGTAGTGTTGGATATGCTGGTGCTAATACCAACATTTTGCACTAGCACCACGCACATTCCCAGTGGACACACATGACCTTTCTGAAGTGCTGTGGGCGAATTTGTGTAGTGTTGGATATGCTGGTGCTAATACCAATATTTGGCACTAGCACCACGCACATTCCAAGTGGACACACACGACCTTTCTGAAGTGCTGTGGGCGTATTTGTGTAGTGTTGGATATGCTGGTGCTAATACCAATATTTGGCACTAGCACCACGCACTTTCCCAGTGGACACACAGGACCTTTCTGAAGTGCTGTGGGCGTATTTGTGTAGTGTTGGATATGCTGGTGCTAATACCAATATTTGGCACTAGCACCACGCACATTCCCAGTGGACACACATGAAGTTACATAACTGCAGTGGGAGTATTTGTGTAGTGTTGTATATGCTGGTGCTAATACCAATATTTGGCACTAGCACCACGCACATTCCCAGTTGACACACATGACCTTTCTGAAGTGCTGTGGGCGTATTTGTGTAGTGTTGGATATGCTGGTGCTAATACCAATATTTGGCACTAGCACCACGCACATTCCCAGTGGACACACACGACCTTTCTGAAGTGCTGTGGGCGTATTTGTGTAGTGTTGGATATGCTGGTGCTAATACCAATATTTGGCACTAGCACCACGCACATTCCCAGTGGACACACACGACCTTTCTGAAGTGCTGTGGGCGTATTTGTTTAGTGTTGGATATGCTGGTGCTAATACCAATATTTGGCACTAGCACCACGCACATTCCCAGTGGACACACATGACCTTTCTGAAGTGCTGTGGGCGTATTTGTTTAGTGTTGGATATGCTGGTGCTAATACCAATATTTGGCACTAGCACCCCGCACATTCCCAGTGGACACACACGACCTTTCTGAAGTGCTGTGGGCGTATTTGTGTAGTGTTGGATATGCTGGTGCTAATACCAATATTTGGCACTAGCACCACGCACATTCCCAGTGGACACACACGACCTTTCTGAAGTGCTGTGGGCGTATTTGTGTAGTGTTGGATATGCTGGTGCTAATACCAATATTTGGCACTAGCACCACGCACATTCCCAGTGGACACACATGACCTTTCTGAAGTTCTGTGGGCGTATTTGTGTAGAGTTGGATATGCTGGTGCTAATACCAATATTTGGCACTAGCACCACGCACATTCCCAGTGGACACACACGACCTTTCTGAAGTGCTGTTGGCGTTTTTTTGCAGTGTTGGATATGCTGGTGCTAGTACCAATATTTGGCACTAGCACCACGCACATTCCCAGTGGACACACATGAAGTTACTTAACTGCAGTGGGAGTATTTGTGTAGTGTTGTATATGCTGGTGCTAATACCAATATTTGGCACTAGCACCACGCATATTCCCAGTGGACACACATGACCTTTCTGAAGTGCTGTGGGCGTATTTGTGTAGTGTTGGATATACTGGTGCTAATACTAATATTTGGCACTAGCACCACGCACATTCCCAGTGGACACACATGACCTTTCTGAAGTGCTGTGGGCGTATTTGTGTAGTGTTGGATATGCTGGTGCTAATACCAATATTTGGCACTAGCACCACGCACATTCCCAGTGGACACACACGACCTTTCTGAAGTGCTGTGGGCGTATATATTTAGTGTTGGATATGCTGGTGCTAATACCAATATTTGGCACTAGCACCACGCACATTCCCAGTGGACACACACGACCTTTCTGAAGTGCTGTGGGCGTATTTGTGTAGTGTTGGATATGCTGGTGCTAATACCAATATTTGGCAATAGCACCACGCACATTCCCAGTGGAAACACATGACCTTTCTGAAGTGCTGTGGGCGTATTTGTGTAGTGTTGGATATGCTGGTGCTAATACCAATATTTGGCACTAGCACCACGCACATTCCCAGCGGACACACACGACCTTTCTGAAGTGCTGTGGGCGTATTTGTGTAGTGTTGGATATGCTGGTGCTAATACCAATATTTGGCACTAGCACCACGCACATTCCAAGTGGACACACACGACCTTTCTGAAGTGCTGTGGACGTATTTGTTTAGTGTTGGATATCCTGGTGCTAATACCAATATTTGGCACTAGCACCACGCACATTCCCAGTGGTCACACACGACCTTTCTGAAGTGTTGTGGGCGTATTTGTGTAGTGTTGGATATGCTGGTGCTAATACCAATATTTGGCACTAGCACCACGCACATTCCCAGTGGACACACATGACCTTTCTGAAGTGCTGTGGGCGTATTTGTGTAGAGTTGGATATGCTGGTGCTAATACCAATATTTGGCACTAGCACCACGCACATTCCCAGTGGACACACACAACCTTTCTGAAGTGCTGTTGGCGTTTTTTTGCAGTGTTGGATATGCTGGTGCTAGTACCAATATTTGGCACTAGCACAACGCACATTCCCAGTGGACACACATGAAGTTACTTAACTGCAGTGGGAGTATTTGTGTAGTGTTGTATATGCTGGTGCTAATACCAATATTTGGCACTAGCACCACGCATATTCCCAGTGGACACACATGACCTTTCTGAAGTGCTGTGGGCGTATTTGTGTAGTGTTGGATATACTGGTGCTAATACCAATATTTGGCACAAGACCCACGCACATTCCCAGTGGACACACACGACCTTTCTGAAGTGTTGTGGGCGTATTTGTGTAGTGTTGGATATGTTGGTGCTAATACCAATATTTGGCACTAGCACCACGCACATTCCCAGTGTACACACATGACCTTTCTGAAGTGCTGTGGGCGTATTTGTGTAGTGTTGGATATGCTGGTGCTAATACCAATATTTGGCACTAGCACCACGCACATTCCCAGTGGACACACATGACCTTTCTGAAGTGCTGTGGGCGTATTTGTGTAGAGTTGGATATGCTGGTGCTAATACCAATATTTGGCACTAGCACCACTCACATTCCCAGTGGACACACATGACCTTTCTGAAGTGCTGTGGGCGTATTTGTGTAGTGTTGGATATAATGGTGCTAATACCAATATTTGGCACTAGCACCACGCACATACCCAGTGGACACACATGACCTTTTTGAAGTGCTGTGGGCGTATTTGTGTAGTGTTGGATATGCTGGTGCTAATACCAATATTTGGCACTAGCACCACGCACATTCCCAGTGGACACACATGACCTTTTTGAAGTGCTGTGGGCGTATTTGTGTAGTGTTGGATATGCTGGTGCTAATACCAATATTTGGCACTAGCACCACACACATTCCCAGTGGACACACAGGACCTCTCTGAAGTGCTGTGGGCGTATTTGTGTAGTGTTGGATATGCTGGTGCTAATACCCATATTTGCCACTAGCACCACGCACATTCCCAGTGGACACACATGAAGTTACTTAACTGCAGTGGGAGTATTTGTGTAGTGTTGTATATGCTGGTGCTAATACCAATATTTGGCACTAGCACCACTCACATTCCCAGTGGACACACATGACCTTTCTGAAGTGCTGTGGGCGTATTTGTGTAGTGTTGGATATGCTGGTGCTAATACCAATATTTGGCACTAGCACCACGCACATTCCCAGTGGACACACATGACCTTTCTGAAGTGCTGTGGGCGTATTTGTGTAGAGTTGGATATGCAGGTGCTAATACCAATATTTGGCACTAGCACCACGCACATTCCCAGTGGACACACATGACCTTTCTGAAGTGCTGTGGGCGTATTTGTGTAGTGTTGGATATAATGGTGCTAATACCAATATTTGGCACTAGCACCACGCACATTCCCAGTGGACACACATGACCTTTCTGAAGTGCTGTGGGCGTATTTGTGTAGTGTTGGATATGCTGGTGCTAATACCAATATTTGGCACTAGCACCACGCACATTCCCAGTGGACACACAAGACCTTTCTGAAGTGCTGTGGGCGTATTTGTGTAGTGTTGGATATGCTGGTGCTAATACCAATATTTGGCACTAGCACCACGCACATTCCCAGTGGACACACATGACCTTTCTGAAGTGCTGTGGGCGTATTTGTGTAGAGTTGGATATGCTGGTGCTAAAACCAATATTTGGAACTAGCACCACGCACATTCCCAGTGGACACACACAACCTTTCTGAAGTGCTGTTGGCGTTTTTTTGCAGTGATGGATATGCTGGTGCTAGTACCAATATTTGGCACTAGCACCACGCACATTCCCAGTGGACACACATGAAGTTACTTAACTGCAGTGGGAGTATTTGTGTAGTGTTGTATATGCTGGTGCTAATACCAATATTTGGCACTAGCACCACGCATATTCCCAGTGGACACACATGACCTTTCTGAAGTGCTGTGGGCGTATTTGTGTAGTGTTGGATATGCTGGTGCTAATACCAATATTTGGCACTAGCACCACGCACATTCCCAGTGGACACACATGACCTTTCTGAAGTGCTGTGGGCGTATTTGTGTAGTGTTGGATATGCTGGTGCTAATACCAATATTTGGCACTAGCACCACGCACATTCCCAGTGGACACACACGACCTTTCTGAAGTGCTGTGGGCGTATATATTTAGTGTTGGATATGCTGGTGCTAATACCAATATTTGGCACTAGCACCACGCACATTCCCAGTGGACACACACGACCTTTCTGAAGTGCTGTGGGCGTATTTGTGTAGTGTTGGATATGCTGGTGCTAATACCAATATTTGGCACTAGCACCACGCACATTCCCAGCGGACACACACGACCTTTCTGAAGTGCTGTAGGCGTATTTGTGTAGTGTTGGATATGCTGGTGCTAATACCAATATTTGGCACTAGCACCACGCACATTCCAAGTGGACACACACGACCTTTCTTAAGTGCTGTGGACGTATTTGTTTAGTGTTGGATATACTGGTGCTAATACCAATATTTGGCACTAGACCCACGCACATTCCCAGCGGACACACACGACCTTTCTGAAGTGTTGTGGGCGTATTTGTGTAGTGTTGGATATGCTGGTGCTAATACCAATATTTGGCACTAGCACCACGCACATTCCCAGTGGACACACATGACCTTTCTGAAGTGCTGTGGGCGTATTTGTGTAGTGTTGGATATGCTGGTGCTAATACCAATATTTGGCACTAGCACCACGCACATTCCCAGTGGACACACATGACCTTTCTGAAGTGCTGTGGGCGTATTTGTGTAGAGTTGGATATGCTGGTGCTAATACCAATATTTGGAACTAGCACCACTCACATTCCCAGTGGACACACATGACCTTTCTGAAGTGCTGTGGGCGTATTTGTGTAGTGTTGGATATAATGGTGCTAATACCAATATTTGGCACTAGCACCACGCACATACCCAGTGGACACACATGACCTTTTTGAAGTGCTGTGGGCGTATTTGTGTAGTGTTGGATATGCTGGTGCTACTACCAATATTTGGCACTAGCACCACGCACATTCCCAGTGGACACACATGACCTTTTTGAAGTGCTGTGGGCGTATTTGTGTAGTGTTGGATATGCTGGTGCTAATACCAATATTTGGCACTAGCACCACACACATTCCCAGTGGACACACAGGACCTCTCTGAAGTGCTGTGGGCGTATTTGTGTAGTGTTGGATATGCTGGTGCTAATACCCATATTTAGCACTAGCACCACGCACATTCCCAGTGGACACACATGACCTTTCTGAAGTGCTGTGGGCGTATTTGTGTAGTGTTGGATATGCTGGTGCTAATACCAATATTTGGCACTAGCACCACGCACATTCCCAGTGGACACACGAAGTTTCTTAACTACTGTGGGCGTATTTGTGTAATGTTGGATATGCTGGTGCTAATACCATTATTTGGCACTAGCACCACGCACAATCCCAGTGGACACACAAAGTTTCTGAAGTGCTGTGGGCGTATTTGTTTAGTATTGGATAAGCTGGAGGTAATACCAATATTTGGCACTAGCACCACGCACATTCCCAGCGGACACACACGACCTTTCTGAAGTGCTGTAGGCGTATTTGTGTAGTGTTGGATATGCTGGTGCAAATACCAATATTTGGCACTAGCACCACGCACATTCCAAGTGGACACACACGACCTTTCTTAAGTGCTGTGGACGTATTTGTTTAGTGTTGGATATACTGGTGCTAATACCAATATTTGGCACTAGACCCACGCACATTCCCAGTGGACACACACGACCTTTCTGAAGTGTTGTGGGCGTATTTGTGTAGTGTTGGATATGCTGGTGCTAATACCAATATTTGGCACTAGCACCACGCACATTCCCAGTGGACACACATGACCTTTCTGAAGTGCTGTGGGCGTATTTGTGTAGTGTTGGATATGCTGGTGCTAATACCAATATTTGGCACTAGCACCACGCACATTCCCAGTGGACACACATGACCTTTCTGAAGTGCTGTGGGCGTATTTGTGTAGAGTTGGATATGCTGGTGCTAATACCAATATTTGGAACTAGCACCACTCACATTCCCAGTGGACACACATGACCTTTCTGAAGTGCTGTGGGCGTATTTGTGTAGTGTTGGATATAATGGTGCTAATACCAATATTTGGCACTAGCACCACGCACATACCCAGTGGACACACATGACCTTTTTGAAGTGCTGTGGGCGTATTTGTGTAGTGTTGGATATGCTGGTGCTACTACCAATATTTGGCACTAGCACCACGCACATTCCCAGTGGACACACATGACCTTTTTGAAGTGCTGTGGGCGTATTTGTGTAGTGTTGGATATGCTGGTGCTAATACCAATATTTGGCACTAGCACCACACACATTCCCAGTGGACACACAGGACCTCTCTGAAGTGCTGTGGGCGTATTTGTGTAGTGTTGGATATGCTGGTGCTAATACCCATATTTGGCACTAGCACCACGCACATTCCCAGTGGACACACATGACCTTTCTGAAGTGCTGTGGGCGTATTTGTGTAGTGTTGGATATGCTGGTGCTAATACCAATATTTGGCACTAGCACCACGCACATTCCCAGTGGACACACGAAGTTTCTTAACTACTGTGGGCGTATTTGTGTAATGTTGGATATGCTGGTGCTAATACCATTATTTGGCACTAGCACCACGCACAATCCCAGTGGACACACATGAAGTTTCTGAAGTGCTGTGGGCGTATTTGTTTAGTATTGGATAAGCTGGAGGTAATACCAATATTTGGCACTAGCACCACGCACATTCCCAGTGGACACACATGACCTTTCTGAAGTGCTGTGGGCGTATTTGTGTAGTGTTGGATATGCTGGTGCTAATACCAATATTTGGCACTAGCACCACGCACATTCCCAGTGGAAACACATGAAGTTTCTTAACTACTATGGGCGTATTTGTGTAGTGTTGGATATGCTGGTGCTAATACCAATATTTGGCACTAGCACCACGCACATTCCCAGTGGACACACATGAAGTTTCTGAAGTGCTGTGGGCGTATTTGTGTAGTGTTGGATATGCTGGTGCTAATACCAATGTTTGGCACTAGCACCACGCACATTCCCAGTGGACACAAATGAAGTTTCTTAACTACTGTGGGTGTATTTTTGTAATGTTGGATATGCTGGTGCTAATACCAATATTTGGCACTAGCACCACGCACATTCCCAGTGGACACACATGCAGTTTCTTAACTACTGTGGGCGTATTTCTGTAATGTTGGATATGCTGGTGCTAATACCAATATTTGGCACTAGCACCACGCACATTCCCAGTGGACACACATGACATTTCTGAAGTGCTGTGGGCGTATTTGTGTAGTGTTGGATATGCTGGTGCTAATACCAATATTTGGCACTAGCACCACGCACATTCCCAGTGGACACACATGACCTTTCTGAAGTGCTGTGCGCGTATTTGTGTAGTGGTAGATACGCTGGTGCTAATACCAATATTTGGCACTAGCACCACGCACATTCCCAGTGGACACACGTGAAGTTTCTTAACTACTGTGGGCGTATTTGTGTAATGTTGGATATGCTGGTGCTAATAACAATACTTGGCACTAGCACCACGCACATTCCCAGTGGACACACATGACCTTTGTGAAGTGCTGTGGGCGTATTTGTGTAGTGTTGGATATGCTGGTGCTAATACCAATATTTGGCACTAGCACCACGCACATTCCCAGTGGACACACGTGAAGTTTCTTAACTACTGTGGGCGTATTTGTGTAATGTTGGATATGCTGGTGCTAATAACAATATTTGGCACTAGCACCACGCACATTCCCAGTGGACACACATGACCTTTGTGAAGTGCTGTGGGCGTATTTGTGTAGTGTTGGATATGCTGGTGCTAATACCAATATTTGGAACTAGCACCACGCACATTCCCAGTGGACACACATGACGTTTCATAAGTGCTGTGGGCGTATTTGTGTAGTGTTGGATATGCTGGTGCTAATACCAATATTTGGCACTAGCACCACGCACATTCCCAGTGGAAACACATGAAGTTTCTTAACTACTGTGGGCGTATTTGTGTAGTGTTGGATTTGCTGGTGCTAATACCAATATTTGGCACTAGCACCATGCACATTCCCAGTGGACACACATCACCTTTCTGAAGTGCTGTGGGCGTATTTGTGTAGTGTTGGATATGCTGGTGCTAATACCAATATTTGACACTAGCACCACGCACATTCCCAGTGGACACACATGACGTTTCAGAAGTGCTGTGGGCGTATTTGTGTAGTGTTGGATACGCTGGTGCTAATACTTATATTTGGCACTAGAACCACGTGCATTCCCAGTGGACACACATGCAGTTTCTTAACTACTGTGGCCGTATTTCTGTAATGTTGGATATGCTGGTGCTAATACCAATATTTGGCACTAGCACCACGCACATTCCCAGTGGACACACATGACGTTTCAGAAGTGCTGTGGGCGTATTTGTGTAGTGTTGGATATGCTGGTGCTAATACCAATATTTGGAACTAGCACCACGCACATTCCCAGTGGACACACATGAAGTTTCTTAACAACTGTGGGCGTATTTGTGTAATGTTGGATATGCTGGTGCTAATACCAATATTAGGCACTAGCACAAAGCACATTGCTAGTGGACACAACATGACCTTTCTGAAGTGCTGTGGGCGTATTTGTGTAGTGTTGGATATGCTGGTGCTAATACCAACATTTGGAACTAGCACCACGCACATTCCCAGTGGAAACACATGAAGTTTCTTAACTACTGTGGGCGTATTTGTGTAATGTTGGATATGCTGGTGCTAATACCAATATTTGGCACTAGCACCACGCACATTCCCAGTGGACACACATGACGTTTCAGAAGTGCTGTGGGCGTATTTGTGTAGTGTTGGATATGCTGGTGCTAATACCAATATTTGGCACTAGCACCACGCACATTCCCAGTGGACACACATGACCTTTCTGAAGTGCTGTGCGCGTATTTGTGTAGTGGTAGATACGCTGGTGCTAATACCAATATTTGGCACTAGCACCACGCACATTCCCAGTGGACACACGTGAAGTTTCTTAACTACTGTGGGCGTATTTGTGTAATGTTGGATATGCTGGTGCTAATAACAATACTTGGCACTAGCACCACGCACATTCCCAGTGGACACACATGACCTTTGTGAAGTGCTGTGGGCGTATTTGTGTAGTGTTGGATATGCTGGTGCTAATACCAATATTTGGAACTAGCACCACGCGCATTCCCAGTGGACACACATGACGTTTCAGAAGTGCTGTGAGCGTATTTGTGTAGTGTTGGATATGCTGGTGCTAATACCAATATTTGGTACTAGCACCACGCACATTCCCAGTGGACACACATGACCTTTCTGAAGTGCTATGGGCGTATTTGTGTAGTGTTGGATATGCTGGTGCTAATACCTATATTTGATACTAGCAGTACGCACATTCTCAGTGGAAACATATGAAGTTTCTAAACTACTGTGGGCGTATTTGTGTAGTGTTGGATATGCTGGTGCTAATACCAATATTTGGCACTAGCACCACGCACATTCCCAGTGGACACACATGACTTTTCTGAAGTGCTGTGGGCGTATTTGTGTAGTGTTGGATATGCTGGTGCTAATACCAATATTTGGCACTAGCACCACGCACATTCCCAGTGGAAACACATTAAGTTTCTTAACTACTGTGGGCGTATTTGTGTAGTGTTGGATATGCTGGTGCTAATACCAATATTTGGCACTAGCACCACGCACATTCCCAGTGGACACACATGACCTTTCTGAAGTGCTGTGGGCGTATTTGTATAGTGTTGGATATGCTGGTGCTAATACAAATATTTGGCAATAGCACCACGCACATTCCCAGTGGACACACATGAAGTTTCTTAACTACTGTGGGCGTATTTGTGTAATGCTGGATATGATGGTGCTAATACCAATATTTGGCACTAGCACCACGCACATTCCCAGTGGACACACATGAATTTTCTAAAGTGCTGTGGGCGTATTTGTGTAGTGTTGGATATGCTGGTGCTAATACCAATATTTGGCACTAGCACCACGCACATTCCCAGTGGACACACATGAAGTTTCTGAAGTGCTGTGGGCGTATTTGTGTAGTGTTGGATATGCTGGTGCTAATACAAATATTTGGCACTAGCACCACGCACATTCCCAGTGGAAACACATTAAGTTTCTTAACTACTGTGGGCGTATTTGTGTAGTGTTGGATATGCTGGTGCTAATACCAATATTTGGCACTAGCACCACGCACATTCCCAGTGGACACACATGACCTTTCTGAAGTGCTGTGGGCGTATTTGTATAGTGTTGGATATGCTGGTGCTAATACCAATATTTGGCACTAGCACCACACACATTCCCAGTGGACACACACGAAGTTTATGAAGTGCTGTGGGCGTATTTATGTAATGTTGGATATGCTGGTGCTAATACCAATTTTTGGCACTAGGAATACGCACATTCCCAGTGGACACACATGAAGTTTCTTAACTACTGTGGGCGTATTTGTGCAATGTTGGATTTGCTATTGCTAATGCCAATATTTGGCACTAGCACCACGCACATTCCCAGTGGACACACATGAAGTTTCTGAAGTGCTGTGGGCGTATTTGTATAGTGTTGGATATGCTGGTGCTAATACCAATATTTGGCACTAGCACCACGCACATTCCCAGTGGACACACATGAATTTTCTTAACTACTGTGGACGTATTTGTGTAATGTTGGATTTGCTATTGCTAATGCCAATATTTGGCACTAGCACCACGCACATTCCCAGTTGACACACATGAAGTTTCTGAAGTGCTGTGGGCGTATTTGTGTAGTGTTGGATATGCTGGTGCTAATACCAATATTTGGCACTAGCACCACGCACATTGCTAGTGGACACACGAAGTTTCTTAACTACTGTGGGCGTATTTGTGTTATGTTGGATATGCTGGTGCTAATACCATTATTTGGCACTAGCACCACGCACAATCCCAGTGGACACACATGAAGTTTCTGAAGTGCTGTGGGCGTATTTGTGTAGTATTGGATATGCTGGAGGTAATACCAATATTTGGCACTAGCACCACGCACATTCCCAGTGGACACACATGACCTTTCTGAAGTGCTGTGGGCGTATTTGTGTAGTGTTGGATATGCTGGTGCTAATACCAATATTTGGCACTAGCACCACGCACATTCCCAGTGGAAACACGTGAAGTTTCTTAACTACTGTGGGCGTATTTGTGTAGTGTTGGATATGCTTGTGCTAATACCAATATTTGGCACTAGCACCACGCACATTCCCAGTGGACCCACATGACCTTTCTGAAGTGCTGTGAGCGTATTTGTGTAGTGTTGGATATGCTGGTGCTAATACCAATGTTTGGCACTAGCACCACGCACGTTCCCAGTGGACACACATGAAGTTTCTGAAGTGCTGTGGGCGTATTTGTGTAGTGTTGGATATGGTGGTGCTAATACCAATGTTTGGCACTAGCACCACGCACATTCCCAGTGGACACAAATGAAGTTTCTTAACTACTGTGGGTGTATTTGTGTAATGTTGGATATGCTGGTGCTAATACCATTATTTGGCACTAGCACCACGCACAATCCAAGTGGACACACATGAAGTTTCTGAAGTGCTGTGGGCGTATTTGTGTAGTGTTGGATATGCTGGTGCTAATACCAATATTTGGCACTAGCACCGCGCACATTCCCAGTGGAAACACATTAAGTTTCTAAAATACTGTGGGCGTATTTGTGTAGTGTTGGATATGCTGGTGCTAATACCAATATTTGGCACTAGCACCACGCACATTCCCAGTGGACACACACGAAGTTTCTGAAGTGCTGTGGGCGTATTTGTGTAATGTTGGATATGCTGGTGCTAATACCAATATTTGGCACTAGCAATACGCACATTCCAAGTGGACACACATGAAGTTTCTTAACTACTGTGGGCGTATTTCTGTAGTGTTGGATATGCTATTGCTAATGCCAATATTTGGCACTAGCAACACGCACATTCCCAGTGGACACACATGAAGTTTCTGAAGTGCTGTGGGCGTATTTGTGTAGTGTTGGATATGCTGGTGCTAATACCAATATTTGGCACTAGCACCACGCACATTCCCAGTGGACACACATGACGTTTCAGAAGTGCTGTGGGCGTATTTGTGTAGTGTTGGATATGCTGGTGCTAATACCAATATTTGGCACTAGCACCACGCACATTCCCAGTGGACACACATGAAGTTTATTAACAACTCTGGGCGTATTTGTGTAATGTTGGATATGCTGGTGCTAATACCAATATTAGGCACTAGCACAAAGCACATTTCCAGTGGACACACATAACCTTTCTGAAGTGCTGTGGGCGTATTTGTGTAGTGTTTGATATGCTGGTGCTAATACCAACATTTGGCACTAGCACCACGCACATTCCCAGTGGAAACACATGAAGTTTCTTAACTACTGTGGGCGTATTTGTGTAATGTTGGATATGCTGGTGCTAATACCAATATTTGGCACTAGCACCACGCACATTCCCAGTGGACACACATGACGTATCAGAAGTGCTGTGGGCGTATTTGTGTAGTGTTGGATATGCTGGTGCTAATACCAATATTTGGCACTAGCACCACGCACATTCCCAGTGGACACACATGACGTTTAAGAAGTGCTGTGGGCGTATTTGTGTAGTGTTGGATATGCTGGTGCTAATACCAATAATTGGCACTAGCACCACGCACATTCCCAGTGGACACACATGACCTTTCTGAAGTGCTGTGGGCGTATTTGTGTAGTGTTGGATATGCTGGTGCTAATACCAATATTTGGCACTAGCACCACGCACATTCCCAGTGGACACACATGACGTTTCAGAAGTGCTGTGGGCGTATTTGTGTAGTGTTTGATATGCTGGTGCTAATACCAATATTTGGCACTAGAACCACGCACATTCCCAGTGGACACACATGAAGTTTCTTAACAACTGTGGTCGTATTTGTGTAATGTTGGAAATGCTGGTGCTAATATCAATTTTAGGCACTAGCACAAAGCACATTTCAAGTGGACACACATGACCTTTCTGAAGTGCTGTGGGCGTATTTGTGTAGTGTTGGATATGCTGGTGCTAATACCAACATTTGGCACTAGCACCACGCACATTCCCAGTGGAAACACATGAAGTTTCTTAACTACTGTGGGCGTATTTGTGTAATGTTGGATATGCTGGTGCTAATACCAATATTTGGCACTAGCACCACGTATATTCCCAGTGGACACACATGACGTTTCAGAAGTGCTGTGGGCGTATTTGTATAGTGTTGGATATGCTGGTGCTAATACCAATATTTGGCACTAGCACCACGCACATTCCCAGTGGACACACATGAAGTTTCCGAAGTGCTGTGGGCGTATTTGTGTAGTGTTGGATATGCTGGTGCTAATACCAATATTTGGCACTAGCACCACGCACATTCCCAGTGGACACACATGAAGTTTCTGAAGTGCTGTGGGCGTATTTGTGTAGTGTTGTATATGCTGGTGCTAATACCAATATTTGGCACTAGCACCACGCACATTCCCAGTGGACACACATGAAGTTTCTGAAGTGCTGTGGGCGTATTTGTGTAGTGTTGGATATGCTGGTGCTAATACCAATATTTGGTACTAGCACCACGCACATTCCAAGTGGACACACATGAAGTTTCTTAAGTGCTGTGGGCGTATTTGTGTAGTGTTGGATATGCTGGTGCTAATACCAATATTTGGCACTAGCACCACGCACATTCCCAGTGGAAACACATAAAGTTTCTTAACTACTGTGGGCGTATTTGTGTAGTGTTGGATATGCTGGTGCTAATACCAATGTTTGGCACTAGCACCACGCACATTCCCAGTGGACACAAATGAAGTTTCTTAACTACTGTGGGTGTATTTGTGTAATGTTGGATATGCTGGTGCTAATACCCTTATTTGGCACTAGCACCACGCACAATCCCAGTGGACACACATGAAGTTTCTGAAGTGCTTTGGGCGTATTTGTGTAGTATTGGATATGCTGGTGGTAATACCAATATTTGGCACTAGCACCACGCACATTCCCAGTGGACACACATGACCTTTCTGAAGTGCTGTGGGCGAATTTGTGTAGTGTTGGATATGCTGGTGCTAATACCAATATTTGGCACTAGCACCACGCACATTCCCAGTGGAAACACATGAAGTTTCTTAACTACTGTGGGCGTATTTGTGTAATGTTGGATATGCTGGTGCTAATACCAATATTTGGCACTAGCACCACGTATATTCCCAGTGGACACACATGACGTTTCAGAAGTGCTGTGGGCGTATTTGTATAGTGTTGGATATGCTGGTGCTAATACCAATATTTGGCACTAGCACCACGCACATTCCCAGTGGACACACAGGAAGTTTCCGAAGTGCTGTGGGCGTATTTGTGTAGTGTTGGATATGCTGGTGCTAATACCAATATTTGGCACTAGCACCACGCACATTCCCAGTGGACACACATGAAGTTTCCGAAGTGCTGTGGGCGTATTTGTGTAGTGTTGTATATGCTGGTGCTAATACCAATATTTGGCACTAGCACCACGCACATTCCCAGTGGACACACATGAAGTTTCTGAAGTGCTGTGGGCGTATTTGTGTAGTGTTGGATATGCTGGTGCTAATACCAATATTTGGCACTAGCACCACGCACATTCCCAGTGGACACACATGAATTTTCTTAACTACTGTGGACGTATTTGTGTAATGTTGGATTTGCTATTGCTAATGCCAATATTTGGCACTAGCACCACGCACATTCCCAGTTGACACACATGAAGTTTCTGAAGTGCTGTGGGCGTATTTGTGTAGTGTTGGATATGCTGGTGCTAATACCAATATTTGGCACTAGCACCACGCACATTGCTAGTGGACACACGAAGTTTCTTAACTACTGTGGGCGTATTTGTGTTATGTTGGATATGCTGGTGCTAATACCATTATTTGGCACTAGCACCACGCACAATCCCAGTGGACACACATGAAGTTTCTGAAGTGCTGTGGGCGTATTTGTGTAGTATTGGATATGCTGGAGGTAATACCAATATTTGGCACTAGCACCACGCACATTCCCAGTGGACACACATGACCTTTCTGAAGTGCTGTGGGCGTATTTGTGTAGTGTTGGATATGCTGGTGCTAATACCAATATTTGGCACTAGCACCACGCACATTCCCAGTGGAAACACGTGAAGTTTCTTAACTACTGTGGGCGTATTTGTGTAGTGTTGGATATGCTTGTGCTAATACCAATATTTGGCACTAGCACCACGCACATTCCCAGTGGACCCACATGACCTTTCTGAAGTGCTGTGAGCGTATTTGTGTAGTGTTGGATATGCTGGTGCTAATACCAATGTTTGGCACTAGCACCACGCACGTTCCCAGTGGACACACATGAAGTTTCTGAAGTGCTGTGGGCGTATTTGTGTAGTGTTGGATATGGTGGTGCTAATACCAATGTTTGGCACTAGCACCACGCACATTCCCAGTGGACACAAATGAAGTTTCTTAACTACTGTGGGTGTATTTGTGTACTGTTGGATATGCTGGTGCTAATACCATTATTTGGCACTAGCACCACGCACAATCCAAGTGGACACACATGAAGTTTCTGAAGTGCTGTGGGCGTATTTGTGTAGTGTTGGATATGCTGGTGCTAATACCAATATTTGGCACTAGCACCGCGCACATTCCCAGTGGAAACACATTAAGTTTCTAAAATACTGTGGGCGTATTTGTGTAGTGTTGGATATGCTGGTGCTAATACCAATATTTGGCACTAGCACCACGCACATTCCCAGTGGACACACACGAAGTTTCTGAAGTGCTGTGGGCGTATTTGTGTAATGTTGGATATGCTGGTGCTAATACCAATATTTGGCACTAGCAATACGCACATTCCAAGTGGACACACATGAAGTTTCTTAACTACTGTGGGCGTATTTCTGTAGTGTTGGATATGCTATTGCTAATGCCAATATTTGGCACTAGCACCACGCACATTCCCAGTGGACACACATGAAGTTTATTAACAACTCTGGGCGTATTTGTGTAATGTTGGATATGCTGGTGCTAATACCAATATTAGGCACTAGCACAAAGCACATTTCCAGTGGACACACATAACCTTTCTGAAGTGCTGTGGGCGTATTTGTGTAGTGTTTGATATGCTGGTGCTAATACCAACATTTGGCACTAGCACCACGCACATTCCCAGTGGAAACACATGAAGTTTCTTAACTACTGTGGGCGTATTTGTGTAATGTTGGATATGCTGGTGCTAATACCAATATTTGGCACTAGCACCACGCACATTCCCAGTGGACACACATGACGTTTCAGAAGTGCTGTGGGCGTATTTGTGTAGTGTTGGATATGCTGGTGCTAATACCAATATTTGGCACTAGCACCACGCACATTCCCAGTGGACACACATGACGTTTAAGAAGTGCTGTGGGCGTATTTGTGTAGTGTTGGATATGCTGGTGCTAATACCAATAATTGGCACTAGCACCACGCACATTCCCAGTGGACACACATGACCTTTCTGAAGTGCTGTGGGCGTATTTGTGTAGTGTTGGATATGCTGGTGCTAATACCAATATTTGGCACTAGCACCACGCACATTCCCAGTGGACACACATGACGTTTCAGAAGTGCTGTGGGCGTATTTTTGTAGTGTTTGATATGCTGGTGCTAATACCAATATTTGGCACTAGAACCACGCACATTCCCAGTGGACACACATGAAGTTTCTTAACAACTGTGGTCGTATTTGTGTAATGTTGGAAATGCTGGTGCTAATATCAATATTAGGCACTAGCACAAAGCACATTTCCAGTGGACACACATGACCTTTCTGAAGTGCTGTGGGCGTATTTGTGTAGTGTTGGATATGCTGGTGCTAATACCAACATTTGGCACTAGCACCACGCACATTCCCAGTGGAAACACATGAAGTTTCTTAACTACTGTGGGCGTATTTGTGTAATGTTGGATATGCTGGTGCTAATACCAATATTTGGCACTAGCACCACGTATATTCCCAGTGGACACACATGACGTTTCAGAAGTGCTGTGGGCGTATTTGTATAGTGTTGGATATGCTGGTGCTAATACCAATATTTGGCACTAGCACCACGCACATTCCCAGTGGACACACATGAAGTTTCCGAAGTGCTGTGGGCGTATTTGTGTAGTGTTGGATATGCTGGTGCTAATACCAATATTTGGCACTAGCACCACGCACATTCCCAGTGGACACACATGAAGTTTCTGAAGTGCTGTGGGCGTATTTGTGTAGTGTTGGATATGCTGGTGCTAATACCAATATTTGGCACTAGCACCACGCACATTCCCAGTGGACACACATGAAGTTTCTGAAGTGCTGTGGGCGTATTTGTGTAGTGTTGGATATGCTGGTGCTAATACCAATATTTGGTACTAGCACCACGCACATTCCAAGTGGACACACATGAAGTTTCTTAAGTGCTGTGGGCGTATTTGTGTAGTGTTGGATATGCTGGTGCTAATACCAATATTTGGCACTAGCACCACGCACATTCCCAGTGGAAACACATAAAGTTTCTTAACTACTGTGGGCGTATTTGTGTAGTGTTGGATATGCTGGTGCTAATACCAATGTTTGGCACTAGCACCACGCACATTCCCAGTGGACACAAATGAAGTTTCTTAACTACTGTGGGTGTATTTGTGTAATGTTGGATATGCTGGTGCTAATACCCTTATTTGGCACTAGCACCACGCACAATCCCAGTGGACACACATGAAGTTTCTGAAGTGCTTTGGGCGTATTTGTGTAGTATTGGATATGCTGGTGGTAATACCAATATTTGGCACTAGCACCACGCACATTCCCAGTGGACACACATGACCTTTCTGAAGTGCTGTGGGCGAATTTGTGTAGTGTTGGATATGCTGGTGCTAATACCAATATTTGGCACTAGCACCACGCACATTCCCAGTGGAAACACATGAAGTTTCTTAACTACTGTGGGCGTATTTGTGTAATGTTGGATATGCTGGTGCTAATACCAATATTTGGCACTAGCACCACGTATATTCCCAGTGGACACACATGACGTTTCAGAAGTGCTGTGGGCGTATTTGTATAGTGTTGGATATGCTGGTGCTAATACCAAT
The DNA here is from genome assembly GCA_963170055.1 of Halisarca cf. caerulea. Taxonomy (NCBI): domain Eukaryota; kingdom Metazoa; phylum Porifera; class Demospongiae; order Chondrillida; family Halisarcidae; genus Halisarca; species Halisarca cf. caerulea. The sequence goes on along the minus strand of CAUJGJ010000207.1, from coordinate 31,849 downwards.
ATTTGGCACTAGCACCACGCACATTCCCAGTGGACACACATGAAGTTTCCGAAGTGCTGTGGGCGTATTTGTGTAGTGTTGGATATGCTGGTGCTAATACCAATATTTGGCACTAGCACCACGCACATTCCCAGTGGACACACATGAAGTTTCCGAAGTGCTGTGGGCGTATTTGTGTAGTGTTGTATATGCTGGTGCTAATACCAATATTTGGCACTAGCACCACGCACATTCCCAGTGGACACACATGAAGTTTCTGAAGTGCTGTGGGCGTATTTGTGTAGTGTTGGATATGCTGGTGCTAATACCAATATTTGGTACTAGCACCACGCACATTCCAAGTGGACACACATGAAGTTTCTTAAGTGCTGTGGGCGTATTTGTGTAGTATTGGATATGCTGGTGGTAATACCAATATTTGGCACTAGCACCACGCACATTCCCAGTGGACACACATGACCTTTCTGAAGTGCTGTGGGCGTATTTGTGTAGTGTTGGATATGCAGGTGCTAATACCAATATTTGGCACTAGCACCACGCACATTCCCAGTGGAAACACATGACGTTTCAGAAGTGCTGTGGGCGTATTTGTGTAGTGTTGGATATGCTGGAGCTAATACCAATATTTGGCACAAGCACCACGCACATTCCCAGTGGACACACATGACCTTTCTGAAGTGCTGTGCGCGTATTTGTGTAGTGTTGGATACGCTGGTGCTAATACCAATATTTGGCACTAGCACCACGCACATTCCCAGTGGACACACATGAAGTTTCTTAACAACTGTGGTCGTATTTGTGTAATGTTGGAAATGCTGGTGCTAATACCAATATGAGGCACTAGCACAAAGCACATTTCCAGTGGACACACATGACCTTTCTGAAGTGCTGTGGTCGTATTTGTGTAGTGTTGGATATGCTGGTGCTAATACCAACATTTGGCACTAGCACCACGCACATTCCCAGTGGAAACACATGAAGTTTCTTAACTACTGTGGGCGTATTTGTGTAATGTTGGATATGCTGGTGCTAATACCAATATTTGGCACTAGCACCACGTATATTCCCAGTGGACACACATGACGTTTCAGAAGTGTTGTGGGCGTATTTGTGTAGTGTTGGATATGCTGGTGCTAATACCAATATTTGGCACTAGCACCACGCACATTCCTAGTGGACACACATGACCTTTCTGAAGTGCTGTGGGCGTATTTGTGTAGTGTTGGATATGCTGGTGCTAATACCAATGTTTGGCACTAGCACCACGCACATTCCCAGTGGACACAAATAAAGTTTCTTAACTACTGTGGGTGTATTTGTGTAATGTTGGATATGCTGGTGCTAATACCCTTATTTGGCACTAGCACCACGCACAATCCCAGTGGACACACATGAAGTTTCTGAAGTGCTGTGGTCGTATTTGTGTAGTATTGGATATGCAGGTGGTAATACCAATATTTGGCACTAGCACCACGCACATTCCCAGTGGACACACATGACCTTTCTGAAGTGCTGTGGGCGTATTTGTGTAGTGTTGGATATGCTGGTGCTAATACCAATATTTGGCACTAGCACCACGCACATTCCCAGTGGAAACACATGACGTTTCAGAAGTGCTGTGGGCGTATTTGTGTAGTGTTGGATATGCTGGAGCTAATACCAATATTTGGCACAAGCACCACGCACATTCCCAGTGGACACACATGACCTTTCTGAAGTGCTGTGCGCGTATTTGTGTAGTGTTGGATACGCTGGTTCTAATACCAATATTTGGCACTAGCACCACGCACATTCCCAGTGTACACACATGAAGTTTCTTAACAACTGTGGTCGTATTTGTGTAATGTTGGAAATGTTGGTGCTAATACCAATATGAGGCACTAGCACAAAGCACATTTCCAGTGGACACACATGACCTTTCTGAAGTGCTGTGGGCGTATTTGTGTAGTGTTGGATATGCTGGTGCTAATACCAACATTTGGCACTAGCACCACGCACATTCCCAGTGGAAACACATGAAGTTTCTTAACTACTGTGGGCGTATTTGTGTAATGTTGGATATGCTGGTGCTAATACCAATATTTGGCACTAGCACCACGTATATTCCCAGTGGACACACATGACGTTTCAGAAGTGCTGTGGGCGTATTTGTATAGTGTTGGATATGCTGGTGCTAATACCAATATTTGGCACTAGCACCACGCACATTCCCAGTGGACACACATGAAGTTTCCGAAGTGCTGTGGGCGTATTTGTGTAGTGTTGGATATGCTGGTGCTAATACCAATATTTGGCACTAGCACCACGCACATTCCCAGTGGACACACATGAAGTTTCCGAAGTGCTGTGGGCGTATTTGTGTAGTGTTGGATATGCTGGTGCTAATACCAATATTTAGCACTAGCACCACGCACATTCCCAGTGGACACACATGAAGTTTCTGAAGTGCTGTGGGCGTATTTGTGTAGTGTTGGATATTCTGGTGCTAATACCAATGTTTGGCACTAGCACCACGCACATTCCCAGTGGACACAAATGAAGTTTCTTAACTACTGTGGGTGTATTTGTGTAATGTTGGATATGCTGGTGCTAATACCCTTATTTGGCACTAGCACCACGCACAATCCCAGTGGACACACATGAAGTTTCCGAAGTGCTGTGGGCGTATTTGTGTAGTATTGGATATGCTGGTGGTAATACCAATATTTGGCACTAGCACCACGCACATTCCCAGTGGACACACATGACCTTTCTGAAGTGCTGTGGGCGTATTTGTGTAGTGTTGGATATGCTGGTGCTAATACCAATATTTGGCACTAGCACCACGCACATACCCAGTGGAAACACATGACGTTTCAGAAGTGCTGTGGGCGTATTTGTGTAGTGTTGGATATGCTGGAGCTAATACCAATATTTGGCACAAGCACCACGCACATTCCCAGTGGACACACATGACCTTTCTGAAGTGCTGTGCGCGTATTTGTGTAGTGTTGGATACGCTGGTGCTAATACCAATATTTGGCACTAGCACCACGCACATTCCCAGTGGACACACATGAAGTTTCTTAACAACTGTGGTCGTATTTGTGTAATGTTGGAAATGCTGGTGCTAATACCAATATGAAACACTAGCACAAAGCACATTTCCAGTGGACACACATGACCTTTCTGAAGTGCTGTGGGCGTATTTGTGTAGTGTTGGATATGCTGGTGCTAATACCAACATTTGGCACTAGCACCACGCACATTCCCAGTGGAAACACATGAAGTTTCTTAACTACTGTGGGCGTATTTGTGTAATGTTGGATATGCTGGTGCTAATACCAATATTTGGCACTAGCACCACGTATATTCCCAGTGGACACACATGACGTTTCAGAAGTGTTGTGGGCGTATTTGTGTAGTGTTGGATATGCTGGTGCTAATACCAATATTTGGCACTAGCACCACGCACATTCCCAGTGGACACACATGACCTTTCTGAAGTGCTGTGGGCGTATTTGTGTAGTGTTGGATATGCTGGTGCTAATACCAATGTTTGGCACTAGCACCACGCACATTCCATGTGGACACAAATGAAGTTTCTTAACTACTGTGGGTGTATTTGTGTAATGTTGGATATGCTGGTGCTAATACCCTTATTTGGCACTAGCACCACGCACAATCCCAGTGGACACACATGAAGTTTCTGAAGTGCTGTGGGCGTATTTGTGTAGTATTGGATATGCTGGTGGTAATACCAATATTTGGCACTAGCACCACGCACATTCCCAGTGGACACACATGACCTTTCTGAAGTGCTGTGGGCGTATTTGTGTAGTGTTGGATATGCTGGTGCTAATACCAATATTTGGCACTAGCACCACGCACATTCCCAGTCGAAACACATGACGTTTCAGAAGTGCTGTGGGCGTATTTGTGTAGTGTTGGATATGCTGGAGCTAATACCAATATTTGGCACAAGCACCACGCACATTCCCAGTGGACACACATGACCTTTCTGAAGTGCTGTGCGCGTATTTGTGTAGTGTTGGATACGCTGGTGCTAATACCAATATTTGGCACTAGCACCACGCACATTCCCAGTGGACACACATGAAGTTTCTTAACAACTGTGGTCGTATTTGTGTAATGTTGGAAATGCTGGTGCTAATACCAATATGAGGCACTAGCACAAAGCACATTTCCAGTGGACACACATGACCTTTCTGAAGTGCTGTGGGCGTATTTGTGTAGTGTTGGATATGCTGGTGCTAATACCAACATTTGGCACTAGCACCACGCACATTCCCAGTGGAAACACATGAAGTTTCTTAACTACTGTGGGCGTATTTGTGTAATGTTGGATATGCTGGTGCTAATACCAATATTTGGCACTAGCACCACGTATATTCCCAGTGGACACACATGACGTTTCAGAAGTGCTGTGGGCGTATTTGTATAGTGTTGGATATGCTGGTGCTAATACCAATATTTGGCACTAGCACCACGCACATTCCCAGTGGACACACATGAAGTTTCCGAAGTGCTGTGGGCGTATTTGTGTAGTGTTGGATATGCTGGTGCTAATACCAATATTTGGCACTAGCACCACGCACATTCCCAGTGGACACACATGAAGTTTCCGAAGTGCTGTGGGCGTATTTGTGTAGTGTTGGATATGCTGGTGCAAATACCAATATTTGGCACTAGCACCACGCTCATTCCCAGTGGACACACATGAAGTTTCTGAAGTGCTGTGGGCGTATTTGTGTAGTGTTGGATATGCTGGTGCTAATACCAATATTTGGTACTAGCACCACGCACATTCCAAGTGGACACACATGAAGTTTCTTTAGTGCTGTGGGCGTATTTGTGTAGTGTTGGATATGCTGGTGCTAATACCAATATTTGGCACTAGCACCACGCACATTCCCAGTGGACACACATGAAGTTTCCGAAGTGCTGTGGGCGTATTTGTGTAGTGTTGGATATGCTGGTGCTAATACCAATATTTGGCACTAGCACCACGCACATTCCCAGTGGACACACATGAAGTTTCCGAAGTGCTGTGGGCGTATTTGTGTAGTGTTGGATATGCTGGTGCTAATACCAATATTTGGCACTAGCACCACGCACATTCCCAGTGGACACACATGAAGTTTCTGAAGTGCTGTGGGCGTATTTGTGTAGTGTTGGATATGCTGGTGCTAATACAAATATTTGGTACTAACACCACGCACATTCCAAGTGGACACACATGAAGTTTCTTAAGTGCTGTGGGCGTATTTGTGTAGTGTTGGATATGCTGGTGCTAATACCAATATTTGGCACTAGCACCACGCACATTCCCAGTGGACACACATGACCTGTCTGAAGTGCTGTGGGCGTATTTGTGTAGTGTTGGATATGCTGGTGCTAATACCAATGTTTGGCACTAGCACCACGCACATTCCCAGTGGACACAAATGAAGTTTCTTAACTACTGTGGGTGTATTTGTGTAATGTTGGATATGCTGGTGCTAATACCCTTATTTGGATCTAGCACCACGCACAATCCCAGTGGACACACATGAAGTTTCTGAAGTGCTGTGGGCGTATTTGTGTAGTATTGGATATGCTGGTGGTAATACCAATATTTGGCACTAGCACCACGCACATTCCCAGTGGACACACATGACCTTTCTGAAGTTCTGTGGGCGTATTTGTGTAGTGTTGGATATGCTGGTGCTAATACCAATATTTGGCACTAGGACCACGCACATTCCCAGTGGAAACACATGACGTTTCAGAAGTGCTGTGGGCGTATTTGTGTAGTGTTGGATATGCTGGAGCTAATACCAATATTTGGCACTAGCACCACGCACATTCCCAGTGGAAACACATGACGTTTCAGAAGTGCTGTGGGCGTATTTGTGTAGTGTTGGATATGCTGGAGCTAATACCAATATTTGGCACAAGCACCACGCACATTCCCAGTGGACACACATGACCTTTCTGAAGTGCTGTGCGCGTATTTGTGTAGTGTTGTATACGCTGGTGCTAATACCAATATTTGGCACTAGCACCACGCACATTCCCAGTGGACACACATGCAGTTTCTTAACTACTGTGGGCGTATTTCTGTAATGTTGGATATGCTGGTGCTAATACCAATATTTGGCACTAGCACAAAGCACATTTCCAGTGGACACACATGACCTTTCTGAAGTGCTGTGGGCGTATTTGTGTAGTGTTGGATATGCTGGTGCTAATACCAACATTTGGTACTAGCACCACGCACATTCCCAGTGGAAACACATGAAGTTTCTTAACTACTGTGGGCGTATTTGTGTAATGTTGGAAATGCTGGTGCTAATACCAATATTTGGCACTAGAACCACGTATATTCCCAGTGGACACACATGAAGTTTCAGAAGTGCTGTGGGCGTATTTGTATAGTGTTGGATATGCTGGTGCTAATACCAATATTTGGCACTAGCACCACGCACATTCCCAGTGGACACACATGAAGTTTCCGAAGTGCTGTGGGCGTATTTGTGTAGTGTTGGATATGCTGGTGCTAATACCAATATTTGGCACTAGCACCACGCACATTCCCAGTGGACACACATGAAGTTTCTGAAGTGCTGTGGGCGTATTTGTGTAGTGTTGGATATGCTGGTGCTAATACAAATATTTGGTACTAACACCACGCACATTCCAAGTGGACACACATGAAGTTTCTTAAGTGCTGTGGGCGTATTTGTGTAGTGTTGGATATGCTGGTGCTAATACCAATATTTGGCACTAGCACCACGCACATTCCCAGTGGACACACATGACCTGTCTGAAGTGCTGTGGGCGTATTTGTGTAGTGTTGGATATGCTGGTGCTAATACCAATGTTTGGCACTAGCACCACGCACATTCCCAGTGGACACAAATGAAGTTTCTTAACTACTGTGGGTGTATTTGTGTAATGTTGGATATGCTGGTGCTAATACCCTTATTTGGATCTAGCACCACGCACAATCCCAGTGGACACACATGAAGTTTCTGAAGTGCTGTGGGCGTATTTGTGTAGTATTGGATATGCTGGTGGTAATACCAATATTTGGCACTAGCACCACGCACATTCCCAGTGGACACACATGACCTTTCTGAAGTTCTGTGGGCGTATTTGTGTAGTGTTGGATATGCTGGTGCTAATACCAATATTTGGCACTAGGACCACGCACATTCCCAGTGGAAACACATGACGTTTCAGAAGTGCTGTGGGCGTATTTGTGTAGTGTTGGATATGCTGGAGCTAATACCAATATTTGGCACTAGCACCACGCACATTCCCAGTGGAAACACATGACGTTTCAGAAGTGCTGTGGGCGTATTTGTGTAGTGTTGGATATGCTGGAGCTAATACCAATATTTGGCACAAGCACCACGCACATTCCCAGTGGACACACATGACCTTTCTGAAGTGCTGTGCGCGTATTTGTGTAGTGTTGTATACGCTGGTGCTAATACCAATATTTGGCACTAGCACCACGCACATTCCCAGTGGACACACATGCAGTTTCTTAACTACTGTGGGCGTATTTCTGTAATGTTGGATATGCTGGTGCTAATACCAATATTTGGCACTAGCACAAAGCACATTTCCAGTGGACACACATGACCTTTCTGAAGTGCTGTGGGCGTATTTGTGTAGTGTTGGATATGCTGGTGCTAATACCAACATTTGGTACTAGCACCACGCACATTCCCAGTGGAAACACATGAAGTTTCTTAACTACTGTGGGCGTATTTGTGTAATGTTGGAAATGCTGGTGCTAATACCAATATTTGGCACTAGAACCACGTATATTCCCAGTGGACACACATGAAGTTTCAGAAGTGCTGTGGGCGTATTTGTATAGTGTTGGATATGCTGGTGCTAAAACCAATATTTGGCACTAGCACCACGCACATTCCCAGTGGACACACATGAAGTTTCCGAAGTGCTGTGGGCGTATTTGTGTAGTGTTGGATATGCTGGTGCTAATACCAATATTTAGCACTAGCACCACGCACATTCCCAGTGGACACACATGAAGTTTCCGAAGTGCTGTGGGCGTATTTGTGTAGTGTTGGATATGCTGGTGCTAATACCAATATTTGGCACTAGCACCACGCACATTCCCAGTGGACACACATGAAGTTTCTGAAGTGCTGTGGGCGTATTTGTGTAGTGTTGGATATGCTGGTGCTAATACCTATATTTGGCACTAGCACCACGCACATTCCCAGTGGACACACATGACGTTTCAGAAGTGCTGTGGGCGTATTTGTGTAGTGTTGGATATGCTGGTGCTAATACCAATATTTGGCACTAGCACCACGCACATTCCCAGTGGACACACATGAAGTTTCTTAACAACTGTGGTCGTATTTGTGTAATGTTGGAAATGCTGGTGCTAATACCAATATTAGGCACTAGCACAAAGCACATTTCCAGTGGACACACATGACCTTTCTGAAGTGCTGTGGGCGTATTTGTGTAGTGTTGGATATGCTGGTGCTAATACCAACATTTGGCACTAGCACCACGCACATTCCCAGTGGAAACACATGAAGTTTCTTAACTACTGTGGTTGTATTTGTGTAATGTTGGATATGCTGGTGCTAATACCAATATTTGGCACTAGCACCACGTATATTCCCAGTGGACACACATGACGTTTCAGAAGTGCTGTGGGCGTATTTGTATAGTGTTGGATATGCTGGTGCTAATACCAATATTTGGCACTAGCACCACGCACATTCCCAGTGGACACACATGAAGTTTCCGAAGTGCTGTGGGCGTATTTGTGTAGTGTTGGATATGCTGGTGCTAATACCAATATTTGGCACTAGCACCACGCACATTCCCAGTGGACACACATGAAGTTTCCGAAGTGCTGTGGGCGTATTTGTGTAGTGTTGGATATGCTGGTGTTAATACCAATATTTGGCACTAGCACCACGCACATTCCCAGTGGACACACATGAAGTTTCTGAAGTGCTGTGGGCGTATTTGTGTAGTGTTGGATATGCTGGTGCTAATACCAATATTTGGTACTAGCACCACGCACATTCCAAGTGGACACACATGAAGTTTCTTAAGTGCTGTGGGCGTATTTGTGTAGTGTTGGATATGCTGGTGCTAATACCAATATTTGGCACTAGCACCACGCACATTCCCAGTGGACAAACATGAAGTTTCTGAAGTGCTGTGGGCGTATTTGTGTAGTGTTGGATATGCTGGTGCTAATACCAATATTTGGCACTAGCACCACGCACATTCCCAGTGGACACACATGAAGTTTCCGAAGTGCTGTGGGCGTATTTGTGTAGTGTTGGATATGCTGGTGCTAATACCAATATTTGGCACTAGCACCACGCACATTCCCAGTGGACACACATGAAGTTTCTGAAGTGCTGTGGGCGTATTTGTGTAGTGTTGGATATGCTGGTGCTAATACCAATATTTGGTACTAGCACCACGCACATTCCAAGTGGACACACATGAAGTTTCATAAGTGCTGTGGGCGTATTTGTGTAGTGTTGGATATGCTGGTGCTAATACCAATATTTGGCACTAGCACCACGCACATTCCCAGTGGACACACATGAAGTTTCCGAAGTGCTGTGGGCGTATTTGTGTAGTGTTGGATATGCTGGTGCTAATACCAATATTTGGCACTAGCACTACGCACATTCCCAGTGGACACACATGAAGTTTCTGAAGTGCTGTGGGCGTATTTGTGTAGTGTTGGATATGCTGGTGCTAATACCAATATTTGGCACTAGCACCATGCACATTCCCAGTGGACACACATGACCTTTCTGAAGTGCTGTGGGCGTATTTGTGTAGTGTTGGATATGCTGGTGCTAATACCAATATTTGGCACTAGCACCACGCACATTCCCAGTGGACACACATGACGTTTCTGAAGTGCTGTGGGCGTATTTGTGTAGTGTTGGATATGCTGGTGCTAATACCAATATTTGGCACTAGCACCACGCACATTCCCAGTGGACACACATTAAGTTTCCGAAGTGTTGTGGGCGTATTTGTGTAGTGTTGGATATGCTGGTGCTAATACCAATATTTGGCACTAGCACCACGCACATTCCCAGTGGACACACATTAAGTTTCCGAAGTGCTGTGGGCGTATTTGTGTAGTGTTGGATATGCTGGTGCTAATACCAATATTTGGCACTAGCACCACGCACATTCCCAGTGGACACACATGAAGTTTCCGAAGTGCTGTGGGCGTATTTGTGTAGTGTTGGATATGCTGGTGCTAATACCAATATTTAGCACTAGCACCACGCACATTCCCAGTGGACACACATGAAGTTTCCGAAGTGCTGTGGGCGTATTTGTGTAGTGTTGGATATGCTGGTGCTAATACCAATATTTGGCACTAGCACCACGCACATTCCCAGTGGACACACATGAAGTTTCTGAAGTGCTGTGGGCGTATTTGTGTAGTGTTGGATATGCTGGTGCTAATACCTATATTTGGCACTAGCACCACGCACATTCCCAGTGGACACACATGACGTTTCAGAAGTGCTGTGGGCGTATTTGTGTAGTGTTGGATATGCTGGTGCTAATACCAATATTTGGCACTAGCACCACGCACATTCCCAGTGGACACACATGAAGTTTCTTAACAACTGTGGTCGTATTTGTGTAATGTTGGAAATGCTGGTGCTAATACCAATATTAGGCACTAGCACAAAGCACATTTCCAGTGGACACACATGACCTTTCTGAAGTGCTGTGGGCGTATTTGTGTAGTGTTGGATATGCTGGTGCTAATACCAACATTTGGCACTAGCACCACGCACATTCCCAGTGGAAACACATGAAGTTTCTTAACTACTGTGGTTGTATTTGTGTAATGTTGGATATGCTGGTGCTAATACCAATATTTGGCACTAGCACCACGTATATTCCCAGTGGACACACATGACGTTTCAGAAGTGCTGTGGGCGTATTTGTATAGTGTTGGATATGCTGGTGCTAATACCAATATTTGGCACTAGCACCACGCACATTCCCAGTGGACACACATGAAGTTTCCGAAGTGCTGTGGGCGTATTTGTGTAGTGTTGGATATGCTGGTGCTAATACCAATATTTGGCACTAGCACCACGCACATTCCCAGTGGACACACATGAAGTTTCCGAAGTGCTGTGGGCGTATTTGTGTAGTGTTGGATATGCTGGTGTTAATACCAATATTTGGCACTAGCACCACGCACATTCCCAGTGGACACACATGAAGTTTCTGAAGTGCTGTGGGCGTATTTGTGTAGTGTTGGATATGCTGGTGCTAATACCAATATTTGGTACTAGCACCACGCACATTCCAAGTGGACACACATGAAGTTTCTTAAGTGCTGTGGGCGTATTTGTGTAGTGTTGGATATGCTGGTGCTAATACCAATATTTGGCACTAGCACCACGCACATTCCCAGTGGACAAACATGAAGTTTCTGAAGTGCTGTGGGCGTATTTGTGTAGTGTTGGATATGCTGGTGCTAATACCAATATTTGGCACTAGCACCACGCACATTCCCAGTGGACACACATGAAGTTTCCGAAGTGCTGTGGGCGTATTTGTGTAGTGTTGGATATGCTGGTGCTAATACCAATATTTGGCACTAGCACCACGCACATTCCAAGTGGACACACATGAAGTTTCATAAGTGCTGTGGGCGTATTTGTGTAGTGTTGGATATGCTGGTGCTAATACCAATATTTGGCACTAGCACCACGCACATTCCCAGTGGACACACATGAAGTTTCCGAAGTGCTGTGGGCGTATTTGTGTAGTGTTGGATATGCTGGTGCTAATACCAATATTTGGCACTAGCACTACGCACATTCCCAGTGGACACACATGAAGTTTCTGAAGTGCTGTGGGCGTATTTGTGTAGTGTTGGATATGCTGGTGCTAATACCAATATTTGGCACTAGCACCATGCACATTCCCAGTGGACACACATGACCTTTCTGAAGTGCTGTGGGCGTATTTGTGTAGTGTTGGATATGCTGGTGCTAATACCAATATTTGGCACTAGCACCACGCACATTCCCAGTGGACACACATGACGTTTCTGAAGTGCTGTGGGCGTATTTGTGTAGTGTTGGATATGCTGGTGCTAATACCAATATTTGGCACTAGCACCACGCACATTCCCAGTGGACACACATTAAGTTTCCGAAGTGTTGTGGGCGTATTTGTGTAGTGTTGGATATGCTGGTGCTAATACCAATATTTGGCACTAGCACCACGCACATTCCCAGTGGACACACATTAAGTTTCCGAAGTGCTGTGGGCGTATTTGTGTAGTGTTGGATATGCTGGTGCTAATACCAATATTTGGCACTAGCACCACGCACATTCCCAGTGGACACACATGAAGTTTCCGAAGTGCTGTATGGGCGTATTTGTGTAGTGTTGGATATGCTGGTGCTAATACCAATATTTAGCACTAGCACCACGCACATTCCCAGTGGACACACATGACCTTTCTGAAGTGCTGTGGGCGTATTTGTGTAGCGTTGGATATGCTGGTGCTAATACAAATGTTTGGCACTAGCACCACGCACATTCCCAGTGGACACAAATGAAGTTTCTTAACTACTGTGGGTGTATTTGTGTAATGTTGGATATGCTGGTGCTAATACCCTTATTTGGCACTAGCACCACGCACAATCCCAGTGGACACACATGAAGTTTCTGAAGTGCTGTGGGCGTATTTGTGTAGTATTGGATATGCTGGTGGTAATACCAATATTTGGCACTAGCACCACGCACATTCCCAGTGGACACACATGACCTTTCTGAAGTGCTGTGGGCGTATTTGTGTAGTGTTGGATATGCTGGTGCTAATACCAATATTTGGCACTAGCAAAACGCACATTCCCAGTGGAAACACATGAAGTTTCTTAACTACTGTGGGCGTATTTGTGTAGTGTTGGATATGCTGGTGCTAATACCAATATTTGGCACTAGCACCACGCACATTCCCAGTGGACACACATCACCTTTCTGAAGTTCTGTGGGCGTATTTGTGTAGTGTTGGATATGCTGGTGCTAATACCAATATTTGGCACTAGCACCACGCTCATTCCCAGTGGACACACATGAAGTTTCTGAAGTGCTGTGCGCGTATTTGTGTAGTGTTGGATATGCTGGTGCTAATACCAATATTTAGCACTAGCACCACGCACATTCCCAGTGGACACACATGACCTTTCTGAAGTGCTGTGGGCGTATTTGTGTAGCGTTGGATATGCTGGTGCTAATACCAATGTTTGGCACTAGCACCACGCACATTCCCAGTGGACACATATGAAGTTTCTTAACTACTGTGGGTGTATTTGTGTAATGTTGGATATGCTGGTGCTAATACCATTATTTGGCACTAGCACCACGCACAATCCCAGTGGACACACATGAAATTTCTGAAGTGCTGTGGGCGTATTTGTGTAGTATTGGATATGCTGGTGGTAATACCAATATTTGGCACTAGCACCACGCACATTCCCAGTGGATACACATGACCTTTCTGAAGTGCTGTGGGCGTATTTGTGTAGTGTTGGATATGCTGGTGCTAATACCAATATTTGGCACTAGCACCACGCACATTCCCAGTGGAAACACATGAAGTTTCTTAACTACTGTGGGCGTATTTGTGTAGTGTTGGATATGCTGGTGCTAATACCAATATTTGGCACTAGCACCACGCACATTCTCAGTGGACACACATCACCTTTCTGAAGTTCTGTGGGCGTATTTGTGTAGTGTTGGATATGCTGGTGCTAATACCAATATTTGGCACTAGCACCACGCTCATTCCCAGTGGACACACATGAAGTTTCTGAAGTGCTGTGCGCGTATTTGTGTAGTGTTGGATATGCTGGTGCTAATACCAATATTTAGCACTAGCACCACGCACATTCCCAGTGGACACACATGACCTTTCTGAAGTGCTGTGGGCGTATTTGTGTAGCGTTGGATATTCTGGTGCTAATACCAATGTTTGGCACTAGCACCACGCACATTCCCAGTGGACACAAATGAAGTTTCTTAACTACTGTGGGTGTATTTGTGTAATGTTGGATATGCTGGTGCTAATACCATTATTTGGCACTAGCACCACGCACAATCCCAGTGGACACACATGAAATTTCTGAAGTGCTGTGGGCGTATTTGTGTAGTATTGGATATGCTGGTGGTAATACCAATATTTGGCACTAGCACCACGCACATTCCCAGTGGACACACATGACCTTTCTGAAGTGCTGTGGGCGTATTTGTGTAGTGTTGGATATGCTGGTGCTAATACCAATATTTGGCACTAGCACCACGCACATTCCCAGTGGACACACATCACCTTTCTGAAGTTCTGTGGGCGTATTTGTGTAGTGTTGGATATGCTGGTGCTAATACCAATATTTGGTACTAGCACCACGCTCATTCCCAGTGGACACACATGAAGTTTTCTGAAGTGCTGTGCGCGTATTTGTGTAGTGTTGGATATGCTGGTGCTAATACCAATATTGAGCACTAGCACCACACACATTCCCAGTGGACACACATGACCTTTCTGAAGTGCTGTGGGCGTATTTGTGTAGCGTTGGATATGCTGGTGCTAATACCAATGTTTGGCACTAGCACCACGCACATTCCCAGTGGACACAAATGAAGTTTCTTAACTACTGTGGGTGTATTTGTGTAATGTTGGATATGCTGGTGCTAATATAAATATTTGGCACTAGCACCACGCACATTCCCAGTGGACACACATGACCTTTCTGAAGTGCTGTGGGCGTATTTGTGTAGTGTTGGATATGCTGGTGCTAATACCAATATTTGGCACTAGCACCACGCACATTCCCAGTGGAAACACATGAAGTTTCTTAACTACTGTGGGCGTATTTGTGTAGTGTTGGATATGCTGGTGCTAATACCAATATTTGGCACTAGCACCATGCACATTCCCAGTGGACACACATGACCTTTCTGAAGTGCTGTGGGCGTATTTGTGTAGTGTTGGATATGCTGGTGCTAATACCAATATTTGGCACTAGCACCACGCACATTCCCAGTGGACACACATGACGTTTAAGAAGTGCTGTGGGCGTATTTGTGTAGTGTTGGATATGCTGGTGCTAATACCAATATTTGGCACTAGCACCACGCACATTCCCAGTGGACACACATGAAGTTTCTGTAGTGCTGTGGGCGTATTTGTGTAGTGTTGGATATGCTGGTGCTAATACCAATATTTGGCACTAGCACCACGCACATTCCCAGTGGACACACATGAAGTTTCTTACCTACTGTGGGCGTATTTGTGTAGTGTTGGATATGCTGGTGCTAATACCAATATTTGGCACTAGCACCACGCACATTCCCAGTGGACACACATTAAGTTTCCGAAGTGTTGTGGGCGTATTTGTGTAGTGTTGGATATGCTGGTGCTAATACCAATATTTGGCACTAGCACCACGCACATTCCCAGTGGACACACATTAAGTTTCCGAAGTGCTGTGGGCGTATTTGTGTAGTGTTGGATATGCTGGTGCTAATACCAATATTTGGCACTAGCACCACGCACATTCCCAGTGGACACACATGAAGTTTCCGAAGTGCTGTATGGGCGTATTTGTGTAGTGTTGGATATGCTGGTGCTAATGCCAATATTTGGCACTAGCACCACGCTCATTCCCAGTGGACACACATGAAGTTTCTGAAGTGCTGTGCGCGTATTTGTGTAGTGTTGGATATGCTGGTGCTAATACCAATATTTAGCACTAGCACCACGCACATTCCCAGTGGACACACATGACCTTTCTGAAGTGCTGTGGGCGTATTTGTGTAGCGTTGGATATGCTGGTGCTAATACCAATGTTTGGCACTAGCACCACGCACATTCCCAGTGGACACAAATGAAGTTTCTTAACTACTGTGGGTGTATTTGTGTAATGTTGGATATGCTGGTGCTAATACCATTATTTGGCACTAGCACCACGCACAATCCCAGTGGACACACATGAAGTTTCTGAAGTGCTGTGGGCGTATTTGTGTAGTATTGGATATGCTGGTGGTAATACCAATATTTG
Source organism: Halisarca cf. caerulea (assembly GCA_963170055.1). Lineage (NCBI taxonomy): Eukaryota > Metazoa > Porifera > Demospongiae > Chondrillida > Halisarcidae > Halisarca > Halisarca cf. caerulea. Next base: position 15,719 of record CAUJGJ010000207.1, on the reverse strand, counting down.
GCACTAGCACCACGCACATTCCCAGTGGACACACATGACCTTTCTGAAGTGCTGTGGGCGTATTTGTGTAGTGTTGGATATGCTGGTGCTAATACCAATATTTGGCACTAGGACCACGCACATTCCCAGTGGAAACACATGAAGTTTCTTAACTACTGTGGGCGTATTTGTGTAGTGTTGGATATGCTGGTGCTAATACCAATATTTGGCACTAGCACCACGCACATTCCCAGTGGACACACATCACCTTTCTGAAGTTCTGTGGGCGTATTTGTGTAGTGTTGGATATCCTGGTGCTAATACCAATATTTGGCACTAGCACCACGCACATTCCCAGTGGACACACATTAAGTTTCCGAAGTGCTGTGGGCGTATTTGTGTAGTGTTGGATATGCTGGTGCTAATGCCAATATTTGGCACTAGCACCACGCTCATTCCCAGTGGACACACATGAAGTTTCTGAAGTGCTGTGCGCGTATTTGTGTAGTGTTGGATATGCTGGTGCTAATACCAATATTTAGCACTAGCACCACGCACATTCCCAGTGGACACACATGACCTTTCTGAAGTGCTGTGGGCGTATTTGTGTAGCGTTGGATATGCTGGTGCTAATACCAATGTTTGGCACTAGCACCACACACATTCCCAGTGGACACAAATGAAGTTTCTTAACTACTGTGGGTGTATTTGTGTCATGTTGGATATGCTGGTGCTAATACCATTATTTGGCACTAGCACCACGCACAATCCCAGTGGACACACATGAAGTTTCTGAAGTGCTGTGGGCGTATTTGTGTAGTATTGGATATGCTGGTGGTAATACCAATATTTGGCACTAGCACCACGCACATTCCCAGTGGACACACATGACCTTTCTGAAGTGCTGTGGGCGTATTTGTGTAGTGTTGGATATGCTGGTGCTAATACCAATATTTGGCACTAGGACCACGCACATTCCCAGTGGAAACACATGAAGTTTCTTAACTACTGTGGGCGTATTTGTGTAGTGTTGGATATGCTGGTGCTAATACCAATATTTGGCACTAGCACCACGCACATTCCCAGTGGACACACATCACCTTTCTTAAGTTCTGTGGGCGTATTTGTGTAGTGTTGGATATGCTGGTGCTAATACCAATATTTGGCACTAGCACCACGCTCATTCCCAGTGGACACACATGAAGTTTCTGAAGTGCTATGCGCGTATTTGTGTAGTGTTGGATATGCTGGTGCTAATACCAATATTTAGCACTAGCACCACGCACATTCCCAGTGGACACATATGACCTTTCTGAAGTGCTGTGGGCGTATTTGTGTAGCGTTGGATATGCTGGTGCTAATACCAATGTTTGGCACTAGCACCACGCACATTCCCAGTAGACACAAATGAAGTTTCTTAACTACTGTGGGTGTATTTGTGTAATGTTGGATATGCTGGTGCTAATACCAATATTTGGCACTAGCACCACGCACATTCCCAGTGGACACACATCACCTTTCTGAAGTTCTGTGGGCGTATTTGTGTAGTGTTGGATATCCTGGTGCTAATACCAATATTTGGCACTAGCACCACGCACATTCCCAGTGGACACACATTAAGTTTCCGAAGTGCTGTGGGCGTATTTGTGTAGTGTTGGATATGCTGGTGCTAATACCAATATTTGGCACTAGCACCACGCACATTCCCAGTGGACACACATGAAGTTTCCGAAGTGCTGTATGGGCGTATTTGTGTAGTGTTGGATATGCTGGTGCTAATGCCAATATTTGGCACTAGCACCACGCTCATTCCCAGTGGACACACATGAAGTTTCTGAAGTGCTGTGCGCGTATTTGTGTAGTGTTGGATATGCTGGTGCTAATACCAATATTTAGCACTAGCACCACGCACATTCCCAGTGGACACACATGACCTTTCTGAAGTGCTGTGGGCGTATTTGTGTAGCGTTGGATATGCTGGTGCTAATACCAATGTTTGGCACTAGCACCACGCACATTCCCAGTGGACACAAATGAAGTTTCTTAACTACTGTGGGTGTATTTGTGTAATGTTGGATATGCTGGTGCTAATACCATTATTTGGCACTAGCACCACGCACAATCCCAGTGGACACACATGAAGTTTCTGAAGTGCTGTGGGCGTATTTGTGTAGTATTGGATATGCTGGTGGTAATACCAATATTTGGCACTAGCACCACGCACATTCCCAGTGGACACACATGACCTTTCTGAAGTGCTGTGGGCGTATTTGTGTAGTGTTGGATATGCTGGTGCTAATACCAATATTTGGCACTAGGACCACGCACATTCCCAGTGGAAACACATGAAGTTTCTTAACTACTGTGGGCGTATTTGTGTAGTGTTGGATATGCTGGTGCTAATACCAATATTTGGCACTAGCACCACGCACATTCCCAGTGGACACACATCACCTTTCTGAAGTTCTGTGGGCGTATTTGTGTAGTGTTGGATATGCTGGTGCTAATACCAATATTTGGCACTAGCACCACGCTCATTCCCAGTGGACACACATGAAGTTTCTGAAGTGCTGTGCGCGTATTTGTGTAGTGTTGGATATGCTGGTGCTAATACCAATATTTAGCACTAGCACCACGCACATTCCCAGTGGACACATATGACCTTTCTGAAGTGCTGTGGGCGTATTTGTGTAGCGTTGGATATGCTGGTGCTAATACCAATGTTTGGCACTAGCACCACGCACATTCCCAGTAGACACAAATGAAGTTTCTTAACTACTGTGGGTGTATTTGTGTAATGTTGGATATGCTGGTGCTAATACCAATATTTGGCACTAGCACCACGCACAATCCCAGTGGACACACATGAAGTTTCTGAAGTGCTGTGGGCGTATTTGTGTAGTATTGGATATGCTGGTGGTAATACCAATATTTGGCACTAGCACCACGCACATTCCCAGTGGACACACATGACCTTTCTGAAGTGCTGTGGGCGTATTTGTGTAGTGTTGGATATGCTGGTGCTAATACCAATATTTGGCACTAGCACCACGCACATTCCCAGTGGAAACACATGAAGTTTCTTAACTACTGTGGGCGTATTTGTGTAGTGTTGGATATGCTGGTGCTAATACCAATATTTAGCACTAGCACCATGCACATTCCCAGTGGACACACATGACCTTTCTGAAGTGCTGTGGGCGTATTTGTGTAGTGTTGGATATGCTGGTGCTAATACCAATATTTGGCACTAGCACCACGCACATTCCCAGTGGACACACATGACGTTTCAGAAGTGCTGTGGGCGTATTTGTGTAGTGTTGGATATGCTGGTGCTAATACTAATATTTTGCACAAGCACCACGCACATTCCCAGTGGACACACATGACCTTTCTGAAGTGCTGTGGGCGTATTTGTGTAGTGTTGGATACGCTGGTGCTAATACCAATATTTGACACTAGCACCACGCACATTCCCAGTGGACACACATGCAGTTTCTTAACTACTGTGGGCGTATTTCTGTAATGTTGTATATGCTGGTGCTAATACCAATATTTGGCACTAGCACCACGCACATTCCCAGTGGACACACATGACCTTTCTGAAGTGCTGTGGGCGTATTTGTGTAGTGTTGGATATGCTGGTGCTAATACCAATATTTGGCACTAGCACCACGCACATTCCCAGTGGACACACATGAAGTTTATTAACAACTGTGGGCGTATTTGTGTAATGTTGGATATGCTTGTGCGAATACCAATATTAGGCACTAGCACAAAGCACATTTCCAGTGGACACACATGACCTTTCTGAAGTTTTGTGGGCGTATTTGTGTAGTGTTGGATATGCTGGTGCTAATACCAATATTTGGCACTAGCACCACGCACATTCCCAGTGGACACACATGAAGTTTCCGAAGTGCTGTGGGCGTATTTGTGTAGTGTTGGATATGCTGGTGCTAATACCAATATTTGGCACTAGCACCACGCACATTCCCAGTGGACACCCATGAAGTTTCCGAAGTGCTGTGGGCGTATTTGTGTAGTGTTGGATATGCTGGTGCTAATACCAATATTTGGCACTAGCACTACGCACATTCGAATTGGACACACATGAAGTTTCTTAAGTGCTGTGGGCGTATTTTTGTAGTGTTGGATATGTTGGTGCTAATACCAATATTTGGCACTAGCACCACGCACATTCCAAGTGGACACACATGAAGTTTCCGAAGTGCTGTGGGCGTATTTGTGTAGTGTTGGATATGCTGGTGCTAATACCAATATTTGGCACTAGCACCACGCACATTCCAAGTGGACACACATGAAGTTTCCGAAGTGCTGTGGGCGTATTTGTGTAGTGTTGGATATGCTGGTGCTAATACCAATATTTGGCACTAGCACCACGCACAATCCCAGTGGACACACATGAAGTTTCTGAAGTGCTGTGGGCGTATTTGTGTAGTATTGGATATGCTGGTGGTAATACCAATATTTGGCACTAGCACCACGCACATTCCCAGTGGACACACATGACCTTTCTGAAGTGCTGTGGGCGTATTTGTGTAGTGTTGGATATGCTGGTGCTAATACCAATATTTGGCACTAGCACCACGCACATTCCCAGTGGAAACACATGAAGTTTCTTAACTACTGTGGGCGTATTTGTGTAGTGTTGGATATGCTGGTGCTAATACCAATATTTGGCACTAGCACCACGCACATTCCCAGTGGACACACATCACCTTTCGGAAGTTCTGTGGGCGTATTTGTGTAGTGTTGGATATGCTGGTGCTAATACAAATATTTTGCACTAGCACCACGCTCATTCCCAGTGGACACACATGAAGTTTCTGAAGTGCTGTGGGCGTATTTTTGTAGTGTTGGATATGCTGGTGCTAATACCAATATTTGGCACTAGCACCACGCACATTCCCAGTGGACACACATGACCTTTCTGAAGTGCTGTGGGCGTATTTGTGTAGCGTTGGATATGTTGGTGCTAATACCAATGTTTGGCACTAGCACCACGCACATTCCCAGTGGACACAAATGAAGTTTCTTAACTACTGTGGGTGTATTTGTGTAATGTTGGATATGCTGGTGCTAATACCATTATTTGCACTAGCACCACGCACAATACCAGTGGACACACATGAAGTTTCTGAAGTGCTGTGGGCGTATTTGTGTAGTATTGGATATGATGGTGGTAATACCAATATTTGGCACTAGCACCACGCACATTCCCAGTGGACACACATGACCTTTCTGAAGTGCTGTGGGCGTATTTTTGTAGTGTTGGATATGCTGGTGCTAATACCAATATTTGGCACTAGCACCACGCACATTCCCAGTGGAAACACATGAAGTTTCTTAACTACTGTGGGCGTATTTGTGTAGCGTTGGATATGCTGGTGCTAATACCAATATTTGGCACTAGCACCATGCACATTCCCAGTGGACACACATGACCTTTCTGAAGTGCTGTGGGTGTATTTGTGTAGTGTTGGATATGCTGGTGCTAATACCAATATTTGGCACTAGCACCACGCACATTCCCAGTGGACACACATGACGTTTCAGAAGTGCTGTGGGCGTATTTGTGTAGTGTTGGATATGCTGGTGCTAATACTAATATTTGGCACAAGCACCACGCACATTCCCAGTGGACACACATGACCTTTCTGAAGTGCTGTGGGCGTATTTGTGTAGTGTTGGATACGCTGGTGCTGATACCAATATTTGACACTAGCACCACGCACATTCCCAGTGGACACACATGCAGTTTCTTAACTACTGTGGGCGTATTTGTGTAATGTTGGATATGCTGGTGCTAATACCAATATTTAGCACTAGCACCACGCACATTCCCAGTGGACACACATGACCTTTCTGAAGTGCTGTGGGCGTATATGTGTAGTGTTGGATATGCTGGTGCTAATACCAATATTTGGCTTTAGCACCACGCACATTCCCAGTGGACACACATGACGTTTCAGAAGTGCTGTGGGCGTATTTGTGTAGTGTTGGATATGCTGGTGGTAATACCAATATTTGGCACTAGCACCACGCACATTCCCAGTGGACACACATGAAGTTTATTAACAACTGTGGGCGTATTTGTGTAATGTTGGATATGCTGGTGCTAATACCAATATTAGGCACTAGCACAAAGCACATTTCCAGTGGACACACATGACCTTTCTGAAGTGCTGTGGGCGTATTTGTGTAGTGTTGGATATGCTGGTGCTAATACCAACATTTGGCACTAGCACCACGCACATTCCCAGTGGAAACACATGAAGTTTCTTAACTACTGTGGGCGTATTTGTGTAATGTTGGATATGCTGGTGCAAATACCAATATTTGGCACTAGCACCACGCACATTCCCAGTGGACACACATAAAGTTTCTGAAGTGCTGTGGGCGTATTTGTGTAGTGTTGGATATGCTGGTGCTAATACCAATATTTGGCACTAGCACCACGCACATTCCCAGTGGACACACATGAAGTTTCCGAAGTGCTGTGGTCGTATTTGTGTAGTGTTGGATATGCTGGTGCTAATACCAATATTTGGCACTAGCACCACGCACATTCGCAGTGGACACACATGAAGTTTCCGAAGTGCTGTGGGCGTATTTGTGTAGTGTTGGATATGCTGGTGCTAATACCAATATTTGGCACTAGCACCACGCACATTCCAAGTGGACACACATGAAGTTTCTTAAGTGCTGTGGGCGTATTTGTGTAGTGTTGGATATGTTGGTGCTAATACCAATATTTGGCACTAGCACCACGCACATTCCAAGTGGACACACATGAAGTTTCCGAAGTGCTGTGGGCGTATTTGTGTAGTGTTGGATATGCTGGTGCTAATACCAATATTTGGCACTAGCACCACGCACATTCCCAGTGGACACACATGAAGTTTCTGAAGTGCTGTGGGCGTATTTGTGTAGTGTTGGATATGCTTGTGCTAATACCAATATTTGGCACTAGCACCACGCACATTCCCAGTGGACACACATGAAGTTTCTTACCTACTGTGGGCGTATTTGTGTAGTGTTGGATATGCTGGTGCTAATACCAATATTTGGCACTAGCACCACGCACATTCCCAGTGGACACACATAAAGTTTCCGAAGTGTTGTGGGCGTATTTGTGTAGTGTTGGATATGCTGGTGCTAATACCAATATTTGGCACTAGCACCACGCACATTCCCAGTGGACACATTAAGTTTCCGAAGTGCTGTGGGCGTATTTGTGTAGTGTTGGATATGCTGGTGCTAATACCAATATTTGGCACTAGCACCACGCACATTCCCAGTGGACACACATGAAGTTTCTGAAGTGCTGTGGGCGTATTTGTGTAGTGTTGGATATGCTGGTGCTAATACCAATATTTGGCACTAGCACCACGCACATTCCCACGGGACACACATGACCTTTCTGAAGTGCTGTGGGCGTATTTGTGTAGTGTTGGATATGCTGGTGCTAATACCAATATTTGGCACTAGCAGCACTCTCATTCCCAGTGGACACACATGAAGTTTCTGAAGTGCTGTGCTCGTATTTGTGTAGTGTTGGATATGCTGGTGCTAATACCAATATTTAGCACTAGCATCACGCACATTCCCAGTGGACACACATGACCTTTCTGAAGTGCTGTGGGCGTATTTGTGTAGCGTTGGATATGCTGGTGCTAATACCAATATTTGGCACTAACACCACGCACATTCCCAGTGGACACACATGAAGTTTCTGAAGTGCTGTGAGCGAATTTGTGTAGTGTTTTTCTATGCTGGTGCTAATACCAATATTTGGCACTAGCACCACGCACATTCCCAGTGGACACACATGACCTTTCTGAAGTGCTGTGGGCGTATTTCTGTAGTGTTGGATATGCTGGTGCTAATACCAATATTTGGCACTAGCACCACGCACATTCCCAGTGGACACACATGAAGTTTCTTACCTACTGTGGGCGTATTTGTGTAGTGTTGGATATGCTGGTGCTAATACCAATATTTGGCACTAGCACCACGCACATTCCGAGTGGACACACATGAAGTTTCTGAAGTGCTGTGAGCGAATTTGTGTAGTGTTTTTCTATGCTGGTGCTAATACCAATATTTGGCTCTAGCACCATGCACATTCCTAGTGGAAACATATGAAGTTTTTTAAGTGCTGTGAGCATATTTGTGTAGAGTTGGATATGCTAGTGCTAATTCCAATATTTGGCACTAACACCACGCACACTCCCAGTGGACACACATGAAGTTTCTTAAGATCTTAGGGCGTATTTTTATTGTGTTGGATATGCTGGTGCTAATACCAATATTTGGCACTAGCACCAAGCACATTCCCACTGGACAATTTCCGACGACTGGAGAATGCTTCCCGCAACCAAAGGAACTCTTCCTGTTGTCAATTTTCAATTTCCCACGCCACCACATAGTTTCCTTTATGAAAGGGAACACTGCCTGAGGTGAAAATTTTAATTTCTCACGCCATCAGATTGCTCCCCACATCAAATGGAACACTTCTTTGGTGAAAATTTGATTTTCCATTACTCCACATGGCTAACTACATCAAAGAGAACACTTCCTTGTTGAAAATTTCAAATTTCCACGACTCTAGATGGCTTCCCGCTTCAAAGGGAACACTTCTTTAAATGAAAATTTCAATTTACCACACCTCCAGATGGCTTCCCGCATCAAAAGGAACACTTCCTGTGGTGAAAATTTCTATTTCAAAGTACAGCTCGTTGCCATACAAGTACAGCTCATTACTATACTTGTACAGCTGAATGCTATACCGGTACAGCGCATTGCAATACCGGTACAGCGCATTGACATAATGGTACAGCTCATTGGCATACCAGTACAGCTCATTGCCATACCAGTACAGATCGTTGCCATACCAGTAAAGCTCATTGCTATACCGGTACAACTATATGACTCTAAAAATGAATACTTCCTGTGGTTAAGTTTCCATTTCAAACGCCAAACATGGCTTTAAGCGTCAAAGGGAAAACTTCCCGTGGAAAAAATAACAATTTCCCACGACTCCACATGGTTGAATGCATCAAAGGGAACACTTCCTGTGTTGAAAATTTTAAATAACTCAAAACTCCACATGGCTTCTCACATCAAAGGGAACACTTCCTGTTGTGAAAATTGAAATTTTTACCGAAAATATGGCAAATAGCATTAAAGGGAACACTTCTTGGGGTGAAAATTCAATTTCCCACGCCTCCACATAACTCTCAGGATCATAAGGAAAACTACCCTAACCAAGAAAATTTCCATTTTCCCACAACAACACATGGGGACCCGCATAAAAAAAAAACTATCTGTAATGAAAATTTAAATTTCAAACTAAACAGTTTCCAGATTTCAGGCTTCCCCCATTAACCCTTAAACATTCCAATTCCCATTTTGAAATTTTGCGAGAACGTTCCAAAACCACTTGAGTGGCTTTTGCGGTGTGAAAATAGGTTATTTTTGCCAACGGTTTTCAGCTGTTCTGTTGACTTGTAGGAAACTTCTAGCTTGTCCCGAATGTAGTTTGTAGCTAGTGAGATCTTCATACAAGTCTTGATGTTCCATTTTCTACGCAAAACTTCGTATTGGCCTCTAAACCTGTAAGTACTACGTACCTAAATTTGTAAACTTGTATATACATACGTTATCAATCGGCTGGTAAACATTTCGTTAAAAATTCAACGCAACTACACATTTAACACTGAAAATACATTGACAGAAACAAAAACGAAAAGTTGCAGCTAAAAGTCAAGGCATTGGTGAATGCGTCTCTTCCACTTCCTAGTCGACTGTCTAATCAACTTGGACACTTTGACGCGTAAATCTCTTCAGTGCTTCAAGACGACATTGAAAGAGCACACTGAAGCTGGCAAAGGAGATTATGTCCCAGTACAAATGCAAGAAACGTAAAGGACAAATTTCCTTGGATGGCCCACCATCTGGACGATTCTACGAACGTCAAATCCCCCTGTAAAGCTTCCAAAACGATGGTATGTCTTGTCTGAAGCTCAAAGAACGAGCGTGTGAGAATATCCTTTACCTGCAAGGAGGTAATCTCCACAATCCGGTGCATCACAGCCCTTCTCCATACTTTGCCGTAAAGAACAATCCGTATACTAGACTATAACTTTGCATAACTGCATATTCTAAGTAAAATAACACGTATATGCATAGGAATAACTTGTAAAACAGTAATCTTTACATAGAATGTTTCAGCTATAGTACAGAACGCATTACTACCAAACTATAAGAAAATGTGCCAATCAATAGTAGAAACTAGGCCTAAACTTTACATATAAAAAATCAACGAAGAAAATTGGAACTTTTGCAGTTTATGTGCGCGAGCCACTTAAGTGGCTTTGAAATGTTTAACGGTTAAAGGAAACACTTCATGAGATGAAAATTGCAATTTCCCATGAAATTACATGGCTTCTTGCACGAAAACGAACACTTCCTGTTATGACAATAATTTATCACGCTTCAAGATGGCTTCTCACATCAAAGGGATTACTTCTTGGTATAAAAATTTCAATTTCACACGCCTGCACATGCACTCCTGCATCAACGGATAAACTTGTCGTGAAAATTTTAACTTCCAACATCTCCACATGGTGTCTTAGATCAAAGGGAACACTTCCTGTGGTGAATATTTCAATTTTCTACGCCACCACACGTCACCTAACGGTAACCCTAACG
>CAUJGJ010000206.1:0-12000 GCA_963170055.1 Halisarca cf. caerulea | reverse complement strand
TAACACATTGACAACCGTACGCCGTATGCGCCCAAATTGCATCATCATTCTGGTCACCGTGCGCCGTATGCGCCCGTATCGCGTAGCCTACTTTCAAATGGATTTCCCCCCGTTACTTTCTATAGTAACCCTATGCTTGTATGACATCGTTGGATAGAGTAAAAATAGATCTTTCCGTTGATGCCTAACAAAGTATACATTGCAATTTGATAATCGCGAGAAAAGTGCAATTCAACCGAATGATCAGAAATCGCTAAATAAACAATGCGGTCAAAAGACTGAATCATCATGAAGAAACAATAAAAGACTACAAGTCATGCCATCCTAGCTAAAAATAGAAACAAATACAGCAAACAGAAAGTATAAACAAGGAAAAGACAATAAATTATCCATCAAAGTTCTACCAAGAATGGAAAACTCCGGAATAGGAATTGACGAACTTCTGAGCAACAGTGCTGAGCTCTTCCTACTTACCGGACTTCACCGCAGTGACCTGCATGGAGAAGACAGTGAATATAGTGATGATGAGATGGACAAGTATTTAACAACACTGGGAGACCACACTGACAATGATGCAGATTTCGACACCACCCCTGCAATTTTCAATGAACCACCCAATCACTCCAGCACCCCAACTAGATGTCAGCCAGAATCAAACATCCAACCTGTAGATGTACCCAGCCCCATTTGTGATGAGCAACAGGAAATGGAAGCTATTGCTACAAACAAAGAATGGACAAGCAATATTACTCCATTGACAATCAGTCCCTTCATACCGGAACAACAACAACACACTCAACCCACTACCGTTTTGGAAGCATTTGAACAGATGTTCGATTCCTGTCTGTTTGAGAAAATGGCAACTGAAACCAACCTCTATGCTACCCAAAAACAAGCAAACAAGCCTGAACCAACATGGACTCCTACTACCGCCATTGAGATAAGAGCATTTATTGGAATACACATCATAATGGGACTTCTGAACTACCCTCAATACCATTTGTACTGAAGTGAGGATGCTTTTTTCACAAACATGGGAATCAAAGGCACTTTACCAAGAAAACGTTTTGAACTGTTAGAGCGCTACTTCCATCTAAATGATACGTCTTCGATGCCCAAACAAGGTGACCCTAACTTTGATCCCCTATATAGAGTTCGACCTGCCATTAACAGCACTCGCCACACTTTTCAGCAGGTGTACACACTGGGCCGTGAAATCAGTGTCGATGAAGGAATGATCGCATATTGAGGTAGAATTTCGTACCTTCAATACATACCAAAGAAACCAACCAAGTTTGGTATCAAGGTGTGGATGCTGGCAGAATCAAAAAGTGGATACGTACCAAACTACATCATCTACACAGGTAAACTGAGTGAGGAAAACTGTGATCCAACATTAGAGGGCCAAAACCAGGGTTATAAAGTGGTGATGGCACTAGTCAAACCATACCTAAACAAAGGTCATCATGTCTACTTTGATAACCTATTCACACCATTAAAACTCTTGGAGGACCTACATCAGCAGAAGACATACGCAACTGGGACAGTACGGCAGAACAGAAAGGGCTACCCAAACGATCTGAAGACCGCAAAATTGAAAACTGGGGATTTCATTGAGCGACAGAAGGGGACTGTCATTGCCACAAAATGGCATGACAAAAAAGAAGTCACACTGATGACAACGATAACAGACGGGAACACAGACCCACTCACCATTAACAGACGTTCCAAAATTCCTGATAAACGTGAAGTCCAGATGCCGCAGGTGGTGCACAGCTACAACAAGAACATGTGCGGTGTCGACCTTTCTGATCAGCTGAGACAGTACTATTCATGTGGACGACGTAGCAAAAAGTACGGAAGTACATGTTCTGGTATATAGTGGACATTGCTATCAACAATGCCTACATTGCTTGTAAAGGGCAGCTGGATGATACAGGCAAGCAGTTTTACTTTCGCGTGGCTTTGAGCAAGCAGTTGATAGATGGGTTCTCTGCCAGAATACGCACAGCACAGAAGAGAACAGCAAACGACGATAGTCTTGTGGCAAAGAAGAAAGCTGTCAAGGCGCATAAAGGCGTTCTTCTCCTCAAGCCAGGCAGCCAACTCAGACACGAGAGTGCTACATTTGAAACCAGGAAAAGGGCTTGTGCTTGGTGCAAAAAGATTGGTAGCCGAACGCCAAAAGGCCGAATTCGGGAAACAACACATGGATGTATCACCTGCAACGAGAATCTTCATCCTGGCGTCTGTTTCCAGAGGTACCATGACAACTATGTGTTCGCCGAGGCAGAAGTGACTGAAGACTGCCATTCGACAGAAATTTAGGAACGTTTTCGTTCACCTGTTATTCACATAAGTAGATTTTGATTCTTACTGTAACTTTGTAGCTATCCTGTCTTGCGAATTTTCCTTTACCCCCGTATTTGCCGTGATTCCTGTAATCTGTATCATTTGAAGTCACGAAAAAACAAAAGTTGCAATATAGTATGTCAACGTTCCACTGAGATAGAAGAGCAAAAAAGAACCTTTGTGAAAATTACACGTGGCGCGCTCTCGTGACCTTGGCTTACGGTTTTACAACGAGGTACAAATTTTCACTTCCGGTTCTTACGGTTGTCAATGTGTTAATAAACCATTTTTCTTATGTTCACAATGTATTTCTAATTGTATTTTTTGCTTTATTTAGTATTTTAGAGGAATATTTCTAACATTACCCTTTTTAATAGCCCATGTGGGGTATGTCCGTGCTAATTAGGAGAAGAAATTTCGATCTTTTTTTAAACTTCTGTTCTTGAAGGGAAGTATTTGCTAACTTTTCCATGTTGGGTATTTTGCTAATCCTCTTGAAAGCCTAGATCAGTGAAAACAGTCCTAAATTGGCAACATTCAAGCGCCCTATAACTCGAGACTGGAGAAAAAAATTCAAATACCCAACCTGGAAAAGTTGCATAGCGCAAATAACTCACATTTGGCTCTAACAAACCGTCGCTAGCTGTTCAATGTTATTTGGACAAAATGAAAATTAGCTAGTTGCTTTTCTAAATTATTTGCAATTTTAGCAATTGCATGCTGTTCATGAATTTAGAAGCATGTTTCAAACATTAACAATGTCATTAAAATTATAAATACTTTGCTTTCTCAAATCATTGTTATTTGGACAAAATAATTAGCCAGTTTCTTTTAAGATAAAATTAAATTCTGCAAGATTAACATTCTGGAAAGACGTTTGAATACTTCGCAGGTAGTTTATGTCCGAAAACGGGAGGATTGTTTATGGGAAAGCAGTATAGTTTACATAACACTTACTTTACTTTGTTTACATTAGAAGGAATTTCACGCAAGGGTCACATGATTTCAACAACTAAACGCCTTGAACAAAGTAAAACACTTCGAAATCAGAGGTCCAAAGGTGTTTTTTCATTGCTGATTTCATTATAAGCTTCTTTAGAGACGATTTTGTTCTTATTAAAACTAGTTTAGCAGCTATACTGCCAGTACGCATGGCTGTCTTCCTTGGAATGACGTAATCAAACTATGTGACTGCATGTGATGTCAACCTACCGAGCAGTCAAGTTTGATAGGAAAACTTTAATGAAAATTCTGGTGGTAGAGATCTTTGAGTTTGGCTTTGAAACTTTAGTATGTTGTTCCTAAATGACCAAACCTCCAAAATCGAATCTTGCGACTTTGTACGTCATCCCATTCCTTTTATATCCAGCGTCTTGTAGCTGGGGACCTAAGGAGCTGCAAGATGCAAGATTCGATTTAGTAAGATTCTAATCTGTGCTTTCGTTTGAACCTAGTTTTGTGAGCAAAAGCCCTGATCTTTACTACCAGAATTTGGCATTTTCAATTTTTTTACTATGGTGAAAGAAAACATGGCATACGTAACTCATGACCTTCGTATTATCTTTTAAGTGTTTCAGATACTAAGTATATATGTTGTAGATACGGTAGAAGGTGTTCTTAGAACATCTACTGGTATTCAAACAGAAAACAAGCTGAATATTTGAAGGGCCACGAAGACGATGCCATTTTGTTTTATAGAAATAGAAATAGATTGATGAAATAGATTGATGTAACCTTGAACAAGAGAACATGTTATTGTATATTGTTGTAGTAATGGACTGATTGTGTTGACATTTTGTGATTGGTGTGTATGCCTATTTATGTGCTCTTGAATTCATTGGAGGCAGTTGGTTGCTTGAGTGAACTAAGAAGTATCTGTGTGCATCTGAGTGCCCGGAAGACTTAAGATATAACAATTGGCGACGAGGATAAAACACTTCATCAGCCAAGATGGCAACACCAACATTTGGAGAATTCGACGACTCCAAGGAGGACTGGTTGTCGTACACCGAGCGGATGCAGCAGTACTTCGTGGCTAATGCAGTTGAGGAAGATCGGCAAAGAGCAATGCTGCTTAGCACATGTGGCCCTCCTACGTATCAACTGATGAAAGACCTTGTGGCTCCAGAGAAGCCTACTCAGAAGACATTTAAGGAGCTGGTAGAACTGGTGGAGGCACACAAGAACCAGCAACCATCAATTATTGTGCGACGCTTTCATTTCCATTCCAGAGCACAATCAGAAACAGAGACGATTCCTCAGTATGTTGCTATTCTCAGACGACTATCAAAGCATTGTAATTTTGGAGACACCTTAGGAGACATGCTGCGGGATCGACTGGTCTGTGGCCTGCGGGACACGGGTCTACAAAGGAGGTTGTTGGCGGAGAAAGATCTCACGTTCCAGCGAGCTTTTGACATAGGTCAGGCATATGAAGTGGCAGAGCTGGTGGCAATTGCTAAAATGCAAAGCCTTCAGGACAGGGAGCGGTGTTGCAAGTGTGGGCGTTTCCATCAATCAAGAGAGTGTCCCTTCAGGAATGCGGAGTGCTTCACATGTGGGAAGCGAGGTCACTTGGCAAAGGTTTGTCGGAGTAAGTTGAGGAACAAGCCTAGGCACGCTAATGTTGTTGAGGGTGTTGAGGACGTGACTGAGAACACATACATGCTTTTCAATTTACCCAGCCGTAGAGCTCCCCCAATTGTCCTATCGGTGGTAATAAATGGTCAACAGTTGCCCATGGAGCTGGACACAGGAGCATCAGTGTCACTCATCACAGAAAGGGTGTGGAGGATGATGGAGCCATCGAGTCCAGTTTTGCAGCCCTCTTCGATCAAACTTCGCACCTATACTGGGGAGAAGATTGGTTGTATTGGGGAGATTTCAGTGAGTGTATCCTACAACCTACAGCAGCACTCTTGTCAATTTCTGGTGGTGAAGGGTGATGGACCTTGTCTCCTGGGAAGAGATTGGCTCCAGCGCTTCAAAGTACCATGGCAAGAGGTGTTTTACACTACAGGGTGTGGCGCAACAGTCAATCGTATGGTAGAGGAAGTTCTTGACAAGTCTCAGAGCCTGTTTTGTGATGAGCTAGGGAAAGCGTCGCAGCGCGGAGCTCAGCTCAATGTTGCAGCCGATGCCAAGCCGATTTTTTTGAAGGCACATCCGGTACCGTATGCACTACGTGAAAGGACAGAGCAAGAATTGCAGAGACTTGAGAGGCTGGGAGTGATTGTGCCGGTGGAGAGTGCCGAATGGGCTGCCCCGGTAGTACCGGTAGTTAAGGCGGATGGGAGTGTTCGAATTTGTGGGGATTTTCGCCTCACAGTCAATAAGGCTCTAACGCCTAATGTGTATCCACTGCCAAGGATAGAAGACCTGTTTGCAGCACTGAAAGGTGGGCAAGAATTTACTAAGCTGGATGTAGCTCATGCATACCTTCAGATTCCCATAGCAGAGGCTTCACAAAAGTATGTAACCATTAACACGCATAGAGGGTTGTTCAGGTACACAAGGTTACCTTTTGGTGTTTCGGCAGCACCAGCCATTTTCCAACGCACTATGGAAAATATTTTGAAAGGGATTCCAGGGGTTGCTGTTTATATTGATGACATTTTGGTCACTGGTGGAAGCCGAGAGGATCACCTGTCCACTCTAAATGCTGTCCTGGAGCGCCTTGAAGTAGCAGGATTGAAGCTTAAAAAGAGTAAATGTGCATTTCTTGCTCCCTCTGTAGAGTACCTTGGCCATGTGATCTCTGCTGAAGGCCTACATCCATCCGAAGAGAAAGTCCGGGCCATTAAGGAGGCACCTAGCCCGACCAATGTCAGCTAACTGCGGTCCTTCCTGGGAATGATTGCGTATTACACCAAGTTCATTCCAAATCTGGCCAGTATACTGTCACCCCTTTATTCACTCTTGCAAAAGGGAAGTTCATGGGGGTGGGGATACTCTCAGAGAGGAACGTTTGAGAAGGCAAAGAATGCCCTGACATCAGATGCAGTCTTGGCACACTATGATCCTGAGAAACAGCTTATCTTGGCCTGTGATGTATCCCCATATGGGATCGGGGCTGTTCTCTCTCAACCATCGGAAGAGGGTAAGCAGCTGAAACCAATAGCTTTTGCAAGCCGTACACTGGCCCCAGCTGAGAGGAATTATTCGCAATTGGAGAGAGAAGGGTTGGCCTTGGTATATGGGGTGAAGAGATACAATCAGTATCTCTATGGCAGACGATTCACCATCCTATCGAACCACAAGCCTCTGGAAGGCATTTTCCACAGTTCACGGCAGCTGTCAACCATGTCAACTGCTCGAATCCAGAGATGGGTTCTCACACTAGGTGCCTATGATTATCAGGTGGTTTACAAGCCTGGTTCCTCTATTCCTCATGCAGATTGTCTCAGCCGACTTCCCCTTTCAGATTCTCCAAGGGTGGTACCCGAAGCAAGGGAGTCAATTCTCATGATGGAGGTCATGGAGGCTAGCATGGTGACTGTTCAAAGTATCAAGCAACATACCAGGCGAGATCCTGTTCTTGCATGTGTTCTAGATCAGGTTATCTCTGGGTGGAAGCATAGTGACGATGAGGCCTTGAAACCTTACTTACAAAGGAAGGAAGCGTTATCGACCATGGATGGTTGTGTGCAGTGGGGAGCACGAGTGATCATTCCACCAACTCTACGTTCCAAAGTCCTCGTTCTTCTACACAATGGTCACTTGGGAATGGCGAGGATGAAGTCTTTGGCTCGAAGTTATGTGTGGTGGCCAAATTTGGATGCAGATATTGAAGCCATGGTGAGGAAGTGTGTACACTGCCAGCTGCATTCCAAGTCTCCACCTTCAACTGCCTCGCACCCCTGGGAGTTCCCTAGTCAGCCTTGGTCTCGGATTCATCTCGACTATGCTGGTCCAATTCAGGGACAAGTGTTCCTGGTGGTTGTGGACTCTTTCTCTAAATGGTTGGAAGTTGCTGTGGTACCTTCAGCCACTAGCAGAAATACCATTGATAAGTTAAGAGAGATGTGTGCTAGACATGGAATTCCGGAGATGGTTGTAACAGACAATGGCACATCATTCACTAGTTTGGAGTTTCAGACGTTTATCGTCAGGAATGGTATTCAGCACTACAGATCAGCCCCATATCACCCAGCATCCAATGGGTTAGCAGAAAGGGCAGTTCAAACTCTGAAGCGTGGCTTGCAGGCAGTACAAGGAGGTGACCTTAACACCAGACTATCTCGGTTTCTGTTGCAGTATAGAGTAACCCCTCACTCAGTGACAGGCATTGCCCCATCGGAACTACTGATGAAGAGGAGATTACGAACGCATTTGGATTTGCTCAAACCAGATGTTTCACAGAAGGTAACAACCAAACAATTTCGAGCCCTGGACAGTTCACAAGAGAGAAGATTTGTTGTAGGAGAGAACGTGTTCGTACGAAACTGGGGGAATGGACCTAAATGACTGTCTGGGAAGGTGGTGGGTTTTCGGGGGCATGTGAATTTGGAAATTCAAACAAGTCAGGGTTGTGTTCACCGGCATGTGGACCAAGTGAAGCGGTGATACCTGGACATCGGCGACTGCTCAGTTCCTCAATAGAGACCGAACTCAGCTCAGGAACCTAACTTAGATGTAGTTCCAGAAACAGGAAGTAGTCCTCATCAATTACCAGATCAATTGCCTGAAGTACCAGTGGATCAATCAAGACATCAAACACAAGTGGATATTCCGCGGAGATCTAGCCGGGTGTCTCGAGTATACCAGACCGATTTCAAGCTTCATGGAAGTAGGAGGGAGGAGTGAAATAGATTGATGTAACCTTGAACAAGAGAACATGTTATTGTATATTGTTGTAGTAATGGACTGATTGTGTTGACATTTTGTGATTGGTGTGTATGCCTATTTATGTGCTCTTGAATTCATTGGAGGCAGTTGGTTGCTTGAGTGAACTAAGAAGTATCTGTGTGCATCTGAGTGCCTGGAAGACTTAAGATATAACAGTCCATAAATCGGACATAACATACCTGCCTTTGCAAATCTGTAATTTGCAGAAAATAAAAATCACTAAGTATAGTTTATAAGATATTTGCAACTTTGGCAATTTTATTCTTAAGATAAAATTAAATTTTGCAATGTTAACATTCTGAGAAGACATTTGAATAATTTGCAGAAGTGTAATTTACGAAACATAAAGATTACTAAGTGTAGTTTATAAGCTATTTGTAACTATGGCAATTTTATTCTTAAGATAAAATTTAATTTTGCCACGTTAATATTCTGAAAAGACATTTGAATACTTTGCAAATGTGTAATTTGCAGAAAATAAAAATTGCAAAGTATAGCTTATAAGATATTTTCCATTTTGGCCATTTTTATTCTTAAGATAAAATGAAATATTACTACGTTAACATTCGAAAAAGACATTTGAATACTTTGCAAATGTGTACGCATGTGGGACATGTCCAAAATCTCGTAATGGTGTTAACGAGCTGGAATTTGGCCAAAAATTTCCTATGTAAGGCTTCAAGTCATGTGACATGTGCGTAATAAAGTATTTTGTTCACAGACTAAAGTTTGCTAGCGTTGGTGAATATATTCTGCACTCATGCTTTTGCAAATGCTTATTCATCACGATTGATCTCAGACACGATTCTTTTTATAGAAAACTTAAAGGATCACATTTACGATCAGTATTTGTTAGCACGAACTGCTATTCATTAGAGATCGAATGATGCCTAGGACATGTACAATCAGTTAGTAGGTTGAATGAAGACAAGTTGATACATTCTGAAGTATCAACGTAACACTGCATGACTAGCGCTTAGTGTGTTTAAACAAAGATTGCGCACCTCGATGTTGCCTATCGCCGAAGGTTTAACTCAGGTTTCTTTGTTGCTGACGCTTGACTTCAATCAATTCCTGTTTTTGTTGACAATAGCTTATAGATCGGAGTGGGATGTTTCCTTTGAACTTGCTTTCGCTTGTGTATCAATTACTCCCTTGTTTATCCACTTCAAGGCTTCGAGATCGTCCTCACTTTGAAGCTGTAAAGAAAGTCTAGGATGACGTCACTTATTATCGCCGCTCAGGACGACTGCCTTTACATGAGATCGTTTAAGGCTAATTGCATGAAACAGGCAGGTGTAACGCACTGCCGTCACTGTGGTGAGGGAATTGAGACCATCAAGCACATCTTGAACCAGTGCAAGAAGAAGGGATTTAATCTCTACATGGAGAGACACAATAAGGCTTTGCAGGTCGTGTACTACGACATCTATAGGCATTATGGGTTCGAGGTGCCGCTGAGATGGTGGGAAATGAGTCCCGTTCCTGTAACCGAAAATGAGCGAGCTAAGGTGTTGTGGGACGTACCCATCCCCACGGACATTGAGATTGTCGCCCGTCGACCTGACATCCTCTTGCAGGATAAAGAGACCAGGAAACTGTACATTATTGACATGGCAGTGGCCTAGGACTCTATACAAACAGAGAGGCGTGGTGAGAAGCTGTCCAAGTACGGCCCCCTTAATAGCGCAGACCTCCGAAGGCAGTTCCCCGGTTATTCCGTGGTTATTGTCCCGGTGGTCCTCGGCTCATTAGGTGTAGTGTCCAACCACTTGGTCAAGGACCTATACTGTCTACCTCCGTATGGAGTCGCTAAAGCGTGGGAAAGCATCATGGGGATGCAGCGCTCTGTGCTGTGTTCCACTGTACAGATATTGAGGCCGCATCTTACAGCTGCCGAGCTGGTGGCCTGAACCCCTATGGGGATCTGCCGCTAGTCACTGACCTGTGAGGACCGCTTTTCCCATATCCGAGGCAGAGTTATCTTTCCTGACTGATATGAAGGCGCTGAAAGACGTGCCCGATAACGGTGAGGGGACTGATGGATATCCAGGAAAAAGCCTGCACAGGGTGTTTATAACCGTCTGTTGCTTGTTCCGATTGTGGGCAGTGCTTGTTTTCCACGTCATCAATTAGCGGCTGTTTTTAATGCGTCATTTGGCGTCTATCGGATGACGTACGAAATTTCACGTATCAACAGAATGGGGGAAGAAGGCGACTTTTGTGACGTTTTGCCTACGTATCCGTGAAACGTCACGAAAATGGCAGTTTTGTTGAGGGCGAAGATGAAGTCGCTTGGTTAGACCTCAGATGCATTCGAATCTCACCAAATCCAACTTCGATGGAATCTTAAGATGTTTCGGTTTGCGAAAATTGTTCCGGGCATAGTGCTACAATCAAGCAGTTTTTCGCAATTGGACCATTTATGCTAAATTTTGGCCGTTTGAAAGGTGAAAAAACAAGTTTTTCGGTTATAACTTTCTTACGGAAGATTATAACCTATAGCCCGGAACGATTTTCAGATAGCTCACCACTTGTTCTGTCTTTTCGTGTTGTTTAATGGGAATTGAGAGGGATCTGAGGTCTAACCAAGGCGAAGTTTGTCTAAAACTGCTGTGTATTCCTGGCTGGCTATCTTCCTTCAGACAATAGAAACAATCGCTAGTTAAGTACCAACATGCGCGGAATATATACAACTTTCGTCCAGTAAAAAGAACTGGGCGAAAATCTGGTCAACGAAGTAGAAACGATCGATAATTTTCGAAGCTATTTCAAGACGGCCATTTTTGCATTTTATTCCCGGATGGTTATAAATACCCTGTGTGGGTCGATAAACTGGAGAGATCCGGGCCATACATGGCATACGGTGCAGGCCAAGTTAATGCCTGGACCCGAGAGCCATTAAGTTATGAACTTGACTTGTCGTAGTTCCGTACAGTCTAGGATGACGTCACATAAAAAATCACATGACTGTCATGTGATAGGCGGCTCTTTGTGAAGGAGATCTTGTCAGCAAACTGCCATGTCGTGGACTAAATCAGGGGATCGTCGTAGGAGCCTCCCGAGGGTTTTATCCTTATCATTGTGGGGTACTCCAACTTTTTTACCTATGGGGATTTTGATGCTGCGCTTTTCCAGGGAGTTATTGTGGAATAATTCAGAACATTGTAAGTTTTTCTTGAATATCTTCAAAACTGTTTCGGTATTCAAAACCCCCATGGGTAGAACGTTAGATATCACTGATAGGAACATTTTAGTCCATATTCTGTGTCTCTAGACCTACGTTCTGATTTACTCATATCCAAAAACAACTGATTGGGACTGTCGGATAAATCGTCAATTATTTGACCACCAAAGGAAAATATTTGGTTCAAAAGTAGCGCAACTAGTAGCTTATAATTAGATGTGTTTATACTGCTTTGAGATCATTAACTGTCTATTTTGATTAGTTAAAGTGAGAAACTGAGGAGTTTTGAAGCGAGTGAAATCGCCGACTTTGGAAGCCATTCAAGTGCAAATGGACATGTCCCACATGCATTATTTGCAGAAAATAAAAATCTTTAAGTATAGTGTATAAGATATTTGCAACTTTGGCAATTTTATTCTTAGGATAAAATGAAATATTACTACGTTAACATTCTGAAAAGGAACATCTGAATACTTTGCAAATGTGTAATTTACAGAAAATGAAAATTGCAAAGTATAGTTTATAAGGTATTTGCAACTTTGGCAATTTTATTCTTAAGATAAAATGAAATTTCGCAATGTTAACATTTAGAAAAGACATTTCAATACTTTGCA
>CAUJGJ010000205.1:57200-74200 GCA_963170055.1 Halisarca cf. caerulea | reverse complement strand
GTGTTTTTAATAATTGCGTTTCCTAACATTATGGAGTACAGTAGTACTCCATATGTAGGATTGACACGAAAAAACATGGCCGCCATACATTAGCACAAATTTTGTTTTTGTCTGAAAACTAACGATGCAGTACAGTTAATAGCATTTAGAAGTGATATTGGTGCCTTTTGACACACTAGCTATAAGATGAAGTAGTTAAAACCCTTTGTAGGCCAATTTCTTTAAAGAACTTCAAAATTTTAGACGAAAGTGTATGGCTACGCAACACCAGTACCTTTTTAAGATTATTCTTATTCTTATTCTTCTCGTCGTTTTTTCGAACTGAGCTACAGGTCGCCACAAAGGGTCCAGAGGTCTCATCTTTCGCCAATGAGCTCCGATTGAGTGCACATTGTGCAAATTCCTACATCCCACAGCACATATGTACTGTATAAGGTACTGCACATGCGAGATGTAGGAATTTGCACAGTGTGCACTCAGTCCAACAAAACTCTGTCTAGCCCTATACCCGTCTAGCCTCATGTATGTGTAGCCCTATGCTCGTCTAACCCTATGCCTGTCTTGCCCTTTGCCCACCTAGCCCTGTACTGGTTTTGCAACTTACCCTTGTTCCAAGTGTTTTTGGAGGATCCTCGTTTGATAATGGCTTTTTGTCAATCCTACATCCTTTTACCATTTTTAAATGGTTATAACTACATACAGGGCAGGCTATAGTTGGTTGTAACATGATTTTAATATATTCGCCCTCTTGTATTAGTTAACAATCAGTATTTGTTTCAATCTAGCAATCAGCACATCCTGCGGGTATTGTAGACAGACACAAACATGGTACCGCTAGTTACCCCATGAACACTGAGTGTGTGTGCTGCCACACACATACACACACACACACACACACACACACACACACACACAACTCACCTTGATGTACTTGGCGTATACGGTCTCAGTGAGAGGAAATCCCTGTACAGTCCTCACATCACTTGCTCTAAACTCACCAATGGGTCTCCAATCTACGGTTGGGTATCTGGACAGGGGGGGGTGTGTGTCAGTAAGAAGTCCCACTCACAACCTTCATTGACACACCCACAGCTCACACGGACACATGCATGCTCCACAATGACACACCTACAGCCCTCACCAACACACCTACTGTCCACACTGACACACGCATGCTCCACAATGACACACCTACAGCCCTCACCAACACACCTACTGTCCACACTGACACACCCACTGTCCACACTAGTACACCTACCGTCCACACTGGTACACCTACCGTCCACACTGGTACACCTACCGTCCACACTGGTACACCTACCGTCCACACTGGTACACCTACCGTCCACACTGGTACACCTACCGTCCACACTGGTACACCTACCGTCCACACTGGTATACCTACCGTCCACACTGGTACACCTACCGTCCACACTGGTACACCTACCGTCCACACTGGTACACCTACTGTCCACACTGGTACACCTACCGTCCACACTGGTATACCTACCGTCCACACTGGTACACCTACCGTGCACACTGGTACACCTACCGTCCACACCGACACATCCATAGCCCAGACCAACACACCCACAGTCTAGACCACATATGCTTACCTTTCGCTGCTGAAAACAGTGAAGTCTTTGAGAATTGATGAGAAGAGCTCAAAACTAGCCACTTCCAATGTATGCACTGCTACCAGATCACAGAGCTCGATCACAAACCTACATTGGACCAACCACACACACTAGGCCAGATCACAGAGCTCGATCACAAACCTACATTGGACCAACCACACACACTAGGCCAGATCACAGAGCTCGGTCACAAACCTACATTGGACCAACCACACACACACACACACACACACACACACACACACACACACACACACACACACACACACACACACACACACACACACTACAGCTGAACTTGACGGCCCGTTCCATTTAACATACACAATGCAATTAACTGATGATACATACATGGCACAGCTAACAATCACCCTCCTGTCAAATACAGGCGACACCCCCTGCCCCGCCCTTCTTTTGCTAACCAGGACCTACTGCACCACCATAGTGCTGGCTAGAGTTGGGCAATACTTCCAACATTGTGTGAACATTGTGATATTCTCTCTAGAGATAATCCAGTGCTGTGTGATTTCATAAAAATTACATTTCATTAATTGGACTTAAAACCGATACAGCCCATCCCTCGTCTTGGCTATGATAGGCCATTCACTCACCAGATGTCAGCGGAACACGGGCTGAGCATGTAGATGTCCTTGTTTTCAATGAGAACAGCTCCAGGATTCTGTGAGTCCTTACTCCAACCAACCATCTTAGCACCACAGTCCATCGAAGCATAATTGTTGGACTTCTCTCTAGCCAAAGGCACAACTGGGGGCTCTGAGGATGTGACAAGGACAGCTGATGTGCATGTGACACACTGCTGACGTGCATGTGACACACAGCTGATGTCATCAATATGGATGCCATCACTGCCCCTAATGTCATCAGTATCACCCCTGCAACCAACCACATCAATAATGGAATATTAGCTAGCTATGAACTTAGTTCAGACCTCACTATGATAATTCCCAGACCCAATAGTGTTTGTCAGTCTGGGAACTGGGACGTTGCAAATGGCCAACATCATGACTGATGCATTTTGTGGCCCAAACGCCAAAATCAGAAATCCTACGTCTTCTTTATTGAATTTAAGAATTGATAGACAGAAATTCAAGATATTCATGTTTTAAACCTTGTAACATTAAAATATTATATTGAGCTTCAAATGGAGCAATGAGACTGTCAAGTTCAGGGGCGTAGAGAGGGGGGTACAAAAGGGGCAATTGCCCCCCCCTTTTTTCAGAATTTCACAATCAAAAATTATTTCGATCCTTTTAAATAAGAACATGTAACTCCTTACTTTACTCCTAAAGTCAGAAAATTTTCCAGGAAACTTGAAAAGAATTGACTTTTCTCCTCAAAGAGAGCTTTGAAAGATTCTACACTACCCTTTTGAGTCGCTTTATCGCTCTATATAATTAGTGTGTGTGGCAGCCGTTTCATGGAGTAGAAGCCTGCTACTTACAGTGGGCATGACCACAAATTTGCTCATTTCTTTGCCCCCCCCTTTCTAAATTCCTGGCTACGCCGCCCTGAAGTTAGCCAAGATTTGATAATTCTTTGGCAATTTAACGAAATGTCTGTAATCTGATTGAAACAGTTCAAGGATTATCTTGTAGTGCACGCAGCTGTTCACTTTTAATGTGTTCTTTAATTTTGAAATGGAGCCACAAATTGAGTTGAAAATAGCTGTTCTGGGCCAAAAAGTGGAATTTTACCCTACAAAATACGTGGGTGATCTCAATTGGACTCCCATTGGTGACAGAAACAACTAGTTCAGACTATGTCTGAAGGGGCTCGCCTAAGCTCATGACGCAATCATTGCAAACATGAGTCTATTGGCAACATGCATGATGCATGTTGCAAGGATTGCACCGGCACTCCAGCTAGTCAGACCATGGTCGGGGGCCGGACCACTTATCAGCACATGCAGTCCTACATGAACATTTTTCCTTTCAATACACTATTAGTCTTATTGAGTACAATTATTGACATAACACCGTGACAATGACTATGCATGGCCGGACCACTTGACAAGCCCCGACTCTCCCTCTGTGTTGCAAGTCCATGTGGAAGTATCAGAACTATGATCATTTCTTCATCGTGTAAGGCAGAAGGGGGAAATTTGGAACGGCAGGTAATTAGGGACAGTCATGCAGGCCAAAAAGCAGTGCCAGACAATTCCATTATTGCTCATCTGTATTGTCGCCATGAAGTGGGAGTTCAGCAGTCACTGTGGCAAGTATGGCAGACCCTGTTCCATGAATTACCATCCATTTGCAGTCAGAAGAACTTTGGAGAGAAGCTTAAGCCTGCCATGTGTAGTTCAAAGCCATGATTGAAAAGCTTTGCATGCGCAAGTACATAGACCGGATAATCTGCGATATGATCGTGATTTGTGCATCCCATCGCTAGAACAAAGATGCCACGGCTTAGTGAAAGATCCCTGCTGTTGAACTCATATCCCGCGGCTCCAAAGTATCTACGATACCTTTTTGAGTTTTAGGAGTAGGTTTTCGAAGGATTTGTGAAGTCTAAAAGTGTTTATAAAGCATACGACAGCCTGCAGAATGGACGCGATCGTCAACCGGGATATCGGCATTTGGTCCACAGACGAGGGCTTTGGCGTTCTTTCGAAGAGGTCTGTAGTTCGGCACTGAGACTCGTGATCCTTTGAAAGTCGTTTTGTCGTCCAGAACGAAGCCCATGCCTGAAGAAATCGATTTGATCAGTTGTAAATTCTGGGCCTAAAGGTAACACAAAATGTCATATACATACATATACAGCCATGGAAGTAGCACCGGAAGGCGTAGGCGTTCTCGATTGCCAACCGTTAGTGTGGGGCTCACTTAGACTCGCTCCAATTAACCTTGTTAAACTGCTCAGTAACAGGAGAATAAAAAGGCTTCTGGGACACTATTGGCCGCATGCTCACCTGGGGTTGTCTTCTTTGCTGCTTCTTGTTCAATCATTTTCTTATGCTTGAATTCTTCAAATGTCGGTACATCATCATCTCCATCTCCACTATCATCACCACCATCATCATCACTGCCAGAAGATACATCTTCCAGCTGTGGAGGCGGGGTTTGTCTCACACTGTCGTCTTCAGTGGGAGGAGGGGGGTCTGTAGCTCCCATTTCCTCCCTTTGAGAAGGAGCCACAGGAGCATGAGGGGCAATGGTGTCTTGCGTTGGTACAGCAGCTTCACACGTGGACGGCCGTGTGCGTGGCATACTCCACTGAAGGAGAGAGGGACAGCTTAAGGGCTCACGGCAACTCGCACATCCCCCCATATGTGATGGGTTCCCATGGCAACCCGCACATTCCCTTCCCTGTAATGGGTCACTGATGGAAGTCTTCTTACGCGAGGATGACGGAACTGCAAGGAACTGAGGAGGAGGGAGCCAACAAAGACAATTAGCCACTCAGTAGGGCACTTGTTGCTATATTGAGAATACAGTACACGCATGTAATATTCCACCGCCTCGAGATAAGACGTAACACGGTACTATAGGGAATGTCTATGATCTCAGGAGAGACGCCACACGAGGGGAGGAGCCACGTTAGCTGAGTGAATCATGTCATCGGTCAAGATCACTGGCAGTCCAACTCAGACAAACCCGAACACAGAAAAGGAGTGCATTACCTGGCGAGACTCACCGATGACAAGGACAACACAACACTGACTGATGTTGGGACAGAGAAATGAGAATGAGAAGATAGACACCTACAGCACGGGGGGAGGATGCAGGCGGACTGTAAGTTTTAAACAACACAATATATGTCAGACAGAAGGACTTCAAGAACTTCACTAACCTTAAATTGGACAAGAACGATACAACGATAAACACGAATAACCTATTGTTCATCTCCGTCACATCGAGCAGCTGTCGTCACGTGACTTTAAATGGCCGTTCAGTACAAACAAGCGTTGCGACATAGTTTCAGGGTTACTGGCTATGACTGCCTGCTTCAGTAGCTAAAGCATTACTGAGTTTATTTTGTATGATATTCACTAAAATATTTTGCGCCTATAAGGAAGAGTCCCCTAATTCTGAACAGTCCCTAATTCCGAACACTGCAGTCTCCTAGTCGGCACAAAAGGATCTAGGTTTCATTCTTCAGCAGCTGTTATGTCCTGTATTAGTGCTAAGAAAAGCCAGGCTTAAATGTCTCCAACTTTATTTCCTAAGCTCAAGGAAAGGCGGTGTTCAGAATTAGGGACTGTTCAAAATTTGGACACTCTACCTTAACCTTAATATTTGCTTTGCATTTAATAAATGGACCACCAATTTGGGCTAGTTGAAGTCATCCCTGATACATCGCGGAGATGTACAGTATCATTTTAAAAACTGATAATTTCTTTTTCAAATCGCAGGCAGTACCGGGTAGAAGGATACTGGTTAATGGGGGACACGGTTGTGCGGCGCGTGGGTAATGGACGGGCTGAGAGATGATCACGTGATGCTGTGCCGCGGTACCGACGTCAACGCACATAGCGCCAAAAATGCAAAACGTTCTGATCAGAAGCGACCGATCTCTTGGGATGACGATTTGCTTAGAGTAAAACACTGAGCTAGAAACAGCTGAAGGCTCGCTGGGGCAGCAGCGAGAGGACGTATTTCGAATTTGAAAGGCTTCTAATTCGGTTGACGATATCTCGTCTGAGGTCATTATAAGATTATTTTCAGGTTGAGAGCGACAATGGCCGAATGTGAAGAGAAGAGTCCCACCAAAAGGTTTGTTAACCGGTTTGAGTATCTATGGTTAAACGGTCAACATAATATTTTCTTCGTTTGAGTATTTTTTTCACTTTCTCAGACAACAATTTGCCAACCGAATGCGTCTACCCTTGTTTAAACGGAACCCACGAAGCAAGTTAGGGACTTGCGATGTGCCTTTAACTTGTCAAGACATGTCGACAAAAAACACGCTTTCCTTCCCTTCCGACGTCCGCTCGACGCACACCATACAAGCTGTGAGTACAGCTACTCAACTGCTAAGTGTGTGTTTGTAAACTCTCCTTTTATGATTGTTGTCGTCATTAACCCGTATAGAGATTCGACGACTCCTATCCAACCATTCTGCATTCAAAGAGCAATGGAAAACAGATATCAAGTGACAGTTCTTCAAGAATTATACCCGGTCCGATATCACTTCAAATTGTTCCATCATCGCAAAGTGTCGTATCATCTGTTCCATCATCTGAAACTGTCCCATCATCTGTTCCATCATCTGTTCCTTCATCTGAAACTGTCCCATCATCTGTTCCTTCATCTCAAACCATCCCGTCATCTGTTCCATCGCCACAAGCTGGTAGGTCACCTGACACCTCAAGTCTTCAAGTTAAGGTTTGTTCTGTTTGAGTGTGGTTATGCTATCATTGAGTGTTACATTGTGGGTGTATCCTGTTCAGATGTGGGCGTGTCTTACTTCAATGTGTATGTCTTGTACAGATGTGCATGGGTGCTGTGCTTCACTGAGTGTTTGTGTGTGTTGGATTGTACAGTTTTTTTTTTTTAACCTGGACAACTTGAGGCAGTTAAATGACCTGTGGGTGAACCCCTCAGACCAACCAGTGGGTGAGCCCCTCAGACCAACCAGTGGGTGAGCCCCTCAGACCAACCAGTGGGTGAACCCCTCAGACCAACCAGTGGGTGAACCCCTCAGACCAACCAGTGGGTGAGCCCCTCAGACCAACCAGTGGGTGAGCCCCTCAGACCAACCAGTGGGTGAACCCCTCAGACCGACCAGTGGGTGAGCCCCTTGGACCAACCAGTGGGTGAGCCCCTCAGACCAACCAGTGGGTGAGCCCCTCAGACCAACCAGTGGGTGAGCCCCTCAGACCAACCAGTGGGTGAGCCCCTCAGACCAACCAGTGGGTGAGCCCCTCAGACCAACCAGTGGGTGAGCCCCTCAGACCAACCAGTGGGCGAGCCCCTCAGACCAACCAGTGGGTGAGCCCCTCAGACCGACCAGTGGGTGAGCCCCTCAGACCGACCAGTGGGTGAACCCCTCAGACCGACCAGTGGGTGAGCCCCTCAGACCGACCAGTGGGTGAGCCCCTCAGACCGAGCAGTGGGTGAACCCCTCAGACCGACCAGTGGGTGAGCCCCTCAGACCAACCAGTGGGTGAACCCCTCAGACCAACCAGTGGGTGAACCCCTTAGACCGACCAGTGGGTGAGCCCCTCAGACCAACCAGTGGGTGAACCCCTTGGACCGACCAGTGGGTGAACCCCTTAGACCGACCAGTGGGTGAGCCCCTCAGACCAACCAGTGGGTGAGCCCCTCAGACCGACCAGTGGGTGAACCCCTTGGACCGAGCAGTGGGTGAGCCCCTCAGACCGACCAGTGGGTGAGCCCCTCAGACCAACCAGTGGGTGAGCCCCTCAGACCAACCAGTGGGTGAACTTCTCAGACCGACCAGTGGGTGAGCCCCTCAGACCGACCAGTGGGTGAGCCCCTCAGACCAACCAGTGGGTGAGCCCCTCAGACCAACCAGTGGGTGAGCCCCTCAGACCGACCAGTGGGTGAGCCCCTCAGACCAACCAGTGGGTGAGCCCCTCAGACCAACCAGTGGGTGAGCCCCTCAGACCGACCAGTGGGTGAGCCCCTCAGACCAACCAGTGGGTGAGCCCCTCAGACCGAGCAGTGGGTGAACCCCTTGGACCGAGCAGTGGGTGAGCCCATGAAATTTCACTGGTGGCACATTACTTCCTCAACCAGGTGTGTTACCGTAGGATGGGTTTTAATTGCGTATTGCAACAACTGCGTTTAAGGTAATGCACACTAGATTAAGGTAATGCACACTGGATTGAGGTAATGCACACTGGATTAAGGTAATGCACACTGGATTGAGGTAATGCACACTGGATTAAGGTAATGCACACTGGATTAAGGTAATGCACACTGGATTGTGTTTTTAATAATTGCGTTGCCTAACATATAACTACATACAGGGCAGGCTATAGTTGTTTGTAATGCGATTCTAATATATTCGCCCTCTTGTATTAGCTAGCAATCAGTATTTATTTCAATCTAGCAATCAGCACATCCTACGGTATTTGCACCCATTCAGATTGTGCAATCAGTCAGCTGGATGTGATGCATTTCAGCAGGACTGTGCAATCTGTCATTTTTATTGTGCAATCCATCACCTGAATTATGTAATCATTATCTTTAGTGTAGTCTGTGAGTCATCACCCAAACCTCCTAACAGGCCTAGGAGCCCATTAGAGAGTGAGTGCTACTTCCACAAGGTGTAGATGCACTGGCCCTCACTACCAATGGGTGTGAGGATGGGATCTGAGATCACTAGTGCCAAGAATACCTCTCTTGTGCAGGATGTCCTCCTAAGACTTCCTTTTACAACTGAATGGAAGCAGGATATGACATCAGTAGGAGAAATCCTTTTGTGCTATAAATAATTCCATTTTTGGAATAATTTAAAGGCAAATTGTGTAATCAATGAATCTCATTAACCTTAAAGGGAATTTATCCTTCTGTACTTCGGCATAGTACTCAAAATAAACAAATCCAAATCATTTTAAACTAGTCTAGTCAATTGCTGCAGATAATATTGAACTTGCTTGTGATTGTGTAAACAGGTTGTTATTTCCCAATGAGTATCAATTGCTATTGGTGGAAAATTGTGCATTTTATTGCCAAATTCTTAAATTGTTATGTTGAGGGAAATTCCACATTTTGTTTTCCAAGTGTTATGTAAGTGTTGGTTGTTAGCTTGACTGGCCTTTGGGAGTTCCTTCTTCCAGTGTTAGATCTGCTGCCCAGAACTGCAGTATGACATCATAGTCGGCAGTAGGAAGAGCTGGTATATAAGGCAGTTGGTCTGCAGTTCTGTATTTGAGGAGGATTTGAGTGGTTTCAGTATACTCACATGTCGTGAAGCACTGCCTTTGGCTGCTGTGCAGTCCTTTGTATGTAGGTCTAGTGGGATGTGTGCTTAGTGTGTTGTGTGTCTATGTGTTTGTGTGTGTGTGTGTGTGTATGTGTGTGTGTGTGTGTGTGTGTGTGTGTGTGTGTGTGTGTGTGTATAACTGTTATCTGTATGCATATGATGGTATTAGTTTATTGTTAGTAGTCTCTCCTCCAAATGACCTCCTCCTTGTGATGTAGTGTAAGAGACAAGATATAGAGATTTCCCAACAAAAGTTGGAACTTGATCGCTCTCATCAACTACTCAAAGTGAAGGAATCCCGTCTTTGTGAGGTTCTACAGCTGTTGAAAGAGAAGGAGTCTGTTGTTGCCTCCCTCCACTCTAAAGGTCACATGGAAGGTAGAGGCTGTGTGGGCAGGGTTGAGGATAGGGTCACTGAGGAGGCAAGTGCTCTCCACACACGAATAGAAGAACTTGAAGTGAAATGTCGTAACCATGAGGAGATCAGCTCTGAGATGTGTAGTCGCAACTCTCTACTGGAGAAAAAAGTCTTTGCTCTCTGTCAGGACCTGGCAGACAAGGACTGTAGCCTGGGAGAGATAGCTGAAGAGCTTCAGGCACACAAGGACCACCTCTGTAGACTGGAGAGTGAGAACCGAGATATGAAGGAACAGCTGACCTGGTTGAACAAGGTCAAATCAGAGAATCAAAGCTTGCGAGAGAACCAGTCCATTGTAATGGATGCTCTCTCCAACAAGGAACAGGTCATTGTAGATCTCCTCTCTAAAATAGAGGAACTGAAAGAAGCACTTTCCCTTGCTGCCAATAGTGAGCAAATGAGGGCTTCAGAAGAGCTGAGAAATGAGAACCAGCGATTGGAGCTCCATATCTCCCTGCAGGAGGTAAGCATTTACATCTCCTTTTGTGCAACATTTACTAGTCCAACCTCTATATAATGAGGACACCATTGGGACCACAGTAAACAGTCCTGTACAGTGGAACCTCTATAATATGGACACCATTCGGACCACAGTAAACAGTCCTGTACAGTGGAACCTCTATAAAAAGGACACCATTCGGACAACAGTAAACAGTCCTGTACAGTGGAACCTCTATAATAAGGACACCATTCGGACCACAGTAAACAGTCCTGTACAGTGGAACCTCTACAATGAGGACGTGTGTGTGTGCACAATCATTCAATGTAATTGTGCTTTTGCAACTTTCTGACTTCCATTTCAGAATCAGTTGAGAATGAAAGAGAACAGATTATCTGAGCTAGAAGATCAGTTGAGAGAAGAGAGGAAAAAATGGCAACTATTGGTCCCAACACCAGAGGAAAAGAGGCAGCTGATGGGATCACTGGACATAAGGTTAGTTTAACTTCACATTCAGCAATCAGAAATGGAAATACATTCTACTGTCTTGTGATCCACAGGCAAGCAGTGCTTCGGTCTACTCTGAGTGAAAAGGATGTTCAAATTGCTGACCTGGAGAAGAGGTGGATGAAGAAAGGGAAAAAGAGGTATGGTGAAGAGCTGGCACAGCTCAAAGTGGAGAGAGAGTCTATAAAGAAGGAGTTGAAAGGGTTAAACCACCACAGCACAACGATGAGGAGATTTGGTAGACAAGAATCACGTACTGACCTGTACAGAGAGTGCCAAGGAGCTTCCAGGGAGCAGGTATGGATAGAAGCCCACTCATCCCACACACCCTCACATGTAGGTACCTCCCCCCACACACCCTCACATATAGGCACCCTCCCCCCACACCCTAACATGTCGGCACCCTCACGTGTAGGCACCCTCACATGTAGGTACCCTCACATGTTGGCACCCTCACGTGTAGGCACCCTCACATGTAGGTACCCTCACGTGTCGGCACCCTCACCCCACACACCCTCACGTGTAGGCACCCTCACATGTAGGTACCCTCACATGTTGGCACCCTCACATGTCGGCACCCTCACCCCACACACCCTCACATGTCGGCACCCTCACGTGTAGGCACCCTCACATGTAGGTACCCTCACATGTTGGCACCCTCACGTGTAGGCACCCTCACATGTCGGCACCCTCACATGTAGGCACCCTCACGTGTATAGGCACCCTCACATGTAGGCACCCTCACATGTCGGCACCCTCATGTGTAGGCACTCTCACCCCACACACCCTCACGTGTCGGCACCCTCACCCCACACACCCTCACGTGTCTGCACCCTCATGCACATCCAGACACCCCGCACATGCACTGTCATGTGTGACTGCTGCTCACACTGTCTTGTGCACCCATGTACAGATCCTCCAGGAGATCTACAGACTCAACAGTGCAGGGGACAAACTGAAGCAGTTCATTGACATGTTTCTAGTTGTGATCCTTGAGAAGAGCCCTGTCCTCCTTCAAGACATGCCTCGCAGTTTGGGACAGTACAACACAGGAGTAAGACCACATGTTCTGGCTACTGCTAGTAAATCTGATGTGAGTGGATGATACGTATAGTGTGTGTGTGTGTGTGTGTGTGTGTGTGTGTGTGTGTGTGTGTGTGTGTGTACATGTGTGTGTGTGTGTGTGTGTGTGTGTGTACGTGTGTGCGTGTGTGTGTGTGTGTGTACGTGTGTGCGTGTGTGTGTGTGTGTGTACGTGTGTGCATGTGTGTGTGTGTGTGTGTCTGTGTGTGTGTGTTCATGCAAAATCCATCTAGTATTGTTCCCTACATTGACAGTTGCTTGCTGAGGTCAAGGAACAGGAGTATGGCTGTAACGATCTTCTGATGTACAACTCGGAGTTGTTTGAGCGTGTGGTCACCCAAGATACTTACATCCTGGACCACCTTTTGGAGAGGATGACTCGTTGAAGCTAATCTCGTCACTCTTGATCACAGGACATGACCAATTACATGTGAATTGTACACATCAACCTGACATGTGGTGCATAGCTGCATGTGTGTATTATGAGAACTGAACTGTGTGCACGTGTGGGGACACGCTACAGGTAAATGTACTGAAACTTTTATTCTACTACAATGAATTGTATGTTATCATTTTAATGCATTCTGGTATAACTACAAGCAGATGGATTGATTGTCACAATATACGAAACTACGCGTTGAGGTGATACACAATATCTGATATATAACTGAAATGCATGCACTAACACAGAACAGTCAATACGTCAGTGAGTGGGTGTAAAGGGGTGAGCAAAGCTGCTGTAGATGAACTACACCTTTGGCTTCTTCTCTTCACTGCAAGGAGACATGATATACGAATTCAGTAAGCAAATCAGGAGACAAAAGATGTAGACGTACCCTGGAGTGGCAGCGTTGGGCACTGGGCGTTTTACGGGAGGCTTGGCATCAACCGGACGTGCATCTTGAAGCCACCTTACTTGAGTGGCCGGACCGTAGCCCTTGTCATTCTTGGCTGCTATGCGGAAGATGATGGCTGGTTTACTGGTTGTGTCAATGTGGGCATTGGCCAGTTGCCCGTGTGAGACCACACACTGCGAGGAAGGCCCACAGTAGACTCGAGCAAATGCCATTGTACCAGGCTGAGCTCCAGGCTGTGGTTTCAGACCAAGGTAAACAGAGTACTCTGTGATAGTGCCAGCAGAGTTGGTGGGAGGCTCCCAAGAGAGATGAGCACCTTCAGCACTCTATAAACAGACAAAGACATTGATCACATGCACATATGTACACATGTGCACACACACACACACACACACACACACACACAATGAGGGGAATCCCTGACTAGAGCCTACCTTACTTATCCTAATGGCAGAAGGAGCCCCGGGGAATCCCGGCATACATGTTTTGAAGGCAGTGATGTCACTGAATGGTCCAGTGCCACAAGCATTGATGGCAGCAACACGAAACTTGTACGCTTTACCTGGTTGAAGCTCCTGGCGCTTCATCTCAACCTTTCCCTGCAGACACACCAAATGTGACATGAGCCAAGTCTGCCCAAGGGATGGTCAGTGAGGTTGCATATCGTGGGGGGTGATGAGGGGTATTTGGTGAGGTAGGTGTATTGCTGGCATGATGAGGGGTATTTGGTGAGGTAGGTGTATTGCTGGCATCATGAGGGGTATTTGGTGAGGTAGGTGTATTGCTGGCATGATGAGGGGTACGTATTTGGTGAGGTAGGTGTATTGCTGGTATGATGAGGGGTATTTGGTGAGGTAGGTGTATTGTTGGGCATGATGAGGGGTATTTGGTGAGGTAGGTGTATTGTTGGCACGATGAGGGGTATTTGGTGGTGTGCGCACATGTCAAGATGAGTGATGAGATGTGTGGAACGCAGGCTCACGTCAGTCTGGGCTGGTGTGGGACTCTTGGGTACTTGGTAACCGGTAACAGTAAATGTTGTAGTCTTGACAATGTCCACATCATACCACGGTTCCTCGGCATCCTTGGGCTGGGAGGATCCTGAGACAATGTACTGCTGAACTTGAAGAAGATAACGATCGGCTGTGGAGGACAAGGAGTACTACATTATTAACCAAATACAAAAATGTGTGTGTGTGTGTGTGTGTGTGTGTGTGTATGTGTGTGTGTATGGTAACACTAACCACATGCAATATGCGTCCACTGTAACTCAAGAGTGTCAGTTCCAGCTCTAACCAGCTGTACCTTGGAGGGAGCGGGTGGCATCTCTGTCTCCAGATACCAGAGATCATTGCAGCAAACCTGACAGGGAGCAAGTGATGGTTGAAGAACCACTGTGATGACACAATGGTCACCATAGTAACCCTCACCTGTTGGGGGGCCCTCACCTGATTGTTCCACACTTTCTTATACCCGTCCCGTCCACTCCAAATATAGAGGCGTGTATCCACGGCAGCAGCAGTGTGTCCCGCCCTTGGACATGGGGCATCCTCGACATCGTCCTTGTCTACGAAATCAGGAGTCTCCTCCCACTTCATAGTTGCTATGACAACAGACAAACACTAACAAATGGACTAGTATGTTAGACAACTGAGACAACTTTGCTCACTCAAATTGAGACAGGCCAAAGAATTGGTACATCTCCATTCAGTTTCAGTGTTTGGGAAGGGACCATTTGATTGGTCAGTGTTCACAGGCACCCAACCACCAAATATGAACATCCTTAGGACAAGACAGGATAGAAGTAAACAGTGGGTAGGGACTCCTGCGTACGGCTATGCACTGCACTACTCCCCTTCCCCTCCCTAAACCACAAATACACACACACACACACCTGTCCTTGATCAAACATGAGGAATGAAGACTCCTTGGCAGGGGTGGGACACCCTCGATCTCCAAACACTTCCACTGCATCACATCTAACAGCCAGAAGTGGGGTACACAGGTACACAACACAAACAGTTGCAATAGTTGGAAAAAAGGAAGGCGCACAAAGAGGAAACATAGCATGTATAACAATGAAATAGTGAAACAGGGAATTTCCCTCACCAATATCCATGATCCAAGTGTCCCCCAAACGCCGTCCGTTCATGCCACCAAACACAACTAACTTGCTTCCGTATGTTATAGCTGAATGACTCTCTCTGGGGTTTGGACACTCCCCCTCAATGGTGGGCGACACCCACTGCAGAGACGTACCCTCGCGTATCTCCAGTGTGTAAATGTCATTAAGGTATCTGTTGTACACAACACACACATGTATGCAGGGACAGGAGTCACACACACATACATATAAACCAAAAGTAGTGAGCATATCTATACCGTGGAATGTTGAGCTTTGGATCATTTGAGCTGTTTGCCAGTCCACCAAAGATTACTGCCTTTTGACCTACAAGATTGAAGCTGTGGCCCAGACGAGGACAAGGAGCATCTCCAAGAGGAGTTAGTCGTCTCCACTCCCAACGACTAGCTAGAAGCTCATAAAGCTATCAGGTGCAAAATAAAAATAATCATGACGCTATTTACCTTCTCCGTGTACGAAACTTTATCATGAACACAACCTCATTAGAATATCTGCCATATTCAACCATCCCACCAAATATGAGCAAGCGAACGCCATCACAAATAAATCCAAAAGCTGCACAACCACTAGGTTTGTCTCCTCGAACTTGTGGAGCGAACCATTGATTCGTGGCTAGCAAAGAAAGTAGAAAAATGTAACGCTACGGAGTTTTGAGGCATAAAACCGAATAAACCCCCAGGGTGGGCTCTCACCAGTGTTCAAAACATGGAGTTCGTCTACAATGCCGTCATTTCCCCCTCCAAATACAATAATCAGTTCCTTAATAGCAACAGCTTTGTGTCCATGTCTTTGCCTTGGTGCTGGGCCAGTTGTTCCTTCCACTTTTCTCCACTTCACTCCTTTAGCGGCCATCTTTCAAAATTAACCGCATTAATTTTTGAACTCACTGAGCAGCTCAGACCCACGTGGTCGAATCCGAACGGGTCGCTGTACGCTGGTTCCCGGAATTCCCCGTCGCTTACCGCGAACTAGTTGGAAACAAAATTAAGCAAAATGTCCACTAAAGAAGGTTTGCGTACCATAAAGGATCTCCGTATGCCAGTATTTAAGGAACTTACAGATATCTTGAATGTTGAGAATTCTGTGGATTTCGGATGGAAGTCTCTCATGGCCAGGTTTGATTTCTATAAGGCTAAACACATCAGTAGTTTCAGTAGGTGTACGGATCCCGCGGATGCCCTTCTGCTTGATCTGAAGAATCGTATGATAACCGTTGACGAACTGTATAGACAATTTGAGAAGATGGGGCATAAAGAGGCCATGGATGTTATTAAGCAGCAAGGTGTGTGATCGGTACCAGTCGTACAACCTGCTCCATTGCTTCCCTTACACTATCCTTGTCCATTTGTTTTCAAACTGGCTGTGATTATTGTATGGGCGGATCAATGTGTGAGTGGTCTTAGAGATTCTAATGGTGAGGGGTGCACAACCACACACGACACCCCATTCCTTGAACCAAAGAACAATGTATTTGTATGTTTGCATGGAGACACAAATTCACCTCATTCCCTCATGACTGGCAGAGACAAGTAGGATACTGGTGGGATGGGGGCTGGATCATGACACAGTGTGTGATGTTGAATTTTGAAAGTGAAAATGTTGTAATACTCAAGGAATGCTGCAGTCAATGTGTAGAGAGGAGGTTTGCATGTGATAGACTGTCTTGTGAGTGTGTGTTGGGGGGGGGGGGGGGGGGGGGGGCAAGTAGGGTGTGTTGCAAGTGGGTGTGTTGCAAGTGGGTGTGTTGCAAGTAGGGTGTGTTGCAAGTAAGGTGTGCTGCAAGTGGGTGTGTTGCAAGTAGGGTGTGCTGCAAGTGGGTGTGTAGCAAGTGGGTGTGTAGCAAGTGGGTGTGTTGCAAGTAGGGTGTGTTGCAAGTAGGGTGTGCTGCAAGTGGGTGTGTAGCAAGTGGGTGTGTTGTAAGTAGGGTGTGTTGCAAGTAGGGTGTGTTGCAAGTGGGTG
The DNA here is from genome assembly GCA_963170055.1 of Halisarca cf. caerulea. Taxonomy (NCBI): domain Eukaryota; kingdom Metazoa; phylum Porifera; class Demospongiae; order Chondrillida; family Halisarcidae; genus Halisarca; species Halisarca cf. caerulea. The sequence goes on along the minus strand of CAUJGJ010000205.1, from coordinate 57,240 downwards.
TGTTGCTTGAGTACAGGGTGTAGTCCTCCTTTCTCCTTGC
>CAUJGJ010000205.1:37200-52200 GCA_963170055.1 Halisarca cf. caerulea | reverse complement strand
GCTACATGCTTATCACCGAAACACAGGTGTGTGTGTGTGTGTGTGTGTGTTTGTGTGTGTGTGTGTGTGTGTGTGTTTGTTTGTTTGTGTGTGCGTGTGTTTGTGTGTGTGTGTTTGTTTGTGTGTGTGTGTGTTTGTGTGTGTGAGTGTTTGTGTGTTTGTTTGTGTGTGTGTGTGTGTTTGTGTGTTTGTTTTTTGTGTGTATTTGTGTGTGTGTGTTTGTGTGTTTGTTTGTGTGTGTGTTTGTTTGTGTGTGTGTGTGTGTGTGTGTGTTTGTGTGTGTTTGTTTTTTTGTGTTTGTGTGTGTGTGTTTGTGTGTGTGTGTTTGTGTGTGTTTGTGTGTTTGTGTGTTTGTGTGTTTGTGTGTGTGTGTATGTGTGTTTGTGTGTGTATGTGTGTGTGTGTGTATGTGTGTGTGTGTGTGTGTGTGCGTGTGTGTGTGTGTGTTTGTTTGTGTGTATGTTTGTGTGTGTGTGTGTGTTTGTTTGTTTGTATGTGTGTGTGTGTGTGTGTGTGTGTGTGTGTGTGTATGTGTGTGTGTGTGTGTGTGCGTGTGTGTGTATGTGTGTGTGTGTGTGTGTGTGTGTGTGTGTGTGTGTGTGTGTGTGTGTGTGTGTGTGTGGATTTGATCGGTCCCTTTAGTTGTTTATGTCACAATATTCTTTGTGTTGTGTCCTTGCAGCTGATAAGTTGGGATGATGAACCAGAGAAATTCTTGGAAGATGAAAATGATGATCTTTATTCTATTTCTTTGAGAATGTCTGCTTTAGATCTGGTTAATGTGCGTTCATAATGTCTATTTCTCTCCATTCAGTCTGTTACGTCTGCCCCTCTCCACTCAATCTTTTATGTCTGCTTCCTCTCCACTCAGCCTGTTATGTCTACCCTCCTCTCACTCAGTCTGTTACATCTGTCTCCTTTCCACTCAGTCTGTTATGTCTGCACCCTCCACTCAGTCTGTTATGTCTGTCTCCCTCTACTCAGTCTGTGTCCTCCAGCTCAAAGCTGTCTTCTCCATCAATGGAAGCATTGATAGTGGCCATCAACAGACATTTGGAAGAAGCTGCTGTTTCTAAGCAACAAGGACTAGTACATTGGTGGGCGCATGAACAACGCACCCACACACCCTCCACCCTTACACCCACACACCCTCCACCCTTACACCCACACACCCTCCACCCTTACACCCACACACCCTCCACCCTTACACCCACACACCCTCCACCCTTACACCCATACACCCACCACCCTTACACCCACACACCTTTCACCCTTACAGCAACACACCTCCACCCTTATAACCACACCCCATCCACCCATGCAACCACACACCTCCATCCATCACTAAGCAGTTATTCTTTTTCAGGTGGAAGGTACATGAGTCGTGTATGTTGGTGATGCCAGTGGTGGCCAAAGGCGTGGCCAGTGGGAGTGTTCAGTTTGATGTACACCGAGTTATGACCGATCTAGCCATCCCTGACATGTTTGCTGGAGGTCAGTTTGTTTATCATCAGTGAAGATCCTTTCTCTATGCCTCTCGTCTGTCTGCATTCCTCATCGGTTTGTCTGTGTTCCTCATTTGTCATTCTGTACTCTCGTCTGTCTGTCTGTACTCCTCGTCTGTCTGTCTGTACTCCTCGTTTGTCTGTACTCCTCATCTGTCTGTACTCCTCGTCTGTCTGTTCTCCTTATCTGTCTGTACTCCTCGTTTGTCTGTACTCCTCATCTGTCTGTACTCCTCGTCTGTCTGTTCTCCTTATCTGTCTATACTCCTCGTTTGTCTGTACTCCTCATCTGTCTGTGCTCCTCGTCTGTCTGTTCTCCTTATCAGTCTGTGCTCCTCGTCTGTCTGTACTCCTCATCTGTCTGTGCTCCTCGTCTGTCTGTTCTCCTTATCTGTCTGTACTCCTCGTCTGTCTGTTCTCCTTATCTGTCTGTGCTCCTCATTTGTCTGTACTTCTTGCTTCAGTACACCCACTCTTGACGGGGCGTTGTCTGTGGTTGTCAGGGAAACTGGTTGGACACCTATCTCAGGAAGTATTTAGACGGTTTGTGTTTGCAATTATGAGTACATTTTATGTTGTGATATGTATTTTGTAACCCCTCTTATTACGACCACACCTCTTACTACAACCATACCCTTACTACAACCACACCCCTTACTGCAACCACACCCCTTGCTGCAACCGCACTCCATACTGCAACCACACCCCTTGCTGCAACCAGGGCTTCATTTAGGGGGGGGGGGGGCAAGGGGGGTACTCGCCCCTCCCCTCTTGGCAATATCCTGCCCCCCCCCCCCCCCCGGAATTGATGTAGATATTGTATTGAAAAATCATAACCCACACGTTGAAGATAGCACAAGAAAGTCAATCAATCCAACTTCAAAAACATGAGCTCCTCAAGGAAGAGGCCCCAACAGTTCATGAGTTCCTTTCTATCGTAAGCTGTTAATATGCAAAACTATACGTGTGTGTACTTGAATAATGAGCACCAGTGGAGACTATTGTATAAGCACCAGTGGAGACTACTGTATAAGCACCAGTGGAGAGCAGTGGAGAGTACTGTATAAGCACCAGTGGAGACTACTGTATAAGCACCAGTGGAGACTACTGTATAAGCACCAGTGGAGAGTACTGTATAAGCACCAGTGGAGACTACTGTAAGCACCAGTGGAGACTACTGTATAAGCACCAGTGGAGACTACTGTACAAGCACCAGTGGAGACTACTGTATAAGCACCAGTGGGGGCTACTGTATAAGCAACAGTGGAGACTACTGTATAAGCACCAGTGGAGACTACTGTACAAGCACCAGTGGAGACTACTGTATAAGCACCAGTGGAGACTACTGTATAAGCACCAGTGGAGACTACTGTATAAGCACCAGTGGAGACTACTGTATAAGCACCAGTGGAGACTACTGTATAAGCACCAGTGGAGACTACTGTATAAGCACCAGTGGAGACTATTGTATAAGCACCAGTGGAGACTGCTGTATAAGCACCAGTGGAGACTACTGTATAAGCACCAGTGGAGACTACTGTATAAGCACCAGTGGAGACTACTGTATAAGCACCAGTGGAGACTGCTGTATAAGCTACACTTTGATTCTTCATGGGGTGACACTTTCGTGGATCTTGGATGTAATATTTTTGCATTTTTATGCTCACAAATGGCCACATGTTGCCATTGCACAAGAGCCCAATCTAAATTTTTACGGATGCAAACTTTCCTGTAAGGCTTCCAATCTGTGCAATCGTGAACATAAAACCAAGCAAAAATTAAAGTGTGTACTGCGTTCACTGCTAATATGTTGCTTCCCAGTAGCTCCTAAAACATAGTATTTATCATTCACTGTGGTCAAAATTGTCCCCTAAAATGTACCAAATGTACCCTTTGGGAGAATGTCCTCAGTACAACTTAAACATGTGAATATGTGGCTCCCCCCTTTCCTTCTCAAGGATGCCTTTTGCCCCCCCCCACCCCAGACTATTTCTAAATGAAGGCCTGACAACCACACCCCATACTGCAACCACACACCATACTACAACCACACCCACTTCTCTCTGTTATAGGTGTTTGAGTGGTTGTGTAACAGGCATTGGAAGGGACCAACACATGCTAGTCAGGATATGTGCTGTGATGGCTCTGCACGAGTATGTACTTCATCTTGTGTAGTATTGCTGATTGAACGTGCTTGTTTGTATGTACTGTTTGTTTTTGTGTACTGTTTGTTTTGTATTTACTGGTTTTTTTTTGTGTACTGTTTGTTTTTGTGTACTGTTTGTTTTGTATGTACTGTTTGTTTGTGTGTTACGTCATACAATGATCTTCACCACTTTCTCAGCTTCTGTTGTGGATTAGAAGAAGGATTGAATCTGGTGGAGATGGTCCCTTACGCAGATGGTCTGCTGCGAGGAGTGGTGGACCTAGTTAAGATGGACAATGATGGGATTAGAATACAGGTCTTGGAAGCACTGGCTGTGTTAATACCGGTTTGTTCTGTGCTCAGAGATCTTCTCTGTGTGAGTTAACTAGTATATTCCACTTTTGCAGGTTGCCAAGGAAACTGTCAGTCAGGAATGTCATCATATTGTTCAGCTTTGTGCTCAAGTTTTTATCAAATGTTGTAATGGTGTGTGTACATGTGTGTGTGTACATGTGTATGTACATGTGTGTGTACATGTGTGTGTGTACATGCGTGTGTACATATGTGTGTGTGTGTGTGTATGTGTGTGTTTATGTGTATGGAATGGTGTGTACTTCTTGTGTGATGGTAAATCTGCTCCTGCACAGATCCAGGAGTGTTGAGTGTGTTGGACGAAGTTTTCTCATCCCTTGCTCGGCAGCCATCTTGTCAGGAAGCCATACTCAGTGATTTTGCATCACTAGCTGTCAAAGTGTTGAGGCCAATCAGTGAAACAGGCGTGGCAACGGGCATGGTGGCAGCCATTTTGGATATCTGGACTAATGTAGTTCTCAACTTCCCTTCTCCTCTTCCACTGGCTACAGTAGAAGTTGTGTTTCCTTCTGTTGTGAGTGCTGTACTGAAAGTAGATGATTCAGCCATTTTACAGGTATGGTCTTGTAGCCCAACCCTCATGTTTTGTGTTTTAGTTCTCTTTACCTGCCTAGAGTGGAGGAGATTGTTTGAAGGCGTACCTGATAAGAGGGGTGGAGCAGTTGGGGGCGTGGTCTACAACCATGGGGGAAAATGGTTTGCTACTGTCTGTGAAGATTATACTCCACTTGTTGGATCCCAGCCTGTCCGAGTTCTCATGTTCATTTCTGGGTCCTTTAGTCATCGTGCTCATCAAGCAGGTGGGAACACCAACATGTGTCGTTTCATTGCTTTTTGTCTAGACAGTGCACCATGTAGTCTAGACAGTGCACCATGTAGTCTAGACAGTGCACCATGTAGTCTAGACAGTGCACCATGTGGTCTAGACAGTGTATCGTGTAGTCTAGACTATGCAATCTCCCTGTGCACCATGTAGGTTGGTTCGGTCCTTGGAGATCATCTGGAAACCATTGTCAGGAGTGTTCTTAGCAAGCTGCACACTGTTCAGTCCCTGACCGTCACACAGTCACTCCTGACAGTTCTGTTCTATCTTGTCCACACACAACTTGAGTCCACTTTGGACTTCTTAGAGCAGGTTCCAGACATCAGTGGTCGCTCAGCTCTGGAGTATGTCCTCATCTTGTGGGTGTCCAAACATGATGGGTTTTTTGGGAAGTGGGACACTCGACTTAGCAGTGTTGGTCTCTCTCACATGCTTCTCCACTATGTGGAAACGGGGGATAAGAGACTGGTTGCCATAGAGACAGAAGTAGAGGAGGTTGCTAGTGAATCAAGAGGTGTGTGTATCCTGTGTGTGTCGTATGTGTGTGTGTGTGTGTGTGTGTGTGTTGTGCATGTGTGTGTGTGTGTGTGTGTGTGTTGTGCATGTGTGTGTTGTGTGTATGTGTGTGGTGTGTGTGCGTGGTGTGCGTGCGTGCGTGCGTGTGTGTGTGTGCGCGCGCGCATCTTGCACAATTTTGTACATTGATCTGATGTTCCTGTACTTAGGAATTATGACACGATCAATGAAGAAGAAAGGTTTGTAGTGGAAGTTTGTCCTGGTTTGTTCCTCTGACACCAAACTTTGCTGTCTTTTAGAGAAAGTTCAGTACACGCGAGTACTCCTACCGCAAAAGCTTCTGAAGCTGCTCATCGATGACTACCAGATTGCTGTGGAGAGTGCCACTGGTGTCGCTGCAGGGGGGGATGAATGGGATGACGATAGTGATGGTGACCAGGATAGTGATGATGATGATGACTTGTATTCTGCGTTGGTTGGTGATGACATTGGTGCTTTGTGTGAAATGGAGAGTGAGCAGAATGAGTTTGCAGATGATCCAATAATGTTGATGGATTGGAAGGTAAGATCTTGTCCATGTGGTAACCTCCACCACAGATCACCTGCTGGTCGTGCAAAACCTATCCTGTGTAACAGGATGTTAGCTGTAGACACACCCCACATGTGATGTCCGATGTGGGCACACACCCACATGTAATGTCCAATATAGGCACACACCCACATGTGATGTCCGATGTGGGCACACACCCACATGTGATGTCCAATGTAGACACACACCCACATGTGATGTCTGATGTAGACACACACCCACATGTGATGTCCGATATGGGCACACCCCTACATGTGATGTCTGATCCTAGAATTAGTCATTGTGAACCCACCGTGCTGTTCACTGTCCAGTTATCTCTCCTCTCCACAGAGCCATCTTGAGGAAGTTCTTCTGAAATGTTGTCAGTCGGATAAGTTCAGAGATCTCCTTCCCTCTCTGACAGCCAAGGAAGTTCAGATATTGAGTAACATTTCTTCCAAACACTGAACATGAGTGCATGGAAAGCTTCTGAGGGTTAATATTTTGTACATAACGTCTTTTTCACATGTGCAAGTTGTGTGTTCGTATATAGAAAGGAATATTTACTTTTCTCTGTCGTTTCGGAGAAAAGGGATTCTGCTGTAAATTATGCCATAGATACATGGGACGGTTGAGAATCCTGTCAAGCGACAGGTGCGTGGGCGGGAACTGGTGAAAATGGCTGCTGTAACGTCTCTTCTGGGACTGATGCGTTCTCGCGGGCTACAAGTGAGTTTTTCTTTGAGAAGAGTTAAACTGCAACTGGACGTGCGTGTAATTGGGTTGTTCATTTATGTGCATTGCGTCTTTATATGCAGCATGCAATATAACTACATATGATGAGTGCGGTTTCCTTATTTTGCACATTAATTTTAGCGGTCAGTGTGGTCGGCAAGTAGTGTTTTCGCGTTAGGAAGACGGTACGGCACTTTTTCGAGTAAGTAACATAGTAGAAGAGGTATCACAAAGAATCTCTTTGACTGTTTTTTGTATTCGGTGAACGAGTAGTGTACCTCCCGCCCTTCAGATGATGTTGACCTGGTGGTGATAGGCTCGGGCCCCGGAGGCTACGTTGCTGCTATCAAAGCAGCTCAACTTGGACTCAAGACTGTCTGCGTCGAGAAGGAAAAGTCGTTGGGAGGGACCTGTCTCAATGTTGGATGTATTCCTTCCAAAGTATGTTTTTCTGACTCCGTATATCTACGTACCTCGCTCTGCACACTCACCTGTGACCCTCTAGTGTCTGTTCATATCCTTTTGCTTCCAGGCACTTCTTAACAACAGCCACTACTTTCACATGGCGAAACATGACTTTGCAAACAGGGGTATTGACGGTGAGTGAGTGTCTGTGTGTGTGTGTGTGTGTGTGTGTGTGTGTGTGTGTGTGTGTGTGTGTGTGTGTGTGTGTGTGTGTGTGTGTGTGTGTGTGTCTTCTATTGAGTCAGCTCTATGAGGAGGTTGCTTGTTCCCTCTGCAGTTGGAGAGGTACAACTGAACTTGGAGAAGATGATGGAGCAAAAGTCCACGTCAGTCAAGCAGTTGACATCTGGGATCGGAATGTTGTTCAAGGCTAATAAAGTGTGTGTGTGTGTGTGTGCATAGATACTCTATACTTACATAGTATAAAATATCTATGGTGTGTATGTGTGTGTGTGTGCGCGCGCGTGTGTGTGTGTGTGTGTGTGTGTGTGTGTGTGCGTGTGTGTGTGTATAGGTGACACCTGTTAATGTGTATAGGTGACACCTGTTAATGTGTGTAGGTGACATCTGTTGTTGGATATGGTACAATAACATCAGCCAATGAAGTAACAGTTGCTAAGGAGAATGGAGAGAAAGAGATCATCCGTGCAAAGAACATCCTCATAGCAACCGGATCAGAGGTGACCCCATTTCCAGGGATTGAGGTAAGTTTTGGTTGGGTTGGCAGGGAAATCTCCTCACTGTCTGTCTCGTTGCTCAGGTTGATGAGGAGACCATCATCTCTTCCACGGGAGCCCTTTCTCTGAAGAGTGTACCCAAAAGGATGATCCTGATTGGTGCTGGAGTGATTGGAGTGGAGCTGGGTTCTGTTTGGTCTCGATTAGGCTCCAAAGTGACAGCTGTTGAGTTCCTTGGCCATATCGGTGGCCTCGGCATTGACATGGAAATAGCGTATGTATAAGTTGTTAATATACATGAGTTCACCATTACACCCTCACCAGCACACCCTCACACTAGCACACCCTCACCAGCACACCCTCACACTAGCACACCCTCACACTAGCACACCCTCACCAGCACACCCTCACCAGCACACCCTCACACTAGCACACCCTCACACTAGCACACCCTCACCAGCACACCCTCACACTACCACACCCTCACTAGCACACCCTCACCAACACACCCTCACACTACCACACCCTCACACTACCACACCCTCACCAGCACACCCTCACACTACCACACCCTCACACTACCACACCCTCACCAGCACACCCTCGCACTAGCACACCCTCATCAGCTCATGCCCATAACACAGTCACCGACCAGTGGTCATACTACAGTTTTGTATTGTGTTTAGGAAGAATTTTCAAAGGATTCTTAAGAAGCAAGGCATGGACTTCAAGCTCAACACTAAAGTTGTTTCTGCTAAGAAAACTGAAGCTGGAGTCTCAGTTGTGTTAGTTTCTTGTCAGCAGTGGCCCTGCCTTATTGTGACTGGCTGTCTTACTTGGTGACTGCTGTGTTTTCCCTTCCTGTTGATTCTTTTAGTGTTGAACCAGCCAAGGGTGGAGCAAATGAAGAGGTTGGTCTATGGTAGTAGGATTTACATGGTGTGACTGTCATGTAATCATGTTTCTGCTGTACAGCTGTTGTGTGATGTACTTTTGGTGTGCATTGGAAGACGACCTTTCACCAAGAACCTGGGTCTAGAAGAAGTTGGTGTGGGAGTGGATGAGAGAGGACGAGTTAAAGTGGATAGCCAGTTCAAGACAAACATACCAAGGTACGCCCTTGTAGCCTTTACCAAAGCACACCCTTGTAGCCTTTACCAAGGTACACCCTTGTAGCCTTTACCAAAGCACACACTTGTAGCCTTTACCAAGGTACACCCTTGTAGCCTTTACCAAAGCACACCCTTGTAGCCTTTACCAAGGTACACCCTTGTAGCCTTTACAAGGAACACCCTTGTAGCCTTTACCAAAGTGCACCCTTGTAGCCTTTACCAAGGTACACCCTTGTAGCCTTTACCAAGGTACGCCCTTGTAGCCTTTACCAAAGTACGCCCTTGTAGCCTTTACCAAGGTACACCCTTGTAGCCTTTACCAAGGTACACCCTTGTAGCCTTTACCAAGGTACACCCTTGTAGCCTTTACCAAAGTGCACCCTTGTAGCCTTTACCAAGATAGGCCATTGTAGCCTTAAGCTGAGATGTTATGCAATGCATCTAGACAGTCTATTTGTCATGTGTAGTTTTTGCATTTTATACAGTATATATGCTATTGGAGACTGTATTCATGGTCCTATGTTAGCACACAAGGCTGAAGATGAAGGTGCGTATGTATTTGCTTCATTGAGTAGTGCTGGTGCACTGCCCGTACCAATGACTGCAGATGTGTTGTGTTTTATGCACCAACCAAACCATTGACCATGGATGTAATGTGTACTCAGGGATAATATGTGTGGAAGGAATGCTAGGGGGCAAAGGTCATTTGGACTACAACTGTGTTCCCTCTGTCATCTACACACATCCTGTGAGTTGTGGTGACTTCACACAACTGTCCATGTTTGCACTGTCAGCATCCTCTCCTCACATGCAGGAAGTTGGATGGGTTGGGAAAACTGAGGAGCAGCTGAAAGAAGAGGTTCGTGGAGAGTGTGTGTGGTGTGTGGAGTGGACGTGTGGTGTGTGATTTGGGTGTGTGGTGTGTGAAGTGGGCGTGTGGTGTGTGATTTGGGTGTGTGGTGTGTGAAGTGGGCGTGTGGTGTGTGGAGTGGGTGTGTGGTATGTGAAGTGGAATTGTGGATGTGTGGTGCATAGAATGGGAGTGTGAAGTGGGCGTGTGGTGTGTGGAGTGGGCGTGCGGTGCAGTATACTCCAAGTTTGTTCACTCTGCGACAGGGAGTCAAGTACAAGATAGGGAAATTCCCTTTTGCAGTAAATAGTAGGGCAAAGACTAATGGTGCGTACCTATTATGTAACTACATCATTGCAGATTGTACCTTCAGTACGTCTGTACATGGACACTCTATATTACGTAACTGTTTGGTACCCTCTGTATGTCTGTGGTGCCCTCACTCAATTCAGCTGACACAGATGGACTGGTGAAGATCTTGGCTGACTCCACAACAGATCGTATGTTGGGAGCTCATATTATTGGCTCAGTGAGTTGCCAACAACTTCAGCCACTAACTACATATTCATGACATATTCACGCACGCACACACACACACACACACACACACACACACACACACACACACACACACACACACACACACACACATACACACACACACACACAGTTTTCTCCCTTATGTAGTGTGCTGGGGAACTCATCAATGAGTTGGTGCTGGCCTTGGAATACGGAGCAAGTGCTGAGGATGTGGCACGTGTATGCCATGCGCATCCAGTGAGTGACCTTTCGACTAAGCATGCTACCAACACACCTTACCACATGCTACCAACACACCTTGTACCACATGCTACCAACACACCTTACCACATGCTACCAACACACCTTGTACCACATGCTACCAACACACGTTGTACCACATGCTACCAACACACGTTGTACCACGTGCTACCAACACATCTTACCACATGCTACCAACACACCTTGTACCACATGTTACCAACACACCATACCACATGCTACCAACACACCTTGTACCACGTGCTACCAACACACCTTGTACCACGTGCTACCAACACACCTCACCACATGCTACCAACACACCTTGTACCACATTCTACCAACACACCTTGTACCACGTGCTACCAACACACCTTACCACATGCTACCAACACACCTTGTACCAAGTGCTACCAACACACGTTGTACCACATGCTACCAACACACCTTACCACATGCTACCAACACACCTTACCACATGCTACCAACACACCTCACCACATGCTACCAACACACCTTGTAACAAGTGCTACCAACACACGTTGTACCACATGCTACCAACACACCTTACCACATGCTACCAACACACCTTACCACATGCTACCAACACACCTTGTACCACATAACACAGAATACATACATACTTGGTTTGGTTACTATTTTGAGACTTCCTGTCACAAGATGCTGTTGCTATAGCAATGGTCCTCTGGTATTTCTCTCCAGACATGTGCTGAGGCTATGAGGGAAGCTTGTTTGGCTGCTTATAGTGGAAAGGCCATCAACTTTGCATGATGCATTCCCAAGCTGCACGCACCACACCCACAATTGTTGTATGCGCTGCTTGTGTCAGCTCTACTCACTTTATGGACAGTCCCACCTCTGCAGCCTTAGAAGTGAATTGTATGCTGTTACTAAGTCTATTTACCTGGTAGTATATGGTGCGTTAATGATAATTATGACAATGTCAAATTTATGTAAAAAGAATAGCTACTTTTTTCTTTTTCCTTTTCTGTGAGTCACTACAGTCCATTCACTGTCTTGGTCAGTGTCCTCAGTTTCATTTTTTATATCCCTACTCCCAATAAGGAGTTTACCATCCACTTTCCCACTTCCATTTTCTGTATCCATACTCCCAATAAGGAGTTTACCATCCACTTTCCCACTTCCATTTTCTGTATCCATACTCCCAATAAGGAGTTTACCATCCACTTTCCCACTTCCATTTTCTGTATCCATACTCCCAATAAGGAGTTTACCATCCACTTTCCCACTTCCATTTTCTGCATCCATACTCCCAATATGGAGTTTCCCACTTGGTTTTCCACTTCCATTCTCTTCTCTTGGTATTTCAATGTGACTAGACATCTGTTCTTTGATAGTCAAATCTTCCATTTTTTCCAATCCTTGCTCCTCTTCTAGTAAGCCTCCTTCTTCACTATCACTGAGAGAATGTCTCTCTTCTCCACTGTCACTGTCAGAATAAAGTCTCTCTTGAATTTGAAGTTTAGAAGTAGACACATTTAGGTGTTTCTCTATAAACTCCATCACCACTTTCTCATTGCCACAGCAACATAGCTGGTATAAACGACACAAGTCTCTGGAGACCTACAGGGAAACCACAAACACAACATCAAGGTATGGTGTGCTAGCCCAATCCCAGGGTATGGTGTGCTAGCCCAATCCCAGGGTATGGTGTGCTAGCCCAACCCCAGGGTGTGGTGTGCTACCCCAATCCCAGGGTATGATGTGCTAGCCCAATCCCAGGGCATGGGTGTACTAGCCCAATCCCAGGGCATGGTGTGCTAGCCCAATCCCAGGGCATGGTGTGCTAGCCCAATCCCAGGGCATGGTGTGCTAGCCCAACCACAGGTGTTTCACACAACATATGACATTGTGCAATACTGTAATGTTGATGCTTGAAGCAGACAAAGGCTGGCTAGGTATAATCTATACATGGTGTGCCAAGCAGTGTGGTTACCTCACAACAGCTAACGCTTCGCCAAGCAGTGTGGTTACCTCACAACAACTAACGCTTCGCCAAGCAGTGTGGTTACCTCACAACAACTAACGCTTCGCCAAGCAGTGTGGTTACCTCACAACAGCTAACGCTTCGCCAAGCAGTGTGGTTACCTCACAACAACTAACGCTTCACCAAGTAGTGTGGTTACCTCACAACAGCTAATGGTTCACTAATTTGCTATATAAATGACATGAAGTGTTGGCTGTGTGTACTGGATGTAGTATGTACCTGCCACCCACCAACACTTCCTAGTGTCATGGCAGAGTGATGTTACAGTGATGCGAGCTCCTCACTTGCGTTAAGCTGTTATCCTCAACTAGCACATCAAACTCTTGGTTCATTATCGTGAAGAGATAGTCTTCCACCTCAAAATACTCCAAGTTATCTGGCACATGCAAGAAAGAAGAAATAACAGTTGACATTTCTCTTTGCTTGTACAGTTCCAGAAGTAGGACAAGGCGTTGTCATGGGTGATAAACCTTACTTCAGAATTACACTAAAGGTTACACATGCATACTACTCAATGAGCCATATGCAGTGACTCTGTTAGCACAGAAACTACATGAAAATAAGAAAGTGTAACTAGTATATGCTATGTCAGTGTATGGAATGAATCACACACACACACACACACACACACACACACACACACACACACACACACACACACACACACACACACAGTACACACACACACACACACACACACACACACACACACACATACAGTACACACGCATACAGTACACACACACACACACACACACACACACACACACACACACAGTACACACACACACACACACACCGTTATCAGCGAAGAATTGAGACATAACCTCTTCCAACCATGATGCTTTCTCTTTAGTATCGGGTCCTCCCAGTTCATGTGCTACTGCTAGCTGTAAGGCACTCCATGATCTTAAGACACACGACACGCATTTGGAGAACAATGGCTGCGGAACAACTGGCACTTTGGCCGCCATTTTAGTATCTGAAATAGTATCCGGACAAACCTCAGCAATCTTTATGTTAGTATCCGATTCGTGTCGCTCTTGTAAGGAGATTATCTGGAGTTGTTGAAGAGTGTGACAGTCTGTTTTGAGGAGGAGCAGCCCTCCTTCCTATTAATACTTTTGAGTACTCGATAGAGTGACGAATATACTGCAGAAGGCGCGGTAACTTCAACGTTGAATAAATTCGTAAGTTTTACAGTCACGCTAATTGTTTGGCGTGTAGTAAGTCTATTGCTCTGAAAAATGTCCAAGTACTGTAACAGCTATCTGGGATGTTGAATAGATTTATGCAAACTCTCTTGCAATGTGCGCCTCTGGCTGGCCTGTCTGTTCTCGTGGGAGGGTTTCGCCTTGTGTTTTACACTGTAAAGTGACCTGTAGGTACCGTTTGTCGCCTACTACTACACACATTGTCTGTTCAGGTGCCACTCGTGGTGACCTTCTCTAGCAACAGAAATAGGTAGTGTGTTCCATACGTACGTACATAGATTCTCTACCTAGTATGAAATATCTATGTACTGACTGTCACTGTAGGGGAATGTGCTGCACTAATGATATTCATTGGCTTTTATATCCATATCCTGTTGGCGTTATTAGGTGTGCGTAGGGCGGGGTTGATTCGTGAATACTGTTAAAGAAGGATGGATGACATTACGTCCCAGTCCCCGGTGTTGCGCACCCTTAGCCGCAGTTCTGAAGCGCCTCCCTCTGATTCGTTTCCTGTGACAAAGAAGGACATGGCTGAACTAATGAAGAAATCAAAGTCTAAAGGAGCAAAGGAGATAGCGAGTCTCTATGGAGACCCCGAGGGTCTTGTGCTTGCTCTGAAGAGCAATTCAAAGACAGGCCTTTCAGGGAATGCAGAAGTGAGTTTAATTTGTTGAAATTCTCTGTGCATTTGCTGTGAGATTTAGTGCTTCTTTCAGGATCTCGTCTTCCGTCGGACACTGTTTGGCAGAAACTACATTCCTCCACCACGTTCAAAGTGGTTCATTGAGCTGGTCTGGGAGGCCTTTCAAGACAAAATCTTGATAGTGTTAATAGCAGCAGCTATCATATCCATCATTCTTGGTGTGACAGTGGATGAACGACCGGAGGTTGGCTGGATTGATGGGGCAGCCATATTGGTGGCTGTTATCATTGTTGTCATGGTAACAGCTGTCAATGACTGGAACAAAGAGCGTCAGTTCAGGGACTTACAGAAGAGGTTGGATGATGACCAACACTTCAGTGTTTTGAGGAATGGGGAGATCCGCGAGGTGTCCACAGCAGACTTGGTTGTAGGAGACATTGCCCAGTTCAAGTATGGCAACACACTACCAACCGATGGGGTGCTGTTGTCTGGTTACGACGTGAAGATCAATGAGTCTGCTTTGACTGGAGAGAGTGCTTTGGTGAAGAAATCCCTTGAAGAAGAC
>CAUJGJ010000205.1:22200-29700 GCA_963170055.1 Halisarca cf. caerulea | reverse complement strand
GTCATCGGAGAATCGTCACTTGAGTTGTCAAGTGAATCTTCTCTGGGGAAATGTTCATGGTTCTAAGTCTTGTGGTGTCTCACCAGTCAACAGCTTCAGGTTTCTTGATGTTTGTGTAGTTCCACGTGTGGTTGTGTTGTCCGTCTTGTTACACTGTTCAATGTAGCTGTGAACTCGGTGTCTGGAAGTGTCTGGTGTTTTGAGTGTTGTGGTTTACCTGTTTCCCTCTATCCCCCCTGCAGTGGGTTGACTCCTCCTACTAAGGAATTTTCTTCACCTTTTCAGAGTTGCCATGAAGTGGAGGTACATACCAACTACATGTTTGTTGTGCACACCCACATCCTGAACCACTGTACACACACATCCTGAGCCACTGTACACACACATACTGAGCCACTGTACACACACATACTGAGCCACTGTACACACACATACTGAACCACTGTACACACACATCCTGAACCACTGTACACAGTGTGTACAGTGGTTCAGGATGTGTGTGTACAGTGGTTCAGTATGTGTGTGTACAGTGGCTCAGTATGTGTGTGTACAGTGGCTCAGGATGTGTGTGTACAGTAGCTCAGGATGTGGGTGTACAGTGGCTCAGTATGTGTGTGTCATTTGTGTGTATGTACATATTGTGTGTGCTGTGCACATACATGTGTACATATGTAGGTTCAGAGTCTCCGTGATGCATTGGACCAGGTCACCAAAGAGAAGAAAGGGTTGGAAGTCCTTTGCTTGAAACTCAAGGAAGCTGGTGACACTGAGGTGGGAGGAGTTGAAGAGCAAAAGACTCCTCCAAAGTCTGGAAGTTCACTTGAAAATACTCACTTGAAATCATTGAGCAAAGAAATCAAACTGTTAAAGTTGAAGTTAGAACAAGTGAACAAGGACAAATCAGCAGAGGTGTGTATGTGTGTGTGTGTGTGTGTGTGTGTGTGTGTGTATGTGTGTGTGTGTGAGTGAGTGTGTGTGTGTGAGTGTGTATGTGTGTGTGTGTGTGTGTGTGTATGTGTGTGTGTGTGTGTGTGTGTGTGTGTGTGTGAGTGAGTGTGTGTGTGTGTGTGTGTGTGTGTGTGTGTGTGTATGAGTGTGTGTGTGTGTGTGTGTGTGTGAGAGAGTGTGTGTGTGTGTATGTGTGTGTGTGTGTGTGTGTGTGTGTGTGTGTGTGTGTGTGTGTGTGTGTGTGTGTGTGACCACAGATCAATGCCAAGATCTTACCCAATATCCAACCATGGACAAGGAGTTCAGAGGAGGAGGGTATCTTACATACGTAAGTGTGTTTTGTATGTGTACATATGTACAGGCCCATACGCAGGGGGTTGAGGGATTCAAACGACCCCCCCCAGATGAACCCAATGATTTTACACAAACCATCTATTAGTACAATGCCCATCTGAGCCTAGGCAGATCACCCACAATGAAATGGAAATCAACCAAATCTATGATCCGAATTATAGCTAACATATGAAGTTTCCTAAGATTTTGACCAGTGTACCTTGTTTTCTAGCAGCAGATTTTAGCTCACAACCAACAGCCATGATTGCACCGTACTGTCTGAAATTTTCGCGAGATATGAATTTTGTGAATCACGTAGAAGTTGACTGTTCGCATTTTTATTTTTGTGAATGCGTGTAGGTTGTTGGTCTAGAGAGCCAAGCTAAGCCAAATTCACAAATAGAATTTCGTGAATCCGAACCCATTTACAAAATTGGTGAAAATTTCTGACAATACAGTAGATAATGTCATATCACACCATGATGACGTCATTGTTTAGAGATGATACACCCCTGCCACTCCAGCAGCTGCATTGGGACATTATACAATTGTGGCCATTGTCACATGTCAAGGAATAATATTGTGCCACTAAAAAATTCACCATAAAACTGTTTGGTGCGGATTTTGAAAATCATAGCTCGAATTTGCTCATGGAACCCCCCTTGTGGGATTCGTCAACAAGGTTTGGCTGTTCTAGGCTGTAGTTATGGTATGTCGCTCAAGATAGAGATCAGCTGTTCTAGGCTGTAGTTATGGTATGTCGCTCAAGATAGAGATCAGCTGTTCTAGGCTGTAGTTATGGTATGTCGCTCAAGATAGAGATCAGCTGTTCTAGGCTGTAGTTATGGTATGTCGCTCAAGATAGAGATCAGCTGTTCTAGGCTGTAGTTATGGTATGTCGCTCAAGATAGAGATCAGCTCATGTACTGCATGAATTGTACGGATACCTGGCAGATTCTACTCCACGAAAGCATTACACATACACATAATATCTTCCCAACTGTCCCAGCTGGATGTGTCACTTGAAGAGTGTGATAGACTGCACAGTGAAAAGGCTCAACTGATGAAGGAGAAGGACCTGCTGGCTACTAGCTTGCGTCAAGAAGCTGTCTACACTCATCATTTGGAGGACGAGTGTTCGACTCTAGAAAGTCAGTTGAGTGAAGCCAAGTCAACTGCGCAGCAAGTCGTGGATGAACTGGGAGTTGAGAGGTCCAAGGCATGCACTATTTCTGAAGACTATGACAACCTCTTGAAGGAATACCACCAGCTCCAAGCTGAGCTAGAAGAGCAGGTGTGTGACTGCAGCACTGTGTGTTTGTAAGTGTACATGTGTGTGCCCATGCACACATGCATGTGTGTGAACGAATGTACTCAGTGTGTGTTACCAGTCTGGGCTCAATGTACTCAGTGTGTGTTACCAGTCTGGGCTCAATGTACTCAGTGTGTGTTACCAGTCTGGGCTCAATGTACTCAGTGTGTGTTACCAGTCTGGGCTCAATGTACTCAGTGTGTGCTACCAGTCTGGGCTCAATGTACTCAGTGTGTGTTACCAGTCTGGGCGAAGTATAGAGTATCTATGGTGTGTGTTACCAGTCTGGGCTCAATGTTCTCAGTGTGTGTTACCAGTCTGGGCTCAATGTACTCAGTGTGTGTTACCAGTCTGGGCTCAATGTTCTCAGTGTGTGTTACCAGTCTGGGCTCAATGTTCTCAGTGTGTGTTACCAGTCTGGGCTCAATGTACTCAGTGTGTGTTACCAGCCTGGGCTCAATATACTCGGTGTGTGTTACCAGCCTGGGCTCAATGTACTCAGTGTGTGTTACCAGTCTGGGCTCAATGTACTCAGTATGTGTTACCAGTCTGGGCTCAATGTACTCAGTGTGTGTTACCAGCCTGGGCTCAATATACTCGGTGTGTGTTACCAGCCTGGGCTCAATGTACTCGGTGTGTGTTACCAGTCTGGGCTCAATGTACTCAGTGTGTGTTACCAGCCTGGGCTCAATGTACTCAGTGTGTGTTACCAGCCTGGGCTCAATGTTCATGTATATATCGATGTTTCTTTTGTAAGACTCTGTCATCAACTGAACTTATTGCAAGCTTGCAACAGGAGCTAGAGGACAGTCAACAAAAGTACACCCAATTAAATGAGGTTTCCATGACTGCCAAACAGGAATTAGAGCTATTAAAATCTGAATTCCAAGAAGCCCAATCTTCTTTGTCACGACAAGAAGAAGCTAATAGTCTGTTAGTGAGTCAACATGTGGAGTTGGAGGCAGAGGTTGCCAGTTACTCCGCCGAGTGCTCCAAACTGAGGGAGGGGCTCTCTGCAGCATCAGACCTATCCAGGACACACCTACTACATGAGATAGAAGGGTTGAAAGCAGAACTGTATGAGAGGAATAGGGAGATTATGGAGCTTGGATCACATGACTGTCAGGCGACTACTCATGATTCATCAGTTGTTGGAGATGAACACACTACAGAGAATGTTTTATTGCGTCAAGAAATAAGGTTTGTTGAGATGTTATGTGGTTTTGTGAGAAATAATGTTTGTTGAGATTTGTTTGGTGTTCATGTCAATTATGTATTTTTTGATCCAAATTCAGTGATTTAAAGCTCTCAGTTACTCTGATGGAGCAGAGCTTGTTGGAAAAAGACAACTTATTAGAGGAGATGAGAAGCCGGTTGGAGGATTCAAATGATGACATTGATTTTGAGGGAGAAGGGAAGACCTTGCAGAACCTTCAGGAAGAATGCTGTAGACTAACAGATGAACTAAACTCTTTGAAGGAATCTCCAACTGTTCCGTGTGGTGTACACACGCCCACTTCCCACCATGCCAAACACGAGGACAGCTATAACACTCTTAAGCAGGTTGTCACTCTCCTTACAATAGAACTTCAGAAGGAAAAAGAGAACACTAATTCTCTTCGCATGGAATTGTCAGAAAAAGAAGAGAAGGTTCAGCATCTGTCACTAGCTCTTGATCTGCAAAAACAAGCTACATTCACATCAAAACAAAATGGCTTCTCTTCAAAGGAGGTTGATGTCTTGTCAGAGAGACTACATAGAAGTGAAGTGGAAAAGCAGCAATCGCTCAACTTAGTAGACATGCTTCAAACAAGTGAAGCTCAACTAAGAGCCGAATGTAATAGGCTTTCAGAAGAACTGAACAAAGGAAAAGTTGAAATTCTCCGTCTTCAGCGAGTGCTGGAGAGTGAGCATCTATCGCTTCAATCTCTGAGCAGAGAACAGGAGGGCAGGATAAGTGCTTTGAGTAGAGAGTGTGTATCGTTGTCTGTGGAGACCAGTAGTACAGAAGCTGAATGCAACACTCAAGAGAGGCGTGTCCATGAAAGGGAGCAGTCGATTGCTAAACTGACGGAAGAGGTTATGTACCTCAGAACACAACACTCTAACCTGTCAGACAAGTTGATAACGGGGAATTCCCTATGTAGTGAGTTCAGGGAATGTGTAATTTGTTAAAGTTACGTATGTACTGTGTGTGTGTGTGTGTTGCTTTATGTCTGTGTGTTGGTGTGTGTCTGTGTGTTGCTGTGTGTGTGTTGGTGCTTGTCTGTGTGTTGCTGTGTGTGTGTCTGTGCCTGTGTGTCTGTGTGTTGCTGTGTGTGTCTGTGTGTCTGTGTGTTGGTACTTGTCTGTGTGTTGCTTTGTGTGTGTCTGTGCCTGTGTGTTGCTGTATGTGTGTCTGTGTGTATGTGTGTGTGCCTGTGTGTCTGTGTGTGTTAGTGTGTTGGTCTGTGTGTATGTGTGTGTGTGTTATAGGGATGGGCAATATTAGTTTTAATCAGCCACGATTATCGTCCAACAAAAATTCACAATTGTTACAATATTCGTACAGCACTATATCCTAAAGTGAATGTGTGAATGCAATAAACCACATGTAATTAGAGTATGCCTAACCACATTTTATGCTGACTCTTGAATTGGAAAGAGGTAATAGATGGATATGTGCAACGATGTCTAAATCACTGACGATACGATTATCATTGAAAATATTATCATGATTATTGCTGAACCCGTGTGTTTGTGTGTGCGCATGCGTGTGTGTTGATGTGTATCTGTGTGTGTGTTGATGTGTGTGTCTCTCTCTCTCTCCCTCCCTCCCTCCCTCCCTCCCTCCCTCCCTCCCTCTCTCTCTCTCTCTCTCTCTCTCTCTCTCTCTCTCTCTCTCTCTCTCTCTCGTGTGTGTGTAATATGTTTTTGTGTCGTATGTGAGAAGTTTGTACTTTGTCCATAGCCAATGTTGTTTGTGCTAAACTTCACCAAGAAAAGCAGTCACTGAGGGAAATTGTGGAAAAACTTTCCAAAGAGAACAAGGGCCTTGCGGAACAAAGAGATCAGCTTAAGGCTGCATTATCAACACCTAGAAGAAAGGTTGGAGCATGTGTGGCTATTGTAGCTTCTGGTAGTGTTCACTCTCTTTCCTCCGGACCATCCACAGTCACTTGAAGATAAAGGTCGCGGTGTGCAGAAATCACCACGGTCCGACTTTTGGGAGTGTGGGTTTGGTCCTCCAGCCAACAGCAGATCTGTACAAGTGGACCTCACTAAAAAGCAGCTCAACTACTTGAGAACAAAGCTGGGTACGTATGTGTGTTTGTGGTGTGTGCACAGGAGTGGTTCAGATTCATTTGGTGTTTGCATGTGTTTGTACAAGCACAGGTTATGCTTTGACAGAACTGAGACTTTACAAGAAACAGAAAGAGGAAGTTGATGGTTAGTACACAACAAGTGTGTATTTCGACTGTTGAGTCTGTTGTCCTTTTGACAGTTTATATTGCAGAAATGAAGGAAGGAATGGACTTCACCAAAGAAGAGTATATGAAATGCCTTCAAGTGATCAACGGAGCTCTCCCCGGACAGTAACAATCTACAAAACCTTCAACTTGACTCATTCTCACTTACCTTTCTACACTGACTACGTGTATTGGTTTGTCATAGTCTGTAATCAATTGCACGGTAGAACTCACATCATGCACATTATGAACATTGCCAATCCTTAAATTTGAACTTTCAGTGATTTCTTAATGAATTATTGCATTATCATTTGTCCTGAAGTCGTCTTCCCTAGCTACACTTCACCTAACAAATTGCTCAGCAAAACTGAGCCTAAAGATCTCGAAGTATGTCATTGATGGACGAAATGATCTTCTTTCTTTCCTCTCCCAATGTCTTGTCCTCTTGCTCATATTTCTTTACCTCAAGTCTACCCTCGATGACATTACTTGCCAAAGAAACAGCTTTCTCCAGATTTGTTAGGAGGTTGGCCAGCCTGCCTTGGAGTTCTTTCACCTGAAAACAGACAAACACAACATACTCAGACCAACACTAGCATTGGCACAATATTATAAAATGGTAAAAGGATGTAGGATTGACACAGGACCGTGCAAAAAGGCTTTATCTAAAAAGGATTCTCCAAAAATACTTGGAACAAGGGTAAATTGCAAAACAGGTACAGGGCTAGGTGGGCAAAGGGCAAGACAGGCATGGGCTAGACGAGCATAGGGCTACACATACATGAGGCTAGACGGGTATAGGGCTAGACAGAGTTTAGTTGGACTGTGTGCACACTGTGCAAATTCCTACATCCTGCAAGTGCAGCACATTGTAAGTATGTGCTGCTGGATGTTCAGATCAGCCATTTTGCTGATCCAGCGAATGTATGGGATTTGCTTATTAATTTTTTCTCGCTTTAGAAGTGTAGGTGTTGCTTCCAAACCTACAAAAGGCACTTCGCACTAACAATCGAAGGTCACTGGCAAAAGATGAGACCTCTGGACCCTTGGTGGCGACCTGTAGCTCAGTTCAAAAAAACGACGAGAAGAATAATAATCTTAAAATGGTACTAGTGTTGGTAGCCCATACATTTTTGACTAAAATTTAGATTTTCTTTAAAGAAATTGGTCAACAAAGGGTTTTAACTACTTCATCTTATAGCTAGTGTGTCAAAAGGTACCAATATCACTTCTAAATGCTTCTAACCATACTGTATCGTTAGTTTTCGGGTGAAAACAAAATTTGCGATAATGTATGGCGGCCATGTTTTTTTCCGTGTCAATCCTACCGTACTCCATAATGGACGATGCACTGAGCCATACTTCATGTCATAATACAGGCACTTATCTCTAGCGGACTGTCCTGAGAAGGCTGCAATGCTGGTGGGTGCTAGTTTGGTTTAAGAAAAGAAGGTGAAG
>CAUJGJ010000205.1:0-22000 GCA_963170055.1 Halisarca cf. caerulea | reverse complement strand
CTACTGACTAATCGACAATATTGAAGAAAGGCATGCTGCCACAAAGTTGTGAGTTGTCTACTTTTGGGAACATTACGTGTACACCGTCTAGAGAGAACCGCCTGCCAAAAACAGGAGCACTTTCAAGGAAATTGATGACAAAGTGACCTGAAAGGAGAGCTGTTGAAGGGGAAATTGATATTTCTATCTCATCCAGTTGTCAAGACTTTCATGACTGCGTGCGTGATCCTGGTTACTATTTTCAGTCTGCTGCTAATATGAGCTTGGGGGTCAACACCTGCATGGTTGCTCAACAATCAACACCTATACAGACAACAGTCGCTCAACGGTCCAACCACTGGTCACTGTCCAGTTTATCATTAAAAGTTTCACAATATTAAATATATTGCTGGTATGGTGCTGTATCCTGTATCGTGACATATGACTAGATAATACCATGTGTGTGCTCAAATTTTTGCAGCTTCGCAGATTGGAGCCATGTACGAAAATTTAAAGCTTGTGAAAATCAAGTCAAGCTCTTACCAAAATAGCTGTCAAAAGAGCAGGGGTCATTGAGAAGCATTGCAGTGCCTTCGCTCTTTTCTCTCATGGCTTTTATCCACAAACAGACAAAGTTTATAGCAATAAAAGAGTAAATGAAACTCGGATTAAAGGGAGATACGCAAAAATAAATATAAAAACAGAATTTGTGAAAATCGCCAATCCACAAAAGTTTCATCCGGCAAAAATTTGAGCACATACGTTATTATCTGATGCACTTTTAGTAGTATCCCCAACAACTCTACCTGACAGTATGGGTATCTAGACACCAAACTAAGTGTGCATCTATCAGGGACACACACAGAGCCTCCAGTTACATACTTTGTTGGCAGTTTCAGGCGAGTCTGGTACTACTTTGTCATGAGTAGCAGACAACTTGGACTGCGAGATCTTCCACTTGTCACAAACTGTTCTGAACTGGAGAGAGGAATCAAGGGAGGGGGAGGGAGAGGAAGGGAGGGAGGGAGAGAGAGAGAGGAGGGGTAAGAGGGAGGAGGGGGAGGGAGAGAGGCAGTCATCACTTGTGAGGATCTTCTCATATTCTATAAACATCCACACAAACCCCATTGGTGAGTAGTTGTGACCTTTGAGCTTGCTTAGCTGAGACTATTACACCCTCTACTTTGTCAACCAGCCTCAGCTGTTCTTCAGCAGTGGAGTTTACAACGTCCACCGACACAGACACACGCTGCTTAGCTAAAGCAGACTCATCCTGGAGTGAGAGAGTGGACATAAACACATACACACACACACACACATCTCAGTCCAGTATACTGTACCTCAGATATGGTAAAATCCAATCGAACAATGATGACAATGCTCAAGAAGAACAAGTAGATAGCTCCTGTCACTAATAGTGGCTCTAGGAACATCAGATATGACTCAAATTGATACGACAAATCAAACTCATCAATGTGTTGGTCAACAAGGTTCGATGCTGTTGCCATGACAACTGGACGTCCTGTTGTATCCAAGTATGTGTACAGCAGCTCTCTTGGTTTCTCCTCCACCTTGAATGGTGCTTTGAACTGAATGTTTCTGAAAGAGAACAAGAACGGGATGGGTTGCAACACACCACATCAGCACAGATGGGTTACATGCAACAGTAAAATATAAAAATGGCTAACTTTGCTCCTTCGGGTAACACCACTTGCAGATTCACTTGATCCACAACTTGCTCATCGAAAACGTGGTCCAAAAGCCTCATTTTCAGCAGAAATTGTCTTCCAGAGTGATACAGGTACTCGTATGAGGGGAGATTGTATCCAATAGTGTACTTGGTTTGCCAGCCTCCGAAGAGAGGAAAGCGCGGTCTTAATTCCACTTCTACAGCATCGGCGTCCTCCCGCATGTGGCTAGTTGATATGTTCCCAATCTCATCGCGGTAGTAGACATCACGTGCAGCAGCAGGAAGCAAGGTCTTGTAGGACTTGACGGAAGAAATACCACTCTGAGGATTTCGTTGGAAGTCATATCTTGAGAAGGAGCCTTTGAGCCTAGCACCTGTGTGTTTGACAACCAGGGTCTCCTCCACTGCAATGTTACCCCAATGTGACACCTCTATCAGTCGGTCCACGGACAAGATGGTCAGGAAAGGGCTGGGGTTTTCAAAATGCAATGTCACAACCTTTGATGACATTTGGCCCATCCCTGTATAAGGACCATAGACAATGTTGGCATCTTGAGTGGTTACAGGCTTAACACGCGTGAAGGACTCCACACTGCTTGTGGGAAGAACAAAGGTTGAGGTTTGCGAAGATGTCATGTATGAACTGTAGTAGTAAACATTTCCGGAGAACCTGACCAACTGTTTGTCATTCTGAGAAATCTCCTCTGGAAAGGGAAGTATGCAATGAGTGAACAATGTTTGTACATTGACTGTCACTGAAGAACCAGGCTGGAGAGCAGAGGGTAAGGCCACCTTGAAGAAACGGCCATCTCTATAGAAGAGGGGAGTTTAGTCAGTATCACCAAATCGCTCACCAATGGTTTGCTAAAGTCTAGTCACGCATGGATAAACGCTACAAACCACACATACACACACACACACATACACACACACACACACACACACACACACACACAAACACACACACAATAGGTGGGAGAAAGGATCTGGACTGGTGCATAACCAATATCTGTGTAAAAGGGGCGGAGCCAACAAGTAATCAGAACACATACAATTGCATAGCAACGTCAAGGTCGCCTCTCGACATGCAGAATGGCATCAACTCCTTTGGAAACATGTTGGCTTTGCACCTCAAAAATCAGTAACAAAACATAACATTGCATTCATCATCAAATGCCCGAGTTTTGAATGCGTTGCCAAGACAGGTATAAAATAACAGGAACTGCCCAGCTACCTGAGTGGCAAGATGGCCATTGCAAGTGTACTCAGCAGTGTTCTCACCAGCTATTTTAAGCAGGGCGGGCCCCCTTCCCTAAATTTTGGCTTAGACCATTTCTTTACTTTAAGTAGAGTCATTCCTTCTCTGTTCAGACACAAATTGGGTAGATTTGATAAAACTGACACTGTGCATAACATAATACTTTTAGGGAATTTCCCACCTCACAAGATTGTTGCAAATGCAGAGCAGTAACTTAATATTAACCAGGATAACAGCAGCTCTGCACTAGACTACTAATGGCTTACCTGAATGCCACCCCCTATCATTATTTGAGGTGACTGCCCTGCTACAGGTGACCGCCCTGCTACTGTGACCACTCTGCTACAGTGATGTTGTTGTATTTCATGCATAGACAGCAGGGCTTTTATATGATGGAATTCAAAATTTACCTACTGTACGCAGTACATAAGGAAGAGAATCTGGACATGAAAGGCTCGTGTAACTTGAGTACCACATATTCTCTAATTTTCAGAGGGCAAATTTCAGGTCAAGGTTGACAATTAGAGACACAATGGTTAGAACTGGAAGCAGAGTGGAAAAAATAGGGGGATATGACGACAAATTATGATTGCGACGAAAAATTAGGTACGAAATGGCAGAATTGTTGTGACGGTTTCCTTTCATGCTAGTGTTGCCATGATACTCGCAATATATCGTGTATTGCGATATTTCTGCAGATGATATGATACACTAAACATCCTTTATGTCATGATACAGGTACCTATCTCTTGCAGATTGCCCGGAGGAGGCTGCAATGCTGGTTGGTGCTTTGACCTTCAGCACAGCATTGTGGGTTCATAGTCCCTACACCTCACACCCACAGTCAATCAATCAATCAATTGATTAAATGAGTTGCTGAAGCATAGCAACAAGGCACAGAATGCATAGCCTAAATTAGTGTCACCATTCCCAGTTTGCATTTGAACGCCAGAAGAGATGTTATGCATTGGAAGGTCTCCTATCAAGAAATGTGATTTGCACTTGAACAAGTGATCAGCTAATATTTCTTTCTGATAACTCCGACTCTACCTATTCCAGAATATGCTAATGTCGTGATGTATTGTGATACATGTCTAGATTACAGTGTTGCCGTGATACGCTTATAGCAGTATTTCATGGTTATCGTGTGTAAATTTACCAATGGGAGGCTGGAATCGATGCTTTACTCTTCTTGAAGGTAAATTTGGTGAACATGACACACTAGAAGTTATGGTAGTTTCCATAGAAATTGTAACAATTTTGATTGACTGACCAGACAACAACCACCAGGCTAACAGTTGAATGACCACTTACGTCACAACCACGCAGTTAGGCTTGATTATGCAAGGCCGGGAATCAAGTCTAGTTCGTTTGAAGCCTTTAGGCCTCTTACTTTTTGATACCTTTAATGCAAAATACGGTTACTAACCTTTGTTGGGGGAAGATGAGACATTATTATCCTGTTACCTGAAGCCCATGACTATCAATAAAGATGTCTGAGAATGAAATGCATAAGTTAGAAATCAAGAATTGGTGCAAAACTTTAAGATAAAGTAGTCTGTGCTTTATATTATCAGAACAGATCATAATTGATAGCTCAAGAAACCACTGGTACTCACCACAATCCCGTTTCACTACACTACTAAAACAAGATTTGCAACTATGTTTACATATTTCAATATCACATACGATTGCTGACGATCGATTACTGACTGAGCATTGACCTAACAGCTGACCGAAAGACCGAAAGCGTTAAAATTTCTATGGAAAGTACTGTATGTGTGTCAGTATGTGTTCTGCTGTTTTACCAATTTTTGAGCAAACAACTCAAATGTTCAAATTATAGACACTGCTCTGTGCCTTGATATGTAGGTACCAACGAGGAAAAAGTGAGGTAAACAGGCCTGTCAGGAAGAAAACATGTTCAACTTTGCAGCTAACGAAAATTGGAGTCAAAGACTAGAAATTAGAGAACACTACTTCACAAAAATTAAAGCATAACCAATCCTGTTTGGTCCAGTGCCAATGATGTGGAAAATTAGAGAATATATGGTAAGTTATGAATCTTCTTGACCATATGTATTTCCTCAACATAATCTAGTCAGCTGATCCAAACCCAACCTACTTTTGATAATACAAGTAGTCCTTATCTCAACAGCAGGACATTAAACACAGCAACAATAAGGAATTCTGTTGCTTCTGCATTTTGCAATAACCTACGTATGTTCTGCAATCTGATTGGGCACAAGACTGTCTGTGCCATGACACAGAAATCGGTTAGGAACAGGGTGGCTACACCAGACTAAACATACGTATTACACACACACACACACACACACACAGTTAGTCTTGCGTAGCCAGACCTGAAGTCGCCGCCATTTGCAGGTGAGAAGCGGGTCTGGTCTTTCACATACACACACATACACACACAGTACACACACACACATACACACACACACACACACACACACACACACACACACACACACACACAGTACACACACACACACACACACACACACACACACACACACACACACACAGTGCAGCAGAGTACACATAAACAAAAATACAGTGTTAGAAATTAGGAGCAAAAAGTAGATGGACAAATGTGCAACATGTAATTTCGCATCAGACAATTTTAGCTTTGTTCACACATATTTTAGGAGTAGTACATACACTTGTGCCACAGGACAAATACATCACTCACTTGTGCCACAGGACAAATACACCACTCACTTGTGCCACAGGACAAATACACCACTCACTTGTGCCACAGGACAAATACAACACTCACTTGTGCCACAATACAAATACACCACTCACTTGTGCCACACTACAAATACACCACTCACTTGTGCCACACTACAAATACACCACTCACTTGTGCCACAATACAAATACACCATGCAATGTTGCATGACTTATAAGTAAACACATTTTATACAAAATATATTTAAAAAATCTGTTTCCAAAAGTAATGATATGTCGTACTTTTCTGAGTTGGATTGCTTTTCCGCTACCTTGAGTTCTTCATCAGTTATTTTTGCTGAAATGAACGAGAGATGCTCGCTGAGCTGTGGTTCCACAACATAGACGAATTCGTTTTCGGAAGACGACCCAGAATTCTTCAGCACAATGGTGGTCGAGTATTTAGCTATTTGAGAGGTCACATCAATTTTCCTTGTCACTTGATCGTTGGTAAGCTCACCATAGGCGAATGAACGAGTCAAAAGAAACAAAACAGCAAAAACAACTTCACTTATTGCGGCCATTGTCTATGGTCAAACACGTTTTAACTCACGTGATGATATGACGTCAGAGAAGCACGTGTTTCTTTTTGTTCCGTTCAGTTGTGGTAATTGTGTGGCCGTGATTGTTCGTTGACTTGGTTAGAAGATCGCTTACTTCTCGTCTTCTGATACACAGAGATGGGATGTGAGTAATTTGGAGCTGCCACGTATTTTAAAGTGTTTTAAACCTTATTCGACGTTGTTTAATTGAGATATATATTTTTCCTAGTTAAAATTTTGGACTACTTGCGACCATTTATAGCTGTTTTACCAGAAGTTCAAAAACCGGACAGGAAAGTGAGTGATTGTTGGATCGTGTTACAGAATAATTACTGTGTTTACTCACGAACTAAGCTAACCACACGTGAGTGTAATATTCCTCAGTATTTGTTGATCCTTGTTTTAACTTGTTTTAGCAGGTTTGTATTGTACTGTCTCAGATGTAAGCGTTTGTGAGGATGAGCGCGTGTTTTTGTGTTGTGTAGTGCGAATATTATGAAGTAAGAATTACTGTTACCTGAGTGTGTTTTCGGAAGCCATTTTATTGCTAACCGCACAAGCAGGGTCTTTGTGTACATTGCCGCATAAGTTTTCTGTTTTGTGTAGCTATTGTGCGTGTTCATAGATACACAACTACACGTCGTGTTTGTGGTTATGTAGGTCCAGTTCAAGGAGAAGGTGCTATGGACAGCTGTCACCTTGTTCATCTTTCTTGTTTGTTGCCAAATCCCTCTCTTTGGGATAATGTCAACTGATTCTGCTGACCCTTTTTATTGGACCAGAGTCATCATGGCATCCAATAGGGGGACTTTGATGGAGCTGGGAATTTCCCCTATTATCACTTCTGGTCTTATCATGCAGGTGGGCAGTGCACACACTTGTGCTGGTGGGCAGTGCACGCACTTGTGTTGGTAGGCAGTGCACGCACTTGTGTTGGTGGGCAGTGCACACACTTGTGCTGGTGGGCAGTGCACACACTTGTGCTGGTGGGCAGTGCACGCACTTGTGTTGGTGGGCAGTGCACACACTTGTGTTGGTGGGCAGTATACACACTTGTGTTGGTGGGCAGTGCACGCACTTGTGTTGGTGGGCAGTGCACACACTTGTGCTGGTGGGCAGTGCACACACTTGTGTTGGTGGGCAGTGCACACACTTGTGCTGGTGGGCAGTGCACACACTTGTGTTGGTGGGCAGTGCACACACTTGTGCTGGTGGGCAGTGCACACACTTGTGTTGGTGGATAGTGTACGCACTTATAGTAATGATCTTCCTCTATAGCTTCTTGCTGGAGCAAAAATCCTTGATGTTGGAGACACACCAAAAGAAAGGGCCTTGTTCAGTGGCTCTCAGAAGTTATTTGGAATGGTCATCACTGTTGGCCAGTCTGTAGTGTATGTGATGACCGGGATGTATGGTGCCCCAGGGGAACTGGGACCTGGGATATGTCTGCTCATCATACTCCAGTTGGTTGTGGCAGGTCTTGTTGTGGTGCTCCTTGATGAACTCCTTCAGAAGGGCTATGGCCTGGGATCAGGGTGTGTGTGTGTGTGTGTGTGTGTGTGTGTGTGTGTGTGTGTGTGTGTGTGTGTGTGTGTGTGTTGTCCAGTTGGTGTAAGGGGCTGGTTAGTAATCTCTTTTAAGAGCTTAAGCCTGTTGCCAGCAGGTGGTGCTTTTGGAAGGATGAAAACTGGAACACTCAGCTGCTTACAGGTGAAATCATACCTATCAGCCTCAACCACTGGAAACATTAAATATGACTTGGGTATTTCTTTATCAGACTCTTAGCAGGGTGCTGGTCACTGGCTGGTGCCCTAAATGCTATTAGCCTGGATATTACCGAGTTCAGGGTTGGGAATCACTGTTGCTGTGAGTTAGGTGGACCACTCTTCAGCTGCAGCCCAGCCCTACCCATCTCGTGGGGCTTGTAACCTCACAGATGGGCAACCCCTGATTGCACAAGGGGGCCATCAGGGATGGTGGGGGCAGCTGGGCCCATATCCAGTGGGTTTCTCCCTCACTGATGTCTGGTGGCTCGCCCCCCAGTTGGGCCCAACAAGGGGGCCACAATATAGCTCGCACTACAGGCTGTGGCATTACGGTGTGTGTGTGTGTGTGTGTGTGTGTGTGTGTGTGTGTGTGTGTGTGTTGTGTGTGTGTGTTGTGTGTGTCTCAGTGGTATTGAGCAGTGCATTGTCGTGTTCTGCAGGATTTCACTATTTATTGCAACAAATATTTGTGAGACAATTGTTTGGAAAGCTTTCAGTCCTGCTACTATCAACACTGGCAGAGGTGAAGACTCATTATTTCACACAGTAAAAGACTAATTGATTGAAACTCTCTTGATATAGGTACCGAGTTTGAAGGTGCAGTTATAGCCCTGTTCCACATTCTAGCCACTCGCTCAGACAAAGTGCGAGGGTTGCGAGAGGCTTTCCAGAGGCAAAACCTACCAAATCTCACCAATTTGATGGCTACTGTGTTTGTCTTTGCCATTGTTATCTATTTTCAGGTACGCAAGATTATTGTACACAGGCTTAGAGTAAACCCCAAGTTCTCAGTACTTGTTTGAGCCCTCAGTACACACTTGAGTCCTCAGTACACACTTGAGTCCTCCGTACATACTTGAGTCCTCAGTACTTGTTTGAGTCCTCAGTACATACTTGAGTCCTCAGCACACACTTGAGTCCTCAGTACACACTTGAGTCCTCAGTACACACTTGAGTCCTCAGCACACACTTGAGTCCTCAGTACACACTTGAGTCCTTAGTACACACTTGAGTCCTCAGTACACACTAGAGTCCTCAGTACACACTAGAGTCCTCCATACATACTTGAGTCCTCAGTACACACTAGAGTCCTCCGTACACACTAGAGTCCTCCATACATACTTGAGTCCTCAGTACACACTAGAGTCCTCCGTACATACTTGAGTCCTCAGTACACACTTGAGTCCTCGGTACACACTAGAGTCCTCCGTACACACTTGAGTCCTCAGTACACACTTGAGTCCTCAGTACATACTTGAGTCCTCAGTACACACTAGAGTCCTCCGTACACACTTGAGTCCTCAGTACACTGGTTGATGGAAGCCTTGATTATAACTTTTTGTCTTCTCTGCTCAGGGATTTCATGTGGACCTACGTATCAAAAGTGCTCGTTACCGTGGGCAACACACCTCATATCCTATTAAACTATTCTACACATCAAATATTCCTATCATTTTACAGAGCGCTTTGGTTTCCAATTTGTACGTCATTTCCCAGGTATGCCCGGACCATTGCCCTTACTTGTCTCTGCAGAAATGATTCTATTGCTGTTTTGTAGGTACTCGCATCACGATTTGCCGGGAATTTCTTCATAAACCTCCTTGGTGTTTGGGGAGACTATGGTGGTCGTGGGTCCTACCCTATAGGTGGTCTCTGTTACTACCTATCCCCTCCCGAGAGCATAGGACACATCATTGAAGACCCTATCCATGCTGTGTTCTACATTGTCTTTATGCTGGGCTCATGTGCTTTTTTTTCAAAGACATGGATTGAAGTGTCAGGCTCTTCTGCTCGAGACGTGAGTTCTCTTACCACTGGTATTTTGACTACACATTACTCAGTAGATTATTGTAGGTTGCTAAGCAACTGAGGGACCAACAAATGGTAATGCGAGGGCATCGAGATAAGTCAATGATTCATGAATTGAACAGGTAAATCAAGTAGAGTTCATTCTTTCTCACCTTTAAGTCATCTGTTTATGTTGAACTTTCAGGTACATACCAACTGCAGCTGCTTTTGGAGGGCTCTGTATTGGAGCTCTGTCAGTCCTCGCTGACTTTCTTGGTAAGTCTTTCACGGAGTTGTTTGTGGCTGTAAGGAAGTATCACTGTTGCCGCTTTCCATGTTTGCAGGCGCTATTGGCTCAGGGACTGGAATACTCTTGGCTGTCACTATTATTTATCAATATTTTGAGACATTTGTGAAGGAGCAAGCTGAGCTGGGAGGAATGGGAACTCTTCTGTTTTGATCATAGATTATCTAGATAGCTGTTGAGACATTAGGTTACAATTATGTATTATCACTATTTCGAACATCATTCCTGGTCCATGGAAGCTGAACGTTATTATTCGTATCATGGAACCACAATGCAGTCTCAAACACAGTTTTACCACATGGATAGCTTTACCCTCAGTGCACACTATACTCCTGCCAAAGCTCAAAGGAAAACCAGTGAACCTCCCATGAGTGCGAGGCTATTAAGATCTGTTGTAGCCTTGGGACCAGTCTGCCAGATTCCAGTAGATCCTCACCTTGTGGTGAGATGTGTGTGCTAGAGCCTAACCAGGTGAATGTACCAACCTTTGTGGTGGCTTGTACATGTGTTTAGGTTTACACTCAATGATCTGAACAGATCTCCACCAAGGGCAATGCATCCATGCAAGAGAAGGCTTTCTGCAAACACATGACGACAGTATAAGTTAATGTACTAAACAGGAGATTATTTACTTCACTACAACTTGAAATTTATTCACAACACATCGAAGCTCAAATACAAAAATGCATGCTGCTTGCTAATTCTCCAAAAGCTCTCACATTGCACCAGTGGAGGGGCTGAGTGGCCAGGATATAACTGCTAAACTATTATGTGGAGTGTGTCACTGATGCCAAAGACAAAGAGAGTCACTTGCAACTTGTGCCTGAGGTAGAATTCAGGGACAAGTTGCAAGTGGGGCTCAATGTTGATCCCATGCATCTTCACGTATAGCATAGATGTTGGTATCTATGGTAATAGAGTAGGAGCTTTTTTTTAATACGTCTCAAACTTTTAATTGGAGCGAGCCTAAGTGAGCCCCACACTAATGGTTGGCGATCGAGAACGCCTACGCCTTCCGGTGCTACTTCCGTGGCTGTATATGTATGTATAATTTTGGTACTGAACAGTTATTGCCTATGCGTCCATAATAAAGGTAATTGTGTCTATGTCTATATGTCCATAATTGTAAACATTATGGGTTGTATGGTACTTGTCTGGTCTACAAAATAATTGCACAATACCCAAGTTTGTCATGATGAATATCTTTAGTATTTTCGCAAGAGCATTATAAGTGGCCTTAAGAACATTCATCATGTAGATGTTCTGTTGTTATAGTGCATTCCATGCTGTTCAAATTCCATTCCGTGCTGTTCCATTCCATGCTCTTCCACTCTATGCTCTTTTGCCCATGTGATAACTGTGCATGCAAACCTGGGATTGTCAAAAGGAGGTGCGGATATGTGTACGGTATTGTAGGGATATACAACTAAGGGGGTCTGTAAGGATATGCTCCCCCAGGGAAACTTTGAGATTTTAGGTAAGCATTCCAACTGTTACAGTAATGGGCTGCATTCATTCCATTAACCATTGATAATTACAAGCACAGTCTTTTGCTTTGAAATAGCCTTTTCGAGCTTATTATCAATAGTCACACATAGAGCTAGACTGACACATGCACGTACTGATGTGCACACACACACACACCATCCATCCATCCATTTGCTGCTTAAGCTCCCGTAGTCACCATGAGGGTGTAGGAGATGCAGGCCAAATCTGGCAAAGTCTACGTTGATGGAAGTCTGGCTTGACAGAAGCATTGATGATTATGATGGGGATCCCATCGTGCAACCTCCTCGTGGTGATCCCTGGTTCCTCGGCTATGGCCTTGCAAATCGCACGATATGGTACTGTTGGAGTAGCGCCCCATCATGTACCCTGTACATCTCAAATGGATGTTCAGAACCCTTTAGCTTGTAAAACCAAAAAGGTTAAGTCTACACACACACACACACACACACACACACACCATGATGGTGATGAAGCCGGTAGTAGTCTCTCTTAAGGGGTCCTACATATGTAGTTATTGTTTTTATTTCAAATTGCATATGCAGAATAATAGTACTAGTGAATTCATTGATTGATTGATATAAATAGGCAGATATAGATAATATTGACTACAGTGGAACTCTTTCAAAGAAAAACATATACATGGTACATAATTTTTACATTAATCCAAAGAGTGATACAATAAGGGGTAGCCCCTCCATTTGACTGAGCTAATTATTGTGTGCCAAAATATAGCAGCAGCCAATCAGAATGGCTGAAACTAAAATGAAAGTACAATTTCTGCATAAAAGTTGCCGTCCTTGCCATTTTCCTTTGTGAGTAGTTGTTATGTAGGTTGATGGCTCCAATAGCGCTGAATTCAGAAGAGGTAACTCCGAACCCAGGTGACCAAACCGATCATGCAGGCTACTGTACCTTATGCCATTGTGGCGGGATCCAGGAGGCTGGTAGTCTCCCCAACCATATGTCGGTGTATGTTTAGGGCAATGCCTGAATGCCGGCCTGATTAAGGGTTGACCCTAACCCAAATTCAAGTGTTGAAGGATGCCCCTTTGATGTCGTAACTTCGACTTCAATGGTGGGGTTGCCGCGACTGTCGAAGATCTCTCTTGCGTGTTCTTTACTCAGACCAGACATCTTTTGAGCATGTGATTCGGAAGCAAGTGATGTATGTAACAGTCATGACACATCACAGGTCAATGCTTGAAAATTAAAAGATTCTATATTATACAAGTTCTCTCTGTTTAGTTTACAATAGAATACAGTCCACACAATAGTTTTAGGACATATTTAGGAGAACATTCACAAACAATGTTATTCCAATAACAATATTTACTATGTAATCATGCTGGAGACACATTCTATGACGGACAGCCCTGAAAGAGAAGGGTAAGAGCATTAAGAGGTAGATTCAAACACACTTTAAGAACAGTAACTCACCCCTACATCAATGCCCTTAGGTGTTACTTCTTTAGGTACTCCTGAGCTGCTGCCGTAGCCACCTTTTGACTCCATCTGATTTTGGATTGAGTTTGTCTGAAACAAAAGTAGTAATGTAAACAACAACAAAACTGAAAACTATGCAAGACATATTATTTTATTATACACACGTACATGCACACATTATGAATGCATAAACACAGGGTTCTCAATCCCTACATACATTAAGGCACATCGGCCCAATATGCCTTCAAAACTAAAACAAGCCTTCCAATATCCTGTGTGTTTACTTAGCAAGGTGACAGAAGTACAGGATTACAATTATACATACTAGGGGAGAAGGTGGCCTTCGGCCGCCTTCTCCCCTAGTTCGGGTGGCGGGTGCAACCCTTATACCAAGTGAAGAAGTTGTATCAAGTGAATTTATTGATTTGAGTGTAATTACTATATCAAGAGAAGTCTGTAGTAAGCTAGTACTATATATATATATATATATATATATATATATATATACAGTGGAACCTGTCTATTGTGGTCACTGTGTAATGCAGCCACCTGTCTATACCAGCCACTAATTCTTCTCCGAATCAGCAGTAATGTATGGTATTCTACCTCATTAAAGCAGCCACCTGTCTATAACAGTCAAAATATTTCGCCCCAATGGTGACCGCAATGGACAGGTTCCACTGTATATACGTATACTGTAACAATTGCTGTATAGGCCAATGTTTGGTCTTTGACCACCTTCTCCCCTAGTTAGTCACACGGGTGCATCCCTTATGTCAAGTGTATAGTAGATATACATGAAGTGCAGCTCTTGTTTTCAAAAATGCCCATGAAGCTGTTTTATTGTAGTACACTCACACTCACACACACACACACACATACACACACACACACACACACACACATGCACAACACACACACACACACACACACATCCACCCGGCACACACACACACACCAACACACATACATGCACACACACACACACACTGTGACACACACACACACACACACACACACACACACACTGTGACACACGCGCGCACGCACACACACACACACACACACACACACACACACACACACACACACACACTGTGACACACACACACACACACACACACACACTGTGACACACACACACACAGACACACACAGGCAACCCATACACATACACACACACACACACACACACACACACACACACACACACGTGTGTGCGCGTATAGTACATGGAGTGTAGTACTTATATGCAAAACTATGTTGCAGCTAATAAGGATTCTCCAAAAACACTTGGAACAAGGGTAAGTTGCAAAACCGGTACAGGGTTAGGTGGGCAAAGGGCAGGACAGGCATAGGGCTAGACGAGCATAGGGCTACACATACATGAGGCTAGACGGGTATAGGGCTAGACAGAGTTTAGTTAGATTGAGTGCACACTGTGCAAATTCCTACATCCCGCACCTGCAGCACATTACAAGTACATATGTGCTGCGGGATGTAGGAATTTGCACAGTGTGCACAGCATTGTGGTTTCCTACACCTCACACACCCACAGTCAATCAAGCAATCAATCAATTGAATGAGTTGTTTGGGCATAGCAACAAGGCACAGAATGCTTAGCCTAAACTAGTGTCACCACTGCCAGTTTGTATTTGAATGCGAGAAAGGAGATGTCATGCACTGGAAGGTCTCTTATCGATAAATGCATTTGCACGTAAACAAGTGATCAGCTAATATTTCTTTCTGATAACTCTGACTCTATACCTATTTCGCAATATGCTGATATCATGATGTATTGTGATACATGTCTAGATAAATAAATATTATTGTGATACACTTATAGCAGTATCGTGGAAACATTAGTACAGACTCTATGGTACAGACTCTATGGTACAGACTCAATGGTACGGACTCTATGGTACGGACTCTACGGTACGGACTCAATGGTACGGACTCTATGGTACGGACTCTATGGTACGGACTCAATGGTACGGACTCTATGGTACAGAATCAGACTAGTTTTCAAACTGCCATTACATATGTAAATGTGGCGTTCCCTTGCATGTATGTGGCCACAGTGTTGGTACCACATGATACAGTAAGTAAAGGCTATTATAGTACAATGTGTCCATAATACCACTATTTTTGTACACCATGTGCCCATGATCATGGCTTTTAGAAATCCCCTTATTTTCTTTATCCAGTATCTTTAGCCAGGAATCATTCATTTCTTCATTGAATTCATCTATTAAGTCTGCGTGTACCTTAGCTGGCAGTGAAGCCATAGAAAGACATAGAAAGTCTCAGAACACATCACTCAATGTAGAAAGAATACACCACTCAATGTAAAGAGAACACATGCACACTCAATGTAGAGAGAACACATGCACACTCAATGTAAAGAGAACACATGCACACTCAATGTAGAGAGAACACACACTCAATGCGGAGAGAACACATGCACACTCAATGTAGAGAGGGAACACACCACTCAATGTAGAGAGAACACACCATTCAATGTAGAGAGAACACACCACTCAATGTAGAGAGAACACACCACTCAATGTAGAGAGAACACACACTCAATGCGGAGAGAACACACACTCAATGCGGAAAGAACACACCACTCAATGGGGAGAGAACACACCACTCAATGGGGAGAGAACACACCACTCAATGTAGAGAGAACACACACTCAATGCGGAGAAAACACACACACTCAATGCGGAGAGAACACACACTCAATGCGGAGAGAACACACCACTCAATGCGGAAAGAACACACCACTCAATGGGGAGAGAACACACCACTCAATGGGGAGAGAACACACCACTCAATGGGGAGAGAACACACCACTCAATGTAGAGAGAACACACACTCAATGTACAGAGAACACATCACTCAATGTGGATCCTCGAGAGAACACACCACTCAATGTGGAGAGAACACACCACTCAATGTAGAGAGAACACACACTCAATGTATAGAGAACACATCACTCAATGTGGATCCTCGAGAGAACACACCACTCAATGTAGAGAACACACACTCAATCTACAAAGAACACATCACTCAATGTGGAGAGAAGAACGCATCACTCAATGTAGAGAGAATACATCACTCAATGTAGAGAGAGAACAACCACTCAATGTAGAGAGAACACACATTCAATGTGGAGAGAACACATAATTCAATGTGGAGAGAACACACACTCCATGTGAAGAGAACACACACTCAATGTAGAGAGAACACACCACTCAATGTACAGAGAACACACCACTCAATGAACAGAGACCACACACTCAATGTAGAGAGAACACACACTCAATGTAGAGAGAACACATCA
Source organism: Halisarca cf. caerulea (assembly GCA_963170055.1). Classification (NCBI taxonomy): domain Eukaryota; kingdom Metazoa; phylum Porifera; class Demospongiae; order Chondrillida; family Halisarcidae; genus Halisarca; species Halisarca cf. caerulea. The sequence goes on along the minus strand of CAUJGJ010000205.1, from coordinate 5,618 downwards.
CTGTGACTCAATGTAGAGAGAACACACACTCAATGTGGTTAGGCACACTAGTCTAAAGCTGCATATATGCCCAGCAGTAAACTACTGCATTGTCTCACATCTGCTGATCCGAAGTCACTTGATCCAATGTGCCCCGTGTGCTATACAGGCAAGAAAAAGTAAAAGTTTGTGAAAAGTCAAACAGTAGAGATCCCGCCAAGCAGTCTCAAGAGCCTAACTTGAAAAATTCAAGGTAATCCAATCATATACTCTTGTCAACTATCGTTCTTCTAGGCTGTGGAGAACACAAAACAAATTATATTGCTCTAATACTAGAGGCATCACATTGCCCAATTTATGCCATAGGTCTGTAACTTTCGTTAGTGAGCTAACCCATCGACGGGGCATAGACATGTCTTCCTGTACGCTAAGAGGTGGCCCCTCCATTTCACCAATCAATTAGATTGGCACACAAAGCGCGCCAAAACAAGACAACAGCCAATCAGAATGCTCAACACAAAACGGAAGTAGAACTTTAGTATAAAAGCTGCTGTCCTCGCCATTTTCCTTTGTGAGTAGTTGTCGTGTTGGTTGCAGGCTCCAATAGCGCTGAATTCAGAAAAGGGGTAACTCCGAACCCGGGTGACCAAACCGACCAGGCTACTACCTTGCGCCCATGCTGGCGGGATCTAGGAAGCCCGTAGTAGTCTCCCTTAAGGGGTCCTGGAGTAAGTCTTTGGTGCGGGGCGTTAAGAGTCAGCCGCATGGCGCTACTCACCAACCTTTTGTCGGTGTACGGTCGGAGCTTGCAGATTGGGTACGGTCCTTGCTCCTTAAAGACGCCGGAGTTGTGAGTTTGAGTTCGCCCTTGCAGTGTTGCTTGCCACATAGTCCTTTGGAGGCAGGTCCGCTTCATTGGAAGTGGGAAGGGCCTGTGAGTTACCGTTCTCTTCTCCATCTCTTTGCTGTCTAGTACCCAGCGGTGTGATGTAAGGCCCGTGAGACTTGCAGATCATCGCCCGGTTACACGTATCGTATGTGTGCCGGTGTACGGTGTCAGTCGATGTACGGTCGGAGCTTGTGATTGGGTGCGTCCTTGCTCCTAGCAGACATTTGGGAGGGTGTCTGAAAGTCCCCAGCGGTGACGTGTCATCGCACGGCTACACTTTGTGTGCCACAGTCGTTGTACGGTCGGAGCTTGTGATTGGGTACGTCCTTGCTCCTTAAAGACACGGGAGTTGTGAGTTTGAGTTCGCCCTTGTAGTGTTGCTTGCCACATAGTCCTTTGGAGGCAGGTCCGCTTCATCGGAAGTGGGAAGGGCCTGTAAGCTACCGTTCTCTTCTCCATCTCTTTGCTGTCTAGTACCCAGCGGTGTGATGTAAGGCCCGTGAGACTTGCAGATCATCGCCCGGTTACACGTATCGTATGTGTGCCGGTGTACGGTGTCAGTCGATGTACGGTTTCAGTCGGTGTACGGTCCTAGCCAGTGACTGTGGCAAGTTTTTGCCTGAAGATTCCAGGGTAGTCTTGTGGACGATGTGCGACCTGTCTAATTGTGTTCTGGGAGAGGAACTGGTGTTGCAGCTGTTTCAGCAACTTTTGTTGGTAAGTATTCAGTTGCTGATCCATACATGTGTACGTCATATCTAAGAATGAGAATACCTGGTCTTCGTAATTTTGTCAATTACATATATGTACGTAGTAAATAATAATTTATAATAATTGCCTACTGAAGACATAAAATGGCTGTAATTGCTGTACACTTCCTTGGGTCATGTCCCTTTGTTTCTTTACTGTACCATGTCATATATTTCAGTATCTTTAGGAATCACTTATTTCTTCATTGGATTCATCCATTAAGTCTTGTGTGTGCCTTAGCTGGTGGTGTATAGCCTTTTGAAATGCCTGAATAACCTGAAACTTGAATTTCAAATATATTCTTGATGATTGATATGATTTTTATGATTTTTATAGAACCTGTGGCGGCAGCATGGTGGTGCTCGCTTTGTGGGGTAGCTGTGCAGTTGCAGGAGCTCAACACCAGTGGATGGGCATCCGTGGTACTCGATGTGTAGGACGTAATGGTTCCACTACCCTGAAATCCTGCCTGCTCGAGTAGCCTTTCCAATAAGCCACTGAACTGATTGATGTTGTCCATCTCCTCCATGTTGCTGGACCTGTCCTACCAAGACGACCTGAAACTGGTGCATTGTGGTGCTTGGACTAGTCTGAGTAGTGTCAGTGTTCAGGTATCCAGTAGCTGATTGGCGGCCGTGGTACTCGTTGTGTAGGATGTAATGGTTCCACAGCCCTGAAGTCTTGCCCGCTCGAGTAGCCAGTCCACCCTGTCCATCAATTGATCTGTTCAAAGTGGCACCTCCCAGTGATGTCTAGTCTGGATCCCCTTCTGATGATTCCACAGATGCAACTGGTCTGACGGTAGACTTGTCGCAGCCTGGCTAAATTTTTGGGGCATGATGTACCTCCCCGTTCTCGCCGGATGCCCTGGGCACACAAGTTAGTCGTGTGGCAAAGAGAGGTACGAGAATGACTGCTATTTATATAGCTATACTGCATGTTGACAATACATAGCTAGCATTTAATTTTACATATTATGACACTATTTGGTTGGTTCTCTAATACTTTTTTGTGTTTTATATATTCACAAACTCTACTTGTTAGGTTGTGTATATATGCTAGGATATTATGCATTTGATTGATATACTCAGTTGTTAAATTGAAATATATTTCACTAGTATTCAGACTGAGATTGATTGCATGGTATTTACAATGGGTAGTTCCCATGTACAGTAGTTGGTTCACTTGCTCAGTAGCTGGTTGGTGCACCACACCCAAAACAATGCTAGGACTCCACATGGGGCCAATGCAGCAATACGTGACAAACTCTGCAAGATAACTTGTATTTTTGTTAAGTACACCCATTACAGGCTTACTGCATATTCTCTAAATCGATTTGTCACACCTAATTTCACAAAAAATTCTTTTGACAAGAAGTATAGAATTTATGTAGAATTGTTTTCCAGAACCTATACCTTTGAGAATGGCTGATGAAACTTTGGAGTCAATGAAGGAACGAATACTTAGGCTATTACAAACCGCATATACATGGTTATAATAATCTCAATTAAGTGTAGTGAAAGGAACATTAAAGTGCAGCTCTCTTGTACATAGTTTGCAAGTTTTGAGGGGTAGCTCATCACATTGTTATGCCTAGCTGCCATTTTGTCAGTCACATTCAACAGTATGCCTACCCCAACAGAACAAAAACAGCAAATAATTATCTATTGATAAATTATTATATTATTGTCAAGTTACAAGAGTTAAATGAAACGTTTTGGCTAAAATATGCATCATTATGACCATGTAGTTACTTCTGTGTGTGAAGTGATCTCCTAGCTATAAGTTTGGGGTGTGTATCTGTGTGTTGTTCTGATGTTCTGTGCTAGTGGTGGTGCTTGCTGTGTGTGCAGTGGGTAGTGGGGATGGTGCATGTGTGTCTGGTTGTGCAGCATGGTGTGCATGGGTACTGTAGAACATGTGGTGTGTACTAATGTATTGCGTGTGGAGTGTAAAATGGTGTAGGGTATGAAGCATATTGTGGCATAGGTGGAGAGTGTGTCAGGAATGGTAGTGGCTGTGCATGGTGTGGAGGTGCGGATGGCTGAGGGATTGTGGCTGGCGTTTGGGGTGATGTGCTGGGATCGCAGGAGTTGTGGTTGTCTTGGACACTGAGTGACTATCCTCCTGCCCTTGTGCACTTTCCACCTAAAAGGGTAGTATTCAGTTGTATATATAGGCTTAACCATACACAAGCTTACTATGTACTTTAGCTCCTTTCTGTTGAGGTGCGGAAAGTTACATCTGTGCTTCTTCTTACACCCATTTGTGATGTTAAAGAATTTACACAATTTAGTGTTAGTAGACTTTTCTATCGGAAAGGGCCAAACATCATAAATGTACATACATAATACCAGAACATTTGAAATGCGAGGTGTACTTACTTTGCTGTTTAGGCTTGCTAGCTTTGTCAAAATAATTCATAGGCGTAGGAAGATGTTTTGAATTGGGGGGGCGAGTAATGAACATCACGTAACATGAATCCTTTCCGTGTGCATATAAACAGAATATGTTTTTGCATAACTAGCGTAAGTGGTGCACAATGCCGACATAACAGTAGGGTTTCTACAGTACATTCATTATCTTCCCAGCTTGAGGATACATACAATATTGTTTCTTTCAACTTTGGAGGAATGTTCAGTTCAATTCAGTTAAATTCTCATTTAGACTGGAGATCATCTGATGCCACTAGCCCAATGGGTAACTATGTAGGATCCCAATGACAGAGAGTGAGATGCAATACAAAACATAAACAGTAAATAAACAGTAAAATATGCACATACATAAGCTACTGGACCAAAACACTAAACCAAGCACACACATAAAGAAAAATACTGGGCCAGACACTAAGAACATGCATGCACAGGTGTAGAGGACAGTTCTATACTTTACACTACCTGTAGAATACACTAACTACTGCTTCACTACAGCTAATTGAAGACTTGCAGTGTACTTGTTTTGAAGAACTATAGGCAATGACCAGCTGACAAACAAATCTACCAGTCACTTCTTACAGGCAGGCAACGGCAAAACCGCGCTATACGAGATTGCGCAATAATTTTCAAATGGCGGCTTGCGATAGGTAGCGTTGTAAAATCAATTTTATTGTTTAAAACTTCCTCTTTGTAGCAAATTTTACAATAAAACTTACTTCCTGTTGAAAGATGATATGTTAACACTTTTAAATGTGGGTTTTAGGTTACATAGCAGATTTCTTGATTATTAAATTTTTAAAACTAAAGATGTACATCTCTGGGGGGGGCAATGCCCCCCCACCTGAGAGTCAGGGGGGGCAAGTAAGTGCCCCCCCTTGCCCCCCGGTTCCTACGCCTATGTAATTATTGACAAACTGAAAACCCTTGCCAGACATCCTTAGACTATATATATACAATACTCTGAATGCTATAGCCACTTAGCTGTCCAGCTTTAAATATGTGCATGGATTGCATGGCTGGGGGTTCAGTGGAGGTATGATTTTGATGAACTGTTTACCATCTGTTTAGGCTAGGCAATGCTATTAGAGCTTGGGACTGTAAGGTGATTATGAGAAATTATTTGTGCAGGAACTCTGCAACTGCCATGTTACTTTGATAAGGGGCAAGGAGAAACGGCGGAAACAGCGGAAATGGCAAAATGGCTGAAACAGTGGAAATGCTCTCAGTAAGCATTTACTATATATTGTTTGACCCCACCCACATGCCCACCCACATGCCCACATGTATCTACATACTACACAGTCCCACCTAGTGATTGTCACTGTAAATAGTTTAGGTGAAAGTGATGTATACAGTATTGGCCAAAAGAACATAAACATTTTACAGTTAATTGTATTTAATGCAAACATATGCAAAATATGAGCCATGTGTACACTTGCACACCCACCCACCCACACACAACACACATGCACAACACACACACACATGCACACACACACACACACACACACACACACACACACACACACACACACACACACACACACACACACACACATGGCTTC
>CAUJGJ010000204.1:59700-80200 GCA_963170055.1 Halisarca cf. caerulea | reverse complement strand
TCACACACACACACACACACACACACACACACACACACACACACACACACACACATCCAAATAAACACTTACAATTTCACCAAAGGCCTTCAGAAACAATGCTTTAGTCTATATTCTGAACATGAAAAGAAAGAACAATCAATGAAACCACAAAAGCACACACACACACAGTGGAACTTCTTCACTACATACCTGGTTCCACTACAGCATGCTACTATATGTTGTATCAAACACACACACACAAACACCATACATACTCAATACCTCACACACACACACACACACACACACACACACACACACACACACACACACACACACACACCAAACAACATAGATACGGGTACATAGTATACAACATCTACGCTAACATACACAAACGTGAACATATCCAAAAAAACTACTTGAAGAGATTCTTTTTCACTGAAGGCCTGCTCTCACTAAACCTCACCGAAACACTTGTCATACAAGTTCAACCGTTCGAAAACGGTTTGCTAATTCCAAACAGAGCTTTCATCTCTCATCTTACCTGCCTGTTCCCCAAACTTCTTTGGATCTTCCCGTTGTTTCCATACTTTCGCGGTTCAAAGGTTTTCTTCTTATCCAAACATCTGCGTCCTATTCTCTGACGTGTTGAACCATAGTATCTATGGTTTGAGGACGTAAGCAAACACACATACACAAGATAACACACACGTACGCCAACATATCCACGAAAACACATTGAGAAACTATTTTATTAAAGACCTGCTCATACTAAACGTCATTAAAACACTTTCACATGAGCGTTCAAGTACTCCATAATGGTTAACTAAAAGACAAAAGGCTTTCCACACTCATCTTACCTGTTTCCGAAGCTTTCTTTAGCCTTTTCTTCATTTCCATGGACTTCCGAGGTAGCGTAAGGTACAATGTCTCAGTAAAATCATCCTTCACACAACGTTTCCGTCCTAAATTCTTCGTCAAAGTTCTCTTCGTTGTTAGATGAGGCGGCTTAACAGCTTTTGTCAGTTTTCGAGTCCTTTCACAACTTCTAAAACAAAGACAACAACTTTAAACCACTCGCTCTACCTCTATAAATTGAAGGCCCACGGAAATTCTTGGAGCGAGTTGAATCTTTGTGATTAACTCTCAATCCAAATCTTTAGGTCTAAAAGATTCTTCGTTGACGAAAACAGAAGCAAAGACACAAAATTCACTGAATAATACCAACGACTTCGACTACCGCCTAAAAGTCCGCCATGTTGTTGACATATATATATATATATATATCTATTACTATTGCACTGCACTGCACTGCACTGTACTGCAGGAAGTGTCCGGAACGATGTCAATATATATATATATATATATATATATATATATATATATATTGACATCGTTCCGGACACTTCCGGTGAAAGTAAAAACAATATAGGGCCGCCTTCCGGCGGCCCAAAAAGATTCGGGAGCTAGAAGAAATTGTGGAAGATCTGAAAGAAGTATTCGAGTTCCCCCAAGTGGAAACAAGCCCATCCGGTCGCAAGATTCTAGGTGGATAAATCACAAACGCAAAGCACTGCAGCGTGTGATTGATCGATATGGGGCTTACATTAGCCACCTCAGCACACTTACAGAAGACAAATCTCTCAAACCAGAAGACAGAGCAAAGATCAAAGGATATCTCAAGAAATGGATGAGTTGCAGGACAGTTATAGGTTGTGCAATATACACAGATATCCTGAAGTCTTTTGAGTCTGTCCCTACAAGGATGTGAGATGGACACCGTCCTAGGCATCAAAAACATCCTGAAGTCAGCTGCAGCTCTGAAGAGTTTAACGAGACAAGATACCGCTAACTGGCCAACAGTTAAGTTGGTACTGGAGAGGATGGTTAATGAAGGAAATGGAAAGTTTTCGTACCAAGGATCCGAGCTGACAGATTTTGGCCCTGAAGTTCGAGATAAGTTGAAAGAAGATGCCATGAATGACTTGACCAGGATGGAGCAAAAGAATAGAGAAAGACTGGAGTGGTCAAATATCAAGATTTTGCGGTCTCTACTTGTTTTCCTTGATACACAGTCATGGGCTAAGCAGTCTCAACCAGTTACTGACACTGAAGATGAGTTTGACAGCAATGATGACTGCAGCTTAGCTGAGGTTAAGAAAGCTGTGGATCATATTGCTTTACACTTTAGGCTTCCTCCTAAACAAAAGGAGTCTCCCTTTTTAGCCTCCAAGACGAAGTTGAAGAGGTAGTCGAGTATGCTCGAGCATATTTGGACATCAGCCACACAGAATATCGGAAAGTCTGGTACAAGCTGTATTCATGTCCTGATGCCAAAAAATCGCCAAACATCCTTAGCCTGTGTGAGCTGTCGTTCAGTTTGCCATTCTCCAAAAGCAGAGTTGAGCAGATTTTCTCCTCTTTAAAAAATTTGAAAACTATCCGTAGGACGCACTTAAAAGGCGATACCCTTAATGACCTTCTTGAAATCTATGTTGAAGGTCCTGGATTGAGCCTTTTTTACCCTGACCAACCCATAGACCTTTGGTGGTCTGATTGTGCCACTTCCAGGAGAGTCCACCAAGAGCCCAGGAAGGAGTATCAGTCACGACTCTCTAAAGGAGACACTGATCAAGAGCTGATAGAAGAGAGAGAATGCTTGACACTGGAATAGTGGGATGACTGGTTCGGTGAATCAGGCAGTGAGGAGGAATCCGACTGACTGCTAGAACTCTGATTTTGTGTTGTTTTCTGTATACCATCCTATTTAATATTATGTTTACTAAGTCTAAACTAATTGTACATAAGCATGTGCAGTATTGAGTAATGATAAATTTAAAACAATAATACAAGTGACTATGTATATCCAACCATTCTTGGAAGTGATCTGACAAGATGTCTGAACACTTTCCAAATGTTATATTTGACTCTGCATTATGCATGATTGGTGAATTTGGGGGATGGTACAAATCTTCATGATCATGCAAACCAATCAATCCGTCTGCATGTGGGCTGTATCAAAAGAATCAGAACTCACCTCTATGTCACATGCTGCCAGGACTAGAGCAGCCCCGCGAAAAGATGGCAGTTGCTCCTAAATTTGGTTCTTTGTTGTTGTGTCGAATGTTCCCTGAACAAATGTACAGTGGCAACCTTCCTTGTTCACGGTGTGCTGTTTGCCATTCTTTAGACCCTCGCTTGTCCTATAACTGTCTGGCAATATTCCCGGAAAAGCTGTGGCACTCCAGGGTGGCTACCTTTAATGAGCCCTGTGAAGGACTTTAGCCGATCTTCATTAGCAAACTTCGGATATGAAGCTTGTGCTGCTTCCCAGCTTTCCTTGTTTGCCATATAAATGAAAACCTTATATGGCATTGCATGTTTCTGACAAGGTATACCTCAAAAACATGTCCTTCAGTGTGTTCAGGGATTTCATCTCCTTGGCCTCTGACATCATTTCTCAAATCATCATCTCCTTCTTAATGAATTGTGTCAGAAGTTTCTTCTGCTGACCATGGGTTAGGGCATGTAGCGCCTCAAAGTAGTGCTGCTTAAATTCCACAGTTCTTCTCAGTTGCCTAGCAGAGCCTATAAGTATTATAGGAGTGATAATTTCTGCTAGACCAATTGCATTTCTTATAAATTAATAATAATTGTGTTGCTACGATGCATACCCATAGGGGGATCACTCTATTAAAGCTGCTGACTCATGATCGAGTGGAACTTTAAAATTTAGACCTCAGTATATAACGCCTTTATGGTTTATCAAGTTAGCAAAAGAGATTGAGTGTTCTTAGGTGTGTAGACGTGAGTGTGGTTATGCTGGGGCATTTTTCACTATATCAAGTGTATGTAGTGTGACATGATCATCACATGCATGTACACATAGGCCGCCATATAGTATCGTTTCATGATACAGTGAAGCCTCTCTAATCCGAACCTCTGCCGGTAAATCGGCCACATTGTCTAAACTGGCCATACTATTTGGTCCCAAAATTAACCCACATATTGGAATGAACTTTTCCATTCCATGGCCAACTACGGTAACCTCTGTAATGCTGACAAATTTCTCGGTCCCAGGGTAGCCAGATTAGAGAGGTTTCACTGTGATTGCAGTCTCAAGTAGCTAGACCTTCAACTTGGGTCCTTGAACTCAAGTTCTAATTACTGAGGCCGACGGTTGAATTAGGTATAATGTCGCCTAGCCGGTCGATGGCCATAGTGACTGTACTTCTGGTACATAATACTGTGGACTCGTGAGTCGAAAACTGCTCGTTAGATATTATCTACGATCATACCATTATATAGATAGATACTCCATCTATATGATTATACGTAATAGAACATGCTGTTATTGCGTTAGTTCGTGTTTTTAATTAGTGAAAGTACGAACGTAGTCTAACAAGCTAGCCCGTCTCCGCAAGCGCCCTACGGCGGAGACGGACTACTTGAACTTCTTCGCCCAAATAAAATGGCGGGCAGAATTGGGGCTGGGTACGAGACTAGCTAGACTAGTACGAACGAGGTTAGTTTAGCCCTCACACCCTTCGCCTATACAAATATGGACTCTCAAGTCCAAACATTCCCGAATATTTATCTGCAGTCTTTCTGCTCGTATCACTACGCAAAATGTATCAATATGAAGTAAAAGAATAGAAAATTGCATGCATATAACAGTTTAGCAATGAAACAATTGAAAATCGCTTGAAATTTAGCTTCAAATTCTTGCTTGCGCTTTACCATTTTCATTGGTCTTTTCCGTTTATTTTTGTATTCTTCATCGGAAATTTATTCAAAATGGCGTCTGAGAAAGAGCGAACGCAAAAGTTTTATTCGACGGAAGAAGTTCTAGAGTTTCTTCATCTCGATAATAGTTCTTGCAGCGATGAAACATCTTCTGAAGATAATAATTCTGAAGATTCTAAAGATTCCGAGCCAATTATGCAAGAAAGCGTTAGCGACGAGTCTAGCTGCTCAGATGCAGAAACTGTCTTCGATCCGAGAAGCATAGTTTCCACGAACGACGAGCCACATTCCACTGCAACTGAAGCAGAAACGCTCAATAACTCTTTTAGTGTTGATCAAGGCGAGAATAGTGATGATTCCACTAGTAGTGAGCACAGTTCAGATTCAATGGGCAGTAACTCCAGGAGAACTGGGAGGGGCAGAGGTAGAGGTAGAGGTAGAGGCAGAGGTAGAGGTAGGAGTAGAGGTAGAGGCAGTAGCACAGCAAGAGGTCGAGTGAGAAATACAGCAGGCCAGCAAAGATCAATAAGGGTTGTACAGCCGGATGTTCCTGCTGGAGCTGTATCAATCAGCATTGAAGACTCCTCTGCAGCAGAACCCCCTCCGTTCTGTCCTCTCCGAACTCCTGGACCACACTTGGGAGAGTTGGAAGAGAAATATGTCAGGGAGTTGGATTTGTTTTCTCTCTTCTTTGCAGATGAGCTTGTCGAGAAAATGGTACACTGCACCAATCTCTATGCAGAATCCAAAAAGGACAGCAAGCCGCAGTTGTACATGAAGTTCAAGAGGCACACTCTGACAAAAGGGGAAATGATGCAGTACATTGGCTGCCTTCTAATTCTCAGCATCAGCAATGTCAGAAGTTACCGAAGTGTCTGGGATCACAAGAGCACCCAGTATCTTCTGAGCATTAGCCAGCTAATGTCTCGGAATCGTTTCGAAGAAATTTTTGCATTTTTGCATGTTGTATCCCCAGAGAAGGAGCAGGCCAATAGCGATCACCCTCTGAAGAAGATTCTGCAGTGTCAAAACTACATCAAGCAGAAGTGTTTTGATTGCTATCAACCATTGCAGGAATTGTCAGTAGATGAGAGGATGGTGAGGAGCAAGGCGCGCTCTCATTTCAAGCAATACATGAAGGACAAGCCCACAAAATGGGGATACAAGTACTGGGTGATAGCAGATATACTAGGCTATACCATCGATTTTGATGTCTATTACGGAGCAACACAACAGAATGAAGTCCATCCCAATGGCCTTGCCTATGCCGTCATCATGAAACTTGTTGAACCTTTCCGCTTCCAAGGATATCACGTATATTGTGATAACTTTTATACCAGCCCCCTACTTTTCACAGATCTATTCAGTGATGGGATTCCAGCTACAGGCACATTGAGGACTAACCGCAGAGGTGTTCCTGATATAGTCAAGGATATGAAGACAGCTATGGATAGCAAAAGAGTTCAGAGGGGGACAGGACATTATTATCGCGAGGCTGGAACACCCAATGTGTATGTTGCATGGCGTGATAACAAATGTGTGAGTATGCTGACAACTGCTTTCCCTGGTCATACCACCAGCACTGTTAGAAGAAGGGTTAAAGAGTCAGGCACCATGGAGGTGAAAGATGTTCCAATCCCGACAGCAATCTCCAACTACAATAAGTACATGGGCGGCATAGACAAGTCGGACCAGTATATTTCGTACCATCGAGTTATCCGCAAGACACCAAGATACTGGAAAACCATGTTCTACCACCTTATTGAGATAGTTGTGACCAATGCCACCATCATCTACAACTGGGTTCTGATGAAAATGGGTCAGAAGAGGATCACCACCAACATATTTCGCGATAACCTCATCCAACAGATCATGTCTCGGTATGCACCACCAAACACAACCCCAGTAACACTTAGTGAACCACGAGCCATCACAATCAGCCATGGTAGCTGCTTCTCTGAGGAGAGAAAGCAGTGCAGTCTGTGCCAAACCCACAAGACGCTCAGGATTTGTCCTGACTGCCCAAACCAGCCTCATTTGTGCCAAGTTGTGGGTAGGGACTGCCACAAAACTTGGCATTCCTCCTCGTCATTTCAAAGCAGACAGCGGTATAAACGTAACAAAAAGAGGGTACTAAAGCTAGTAGCCAAAGCCGTCAGACAAGCAGGCAGGCCTAAAGGAAGCAAGAACCGCAAAAAGAGAACAGGATACTATTGTTCACACTAAAGCATTTCGGCTTGTGGCACACTGACATTGTTACTTGTGTAGAGAAACATGCGTGTATGTTGGTAGACAAAAATGTTTGTAATCTGTTACATAAACGCCGTAATCAGTCCAAGTTACGTATAATTTTCTTCTTTACTGAACGATCCACCTTCGTATCAAGGAATAAAAGGTACAAATACAGCCGTTCGTTCTAAAAATATTCTTGAAGAAGGAGCGCCATGTTATTTTGTGACATAATCGATCATGCCCATTAAATATTTTGCACTAGCCCAACATGTTGGGCATGGCTGAAAGCACAATTGTGTGCTGAGCCCGATGGTAAAAGTTTTGAAGCCATACGATAAAGTATACGAACATTGCGTTGAAAAATGTAACTTCCGGTGGAAATTAGGGCGCGTATAGGCGAAGGGTGTTAGGGTTAGCTAGCTAGACTAGAACGGGGTGACAGCTGTTCTGATGGCCAGAATCGGATGCCTAGAATCATAGATGCTCCGTCACGTTGCTAGAATCTAGTACGCCATTGTTTCCCTTCAAGACATCTAAAACCATTTTGAAGTCAGATGATAATAGGTAAGTCAAGCTTTATCACACAAATTTTAGGACAGAGCATGTAGTACAGTGTGTTCTGTACACGTCAAGCCATATATAGACCCTAAAACACCTATACTATTTTGATATTTACGTCTTAACAATGTGTAACCAATTTGAAAGATTCCCCAACAGATAGTGGTTCGAACATCTTACTTGACGGATGATTGTGTTATTGTAGAACAACTGGTCCATTGATTGACAAAACCATGGTCAGTCAGTGTATTAGGTAAAATGTTTATGATGAAACACAGGATTCTGTTTGCTCTATCCCAACTTCTTGCATTAGTTCGACAACTGTTTAGGAAGTCGATTGATTAAACTTTAAGGACTATTTTAAGAGTTAAGAAGAAGTCTACACTGTGAGGTATAATAAATCCTAAAATGCATCAAACCTTTTTTTTGGGGGGGGGGATGTCAAAGTTCCACAGTAGATCATCCAACACCTTGATCCAAGCATAACAGGCATAAATGCAACGTCTCAGTGTGTAGGAATATGTGCTTATGTAGTTCACGTGTTTGTCACTTTACAATACTCACTGGGTGGTTTCTGTCCCTTCGATTCACCGCATAAAAACATTCCAATGACTTTCTTCGTCAGGCTGTAAATATCACTTGGTAGACATGTTTGCTTAAATATGTACTCTGATTTGGTGGCACTGAATGTCTAAATACGTATGTAGTGGGTAGGTGAGAAAGAACAATATAATAATTGGTGTTATATTTATTGTTAACAATACTATACCTTTAAATAGTAACATTTGTGTGCAAACTTACTGGAGGAAGGATACATGACTTGCAAGCTTTCTTCCACTCCACTGTTGGTACAGATTTGTCTTCTTCCTCACCCACTTGACTAAGAAGGAGTGTTCTGCAAGCATCCACCTGACATATGAGGGGAATGTAAGGCATGTATGGACCTGTCTCTGTATAGCAGTTACTTTCAAAACATTCATTGCAGCTTTCACCTTGGTATCTACATATGTATTTCATGCATAACTAGTAGAAAACAATCAAATCAAGCCCTCTGCGTCTGCCTAGCTGCTCGATTATACTTCTACATATGTACTTACATAGTCACCATACGTCATTTCATGGTTGAGGTGACCATTGATGTTGTGCCGAGATGCTAAATGTAAGCACTCCACATCAGTTAGCCCACAATATACATTGGCTAGTGCCTCCTTGTACTGTAGCTGATCTGAAAAAAGCATTACCCAAGGTACAGCATGCACAAGCTTTGCTGAGCTCTTTAAATTATGCCCACCTGGTACTTCTTCCAATAGCTGCTGCTTTGCTGTCACGGTATGCAGTCCTCCCAGCACCTCATAGTGGTACTGATTCTTGAGATGTGGGCGGAACTGCCCAATTTGCTGAACATCACTATAAAGCACTGCTATGGGGGGAACTCCAGGTGCTGCAGCGTCCTCGATCATTCTTTTTTGAGAATTTTTACAAAGTTGTCATCAATTTTTCTTAGTTGCCTTGTTTCGCTGGTTGGGGCTGTGCAGGTGCTTACTTGAATGGATATGGGCCCATCTCCTGAAAGTGAGAGGTGCGAGCTAGTGTCGATTTTGTACTATAGCTATGTCAGTGTGTATGTGAAATGGCTGTTCTCTTACCAAGTTTCTTTTTTTCTATTTCTTGATCTATGGAGTTCAGCATATCATAGGATGGTTTCTTCTCTTTGGGGGGGTCACCATTGTTACTGGTAGAGCTAGCAGACTTCCTCTTTGTGCCAGCTGACTCAATAGGTGTTGAGTCTGGTATGGGAACATCCGATTCCTGTAATTTGTTCTGAAGATAGCTGTTTTTCTCTTCTTTCAATGTGCAATATTTGAACCCTACAGGACAAGGTTATGAATATGTATACTTACTAAGAGAAGAGGCTGCCTTGCCTTTACCCCTAGCTACGTATAGGGTCATGACAGCAACCCTGATGTTCGGTTTTAGTTGTTGGATGAAGTTGAGCAAAACACTTGCAAACAGCTGCACACCCACACCCACACCCACACAAACACACACACACACAGACACCTTTCAAGTGTACCAACAGCATGTATACACATTACATGTACCCTCTAAATGCATTGATACATACGTACGTTTTCGTATACGTGCTGTGACGTGTATTAGTACAGTAGTCCTCAGTGAGTCTGAGCATGTTTTGACAAAGTACATACGTACATGTCTCAATCTGAGGGTAAAGGGATCTTTGCATTTACAGTCAATGGTACTTTGAGGAAATTTCAATTTACTCATACACTTTACACTGTACATAATATGGACATATCGGTACTTAGGTATCACTAACCTGTGTGAAATCCTGTTATCACGTCCCATACATCCAGGAACTGATCTGCCTCAGCTAAATCTATGAAGAATCTGCTGAAGGAGCTTCCACTGGTGCAGAAGTTGCTCAAGTGAAGAATGCTTTTGGTATCTGTGTTTTTGAACGTGATCTATTTTTGTGTAAGAGTATATATTCTGTATTAGTAATTTACTAGGAATACATTTGCTGCCTATGTATGTCTTTTTGTAAACTTGTGTACTACTGTAAGTTTCTTACTTTAAAATTGAATTTCACCTACGCGTATTTCATTGCTATTGCTATATACAACTGCCGTCACTGAGGTTTGACGTCCTTTGGCATCCCTTCCCTGGCTAGTTCCGCCCCGGAACTGATAGAGGTAATTGGCCCCCGAAGTTTTCCCGAAGGACCTGGGCACTTGGCTTCCTGCGGCTTGTCGCCATTGGAGTACAGCAGGCGAATGGAGCGGTCTTCCAGCAGATCTAGATACCATGGTTTTGGTGCGGGCATTATCTCTAGATCTTGCTCTTTAGCTTGCTGCGCAGCCGATACAAAAACCGTTGCTCGCTAAATCCCGCCGTGTATAGCAAAACGGCGCCAATAAGCAAGCAATGCGCGTGGCCTGGAACACTGCTTTGTGCAGCTGTCAGCGCTTTGCAAGAACTTACAGCGCTTTGCAAGAACTTACAGCGCTTTGCAAGAACTTATAAGCTAGCTAGAGGTCTAGTTTGAGGTATATTGCAGATGAACAATAGCTTCGCTCTTTACAATGGTCGTGGTCAGCCGAAGGCAAAGCGTACCAAGTACGTATACGTGCATGGGCAACAGGAAGAATGGGGTAAGTACCTTTTTGGAATTGAAATGTGCGTACATGCACGTACTATTCGCGTATATTATACTATTTGTATATGTATAATAATTATTTTATTCGGGCGAATGACATTCCAATGCATTGTTTTCGTTTAATTAATAACTTCATTACAATAATACACAACAACAAAAAAGTAATCTGGTTACAGTCTGCCAGTGCACATAATACAGCACAACAAGTATAATATGTAATTCTGGAAGATTCCCGTGGCCCTGTCCTTCGCTCGCTTGCACACCTGCATGTGCCAATAAGAAAAGCATACGTATGTAACTAAATTTAATGCTGACAAAATGCATATGTTTACCCAAACATAGGGAGGGGGGAATCGTAGTTGTACAGTCATCATTATAGTTATATTATGGTCCCCCATTTATACAGCCTTTCGACTGAATTAAGGGGATAGGTATTATGACAATGACAACGACATGACGATAGTAAACAATCCCAAAGTGGACACATTACTGCAGAATGAGCAGTCTCCATGGATGTTGTTCAATGCACTCTGTTAAAACTGCACAAGCATTAGCGGGTAAGCCCAAGAAATGGGTTGGATTGTACCTCAAACTTACACATGCAGATGTTACATCCAGAGAAGATGTCATACATGAGTATGAACAGGGAACATTGGCTGATGATACTCATACTAGTATGCAACTCATGTATGAGTACGACAGGGTAGAATCTGATGAAGATGGCAGTGAAGACATCACATATGAGTATGAATGGGTGGCAGACAGTCAGGAGGAAGCACTTAAGGACAGACGTGAGCAAGACAAGCAACCGGGTACTGAGGGTAAATCTATTTGAAGTTGAAGTATACAATCAAAAAAGTAGTCCAGATATACCACATGGAGTAGTGTTCTATAATTAAGTAGATCGGAACAGTTCAAACCCAGCTTCTGTACAACAGTGTTGTAGGGAAAAGTGCCTGGATTTTCTATGCCACAGGGACATAGAAGAGCTCAGAAGTAGGTTGGCGGCAAAGAGTTCCAGGCAGCAAAGAGAAGTGATACTGGAGGCTATGCATGTGTCCAAGCCATCCAAGGATGAAGGTTGGACAAAGGCCAAATTTCAAATCTTTGTGAGCATCTGAGGGAGGGCTTTTTTAAATTAGATACAGTTCAAACATTCATACGTAGCTGCCAAAATAATCTAATACTAGGCAGATTTGATACTAAAATCACATGTATAGTTGTGTTTAATAACTTAGTTATACATTGCATACACATGCGTACATAGGGGAGAACGGTCTGCAGGAAAGCCTACAGTAACATTCTGAGAAGTTCACTAAAGCGTCTCAAGACCATTTATGAGGACTATTGTGCAAATCTGACATATGCAAGCTCTACACGCAATGTGACCGTCACTGACAAACACAGGGTTGCCATAGCCAGGATGAAGAACTACTTCAAAAGGTTTGGTGAAAACATGCCTCATGTCAACCAGGTGAGTACAATATACATATGTGTTTGCCCAAATTATTCACCCAAAACAAAAGAAAAGTTCAATTGTGATCATCTAAAAACTAAAGCAACCATGTTTGCAGTTCAACATTACGTATGTCTGACCTCCCTTATAATACTAGGTACATCTACCTCAGTTTCCGACAAGGGGAATGGTGTATAGGGCCATGGTTGATTCCTTACGAGCACAGACACTAACAGCTACTGATGTCATTTCAGAGTCATACTTTTATCAGCTTTGGTCAACAAACTTTAAAACTACTGTTATTCCAAAGGTACATACGTATGTACAGACTGTTATCATGAACATACGTATGTATGCGCACACCTGTTCTACGCAATATGTACATAGTAGCAAACATGTACATACGTAAATTATTATTTACATGGGTACATATATATTAAACATACAAAAGCATTACGTACGTACGTATGTATATGTAAGTACATACGTATGTATATACAGCACAGTACTACATATGTACCTACATTCTTTTTTTTTTTTTTTTTTTTTTTTGCTACTCAGTATTATTAATCAAACAATATGTAATAGTTTACACAATAAATGATGAACAAAGAAAGAAAGAAATTAAATATGACCAACTTATGCAAATAAGAAAAGATATGAACAAAAGAATTAATACATGAAAGATACACATCAGCACTAAATTACATATGCACACGTGACTCACTAACTACTAGGTCAACACATGCAGGAAATCTAGGAATATGGTGTAATCTTGAGCGGGATCCTCGGATACACAGGATGCTAGATCGTAGCAGGGAGAAAGATAATCTGCACCTGAGCCACCCCATCATTGTGCCATAGGACTGGTGACACTTTTCTGCCAGCAAATGGGCCAATCTGCTGTAGAATATCAAGGCCTGTCGTCCCATGCTGCCAGTAGTACTGAACACCAAGGGTGTGAACGAACCGTGTTCCACCTCAAGAATTCTCTCCTCATATGCCCGTTTCTTGCCCTTTTCATGATGATTGGTTAAGAAGCGGTACATTCATTACAAGCAAATTAATACGCTATGTTCTCTAAATGTACACAGGATTTGGTAGTACATATTAGTATATTGCATTATAATGTGTAAACTAATACTTTGCAGAAGGCATGTCAAAACGTGTTTGTACATTATGTACACAAACACCAGTGTTTTTGCCAGCAGCTAAAAATGGAGGGGGGGCTACAGTTAATTATGTACAACTGAAAATTATACATACATGAAGAATACACTGGTGTGTCTCAACCTTTCCTCTGACAAAAGAAATGGGTTGTTCCCACTCAGGGGAGTGAAACCAGGACTAGGGAGGTGCTTTGTACGTATTTAGCTATGGTGAGGCTTTGTAGCTACATTTGCCGAGCTTGCTAGACTTCAAAGCAAGTGTAAACAATTGTTACTTGGCACCATTAAAATTTCCTGTCACTTGTATCTTCCCCTCACCCAAGCTCACTATATACCCTGATTCTAACAAGGGTGCATTGTTTCAATAGGGGGGGCACATACATTATATAGGAGGGCAGAACTGCCCTCCTATGAGGTTTTCGCTAAAACAGTCACATTGTGTATACCCCCTAGAACAATCTATTTTCCAAGTGTGACACTTGTGTACGGTACTCCCAAGAAAGGAATAACCTTGCTGGTAACAAGCAAAGCATTAGGGAATTGGAGCAGGAATACACAGAGCATATGAAGAGAGTCGAGTAAGATAACACAATTCATAAAACATACTGCACTAACCGTCTTTTGTATAAAACATGAGATACGTATGCATGTAGTTGCTTTACACTGGTCTTTGATAGAAAATTACACAAATTGCACATTCATCCTGAAAAAATAGCCAGAGTAATTATAACTGTAAAGTGACTCATGTAATAAAGTGCTAATTGATTCAAACAATAAATTAATTATACGCACTGTAATACTGCTGTAGCATACTAAGGCAGGATACAACTTCTGTGTCGTGGTGAAGCAAAACAAGTGCAAAATGTGACATTTGACAACGATTAATTGATGAGTTATGAATGGGCTATGGCTGGGCAGGGAATTGGTGAGACCCTTGACTTGGGCTACATTGGGGTAGCAGGGCTACATCGTGGAAGTAATTCTGCAGTTACTGTAGTCTTTAACCCACCAAACTTTGGCCCCCACACCATGACACACTAAGCTGCTACAAGCATGTATGCACATATTATGTAAACCTACATAGATCATGAATAGTAACTGGTTTATATATCCTACAGGGCTGAGAGGATGAAGTATCATGACCACCGCCAGAAGTCTAGGGATGAACCAGAAAAGCATGTAACGATAATCATTGATGGAATGGACCAGTCGAAAACAAATCTCCCCAAGCCTCCCACTGAGAGCAAGTCAACCCAAAATCTGTGGCGAATAAAGACTCACATAACTGGTATGTATGTAGATATATACCAGTGTTTCCCCTAAAGAGGGGTAGGGGGTGCTGCACCCTCTATAATCTTGGATAGCAAAATTTTCAACTCTAACGTAGTACATTAAAAGTTTGACAAAAAGCCAGAAACAACTCACTTCTAATTATAAACATATTGTCACTGATAATAGCCATACAATGTGTTCAATATAGTTGTTCACTCCACCAAATACCCACCTCTAATTATGAAAAAAACGAAGTTTTCAGCCAAGAAAACTACAAAGCCAGGTACCCAGCAGCACAAACTGCCATATTTTTAAATAATTGATTTGATCTGGTTCATACCCCCCCTTTAAATTTTGTCAGTGGGAAACACTGTACTATGTACATATGCATCTAAATTTGAAATTCACATAGTACATGTACAATTAATGAGACTTTATAGGTAATTACGTATGTGGTCCATATCTATACAGCATATTTCCCTATGTAGGATGTCTCGTCCATACTCAGTGCTCTAGTGGTAAGAAGCCACTTTGTTATGTAGATGTCTATGAGTACCCACATGATGCAAACCTGACACTGAACATCCTCCTTTGGTGTCTCGAGAAGCAGTCACCACTCCCTCCTGTTCTCCACTTGCAATTTGATAACTGTTTCCGGGAGAATAAAAATAGATACGTCTTTGGGATGTGTGCCTTGCTGGTAGAATTGAAGATTGTGAAGAAGGTTAGGAACATGAGTAAACATCTACTTAACAGTGGTACATCTAATGAACATTCTCCTTGGTAGGTCACAGTAAATTTTCTTCCAGTGGGCCACACCCATGAAGATGTCGACCAGATGTTCTCTCGCATTTCTGAGCATCTCAAGAGAGTTGGAGCTGAGTCAGTGACAGGTAATGAATATTTTTAATGCATTGAAACTACGTATGTATTTGGCATCACACTTTTGACATGATGTCACATTTCCTAGGATTGCTATGCCTTTAAAAAGATGCTAAAGGTACTTTTGATTTTGCTGAATAGCATCGTTACGCAGATCACTATTCCTGCCAAACCTTGATCTCTAGCATTTCTGTTTTATTTCCAGTACAACTGTAAGAATAGAGTCCACCACAAGTGTTTGTAAAGAGACCAGGGGACAAAATTAAGAAAATTACCTTTAGTGTCTTACAGTGATCTTCTTTCGAACATGAAATAGCAGATTGCAACTTGATTTTGGATATTTAAGTTGAGAGTTTGGTTATAATTAAAAAAAAAGATATTCTCTATCCTCGCGTATACATTTTTGCCACTCATAAGTGTGACATCATGCATGTCAAAAGTGTTCCACAAACGCATAAGCTCTATGTGAATAATATACAATCATGTAGTGAAACCTCTATTATAGGACACCTCTGAAATGCAGAAATCTCCGTAAACAGGACACCATTGCTCAGTCCCATTAGAAGTCCCTGACATTGACAAGTGTACAGTTGAATCCTCTGAATTAAAGACACCTCCGTACACTGGACATCTTATTGTGGTCCCAATGGTGTCCTTATTACAGACTCTGAGGTTTCACATACAGTATATGTATACATGGGCGGATCCAAGGGTGGTGCCTGTGGTGCCCAGGCACCACCCTAAAGCTAGAAACCCAAATTTGTGCAGAGTGGTGAAAAAGGAGCAGGTTACAATTTTTCATAGTCTGATTCTCAGAATCCCAGTCAGTAGAAGATTTTAGGTGGTACCTATGCAATGAAATCAGCTTATGCTACCCCTTTCAGAGTAAAAAACAAAATAATACGACAGTCCTTCACCGTGTGAATGACAGCCGCCATTTTATATGACGTCATATTGCATTATAGCACAGCATAAAACGCATGGTTAGGCAACTAGGCTATAATATTTAAACCCCTTCACTCATGCTAATATAGCACAATGCTGTGTAAACAATGTGTTCTTTACCTAAACATGCTAAAGAGCTTTAGCCAGCTTAAGAAGTTAATAAATGGTTGCTATTTTATGTGATTCCAGCATGATACTGGTTTATACTGCATGTATAAACCAGTATCATGCTGCACTACAGTTATGGTACACTGAGTTGAGTAATGAAAGCATAAATAAAATTCCAAGTGGCACCACTCTAATTTTGTTTCTGGATCCGCCTATGGTATACGTACAAGAAACCCAAATTTGTGCAGAGTGGTGAAAAAGGAGCAGGTTACAATTTTTCATAGTCTGATTCTCAGAATCCCAGTCAGTAGAAGATTTTAGGTGGTACCTATGCAGTGAAATTAGCTTATGCTACCCCTTTCAGAGTAAAAAACAAAATAATATGGCAGTCCTTCACCGTGTGAATGACAGCCGCCATTTTATATGACGTCATATTGCATTATAGCACAGCATAAAACGCATGGTTAGGCAACTAGGCTATAATATTTAAACCCCTTCACTCATGCTAATATAGGTAACTGGTGAAAATGCACGTCCATTTTCATAATATATTATGATCCTGTTACAGGGCTACAACCAGGTCCTATGAGAAGCAGGACATGTCTAAATTCCAGGAAAGTCTTGCTACCTGGAAAGATTGGCTTTCAGAAGAGGCATATTCCGGATGGTGTGTTTTCTCGAACAGGCAAGAGAAAATGCCCCAATTTACGACTCAGACAACACACTGGCCCCTACATAACATTCATGGCACGTACAAGGCTGGCAAGGAAAAGGACCAAGGGCAACCACTGAGGATTTCAGGACAAGATGCTGTGGTTCCACAGGTAAATGTGTATTGCAATTAATGAATCAAACAATTTCATGTAGGAATATATTTTCTTCAAACTGCCACCCCATCCCAGGGGTGTGTTTGAGGTTAATCACTGCAAATCACCTAAAATCCCCAAATTATTATTCAGATACGTAGGTATTATAATACAGATCACAACATTAAGTACACTGCAATGATAATGTATCCACCTGTAACTCCAAGTCGAGGGGTCCGCAACTAGGCAATTAGTTCAGCCAGCTGTGACCCACGTACGTACAAGCGCCGGGGGCGGAAGTGAAGAAACGTTCTTCCCTTCCGCCCCCGGCGCTTGTACATACGTGGGTCACAGCTGGCTGGACTACTAGGCAATATGATATGACGTACAAGATTTTGCAATCCCATTGAGATTGCTATTATATTATCTTAAGTGCTATTGGTAATCAAGAAAATATACACAAATTAATGGGCTAAAATGATCTAAGAGAAAAAAATTAGATAGGTATAATTAGTAATACACAGTCATTGTGGAATCCTGCACACAATGCTCTATAGCTCGATACTGTTGGTAGATGTTCCAGATGTTTGACGAGGAGATCGATATCCATGTGATGGATGACCTGAGCAGGGAGAAACTCAATTTGCATCGCATCCAGTTCATGACCAATCCATACTGCTTTCCTTGTTTCTCTGAGAGAAGTGCAGCTAGCCTCCTGTACGCAACTGTGGCAGCTGGTACCGTCCGAGTCCTCCGGATGCTGAAAAAATTAATGGAGTGAAGGAGCCATGTTCTATGTCCCTGATTCGTTGATCATATGCTCTTCTTTTCTCTTGTTCCTTCTGTCTGTAGCAGCTGGGTAGGGAGGTGTTTCTCAGACTCAGTGCAAATGGGTTGAACACCCTTACATCGAAAAATGCACGTTGTCTGTGACTCCAAAAGTCCTCCGCTACAATGTCCAGTTGTGCTCCTTCTTCTTTATTGGCTGTACGATATCTCAAAGTCTCATTTGCTAGTGGCTGGAGGGTGGGCTCAGTACCCACTCCACAGCAGACTTCTGACAATAGGTAAGCCGTCATGTCTCTTAACTCATTGTGCCGCATGATGGGGAAGCCACCATGTGGACAGCTCATGGCATGTTCCACTGAGAATGCTGTCCCACAAACACATCTTTCCGGGAGGTTGGGAGGTCTCCAACCATATCTTAGGCGCAAAATGTCTCTAAATGCTCCCTTGTGAAGAGCGAAGCCATGCTCCCTGAGAGGAAGTGCAGATAGCCAGTTGGATGCTCCCTTCTCCATTGAGAGGGTTGCAGATCTTTGCAGACTCGAATTCAACCTCTTCAGCAAATCTCCAGATTGCTCTTTTCCTTTCTTTGTCTTCTTGTTTTTCAAATCTGCTTTGATCTTCTTTTGTTCTTCTTTGATGTTTTGGGGAATAGAATGGGACTGTTCCATGATCATTGTGGACAGTGTGGTGGTTATTTGTTTGGAAGTATCATATTGGCTGGGTGCCTGAAGAGAGGGATTGGTAATTCCAATTCACCCCAGACGAGCTGGTAAGGACAACAGTTCTCTTTCTGTTTGACTGATTGCACTCCTTCCTGTCAAAGCCGGTATCAATTTGTGTACGATTACTTCCTCCAAAGGTTTGAGTAGTTTGTCTATCCCCTCTACTACTCTTGATAGAAAGCTCCACTTGCTGCAAAAACCATGAGTCAGTGCTGCATATGCTGCATGCGGTTGGGTTTGCGCGATTTCAGAGAGGGTCTCCAATTCTTTCTTCCATCCTTCTACCTTGGTCGCAACATAGCTCTCTACAAAAGAGCGTGAGCCAAGAGCACCACCAAGAAACCGTTTACCTTCAGTTGATAGGTTAATTCCGGTACCCTGGAATGTGCTGGCTGCTTCTATATACATGCCTTCTTTGACAATCAACCATGTCTTTGCAGCATTTGGAAAATATCCATAATCTGGTCCTGACCTGGTTAGATGATCCCACCAGTCTCTTAATTGCTTGAGCTCTGAAGCGGCAGAGGCATCATCTGCATACCATACTTGTTGAACTTGAGTCTCTCGAAGCCGAGCTGTGAGAGGGGCTATCCCGACAGCGTACATAGCCATTGCGAGCGGGTCTCCCTGTGTGGTACCCTCTTGGGAATTCATAGTTGTGCCTCCTATGTACATTAGGCTGTCTGATCTGTAAGTGTTGATGAGTATCACTGCTAGAGAAGGACACAACTTGGAAATGTTTCTTAGAGCTGTTTGCCTGTTAAGGCTGTTGAAAGCATTGGTGGCGTCAACCAATATTACTGCTTCATTATTTGGGGAGTTCCAGATATCGTTCATTGCGTGGATGGCTGCTTCACAACCTGCTTCATGTCCGGCGCAAAGCTGAGATTGCACAAGATTTCAAAGATTGCACCATAGATACTCGAACTACGCAACCGTAGTTGCGTAGGTTAGAGGAGTTTAGAGTGTCTATGGTTCGAGTATCTATGATTGCACCATAGACACTCTATATTACGTAGTTTAGAGTGTCTATGATTGCACTAAGATTGCAAACATTTCGGAATGAGATTTCGCAATTGCAAGATTTCAAGATTTCGCCTAAGATTTCCAGATTTCAGGATTTGGTTAGTGATTCTGGGATTTCGGCGAAGATTTCTCACAGGATTTCAAACGCATACGAGGGATTGCAGATTTCAAGATTGCACAAGATTTCAGGATTTCACTTGAGATTTCACTCGATGTGTACGAAATTGCAACGAGTTGCGGACCATAGTATAGAATTTGTCGGGTTATGTCTGATTTAGTAGAATCCTTGTTCTTATCCTACACTGGAAAGGCCATCTTCTCTTATGTAGCTAGCATTCCCTATTGGGTCAAACTTGGACGACGAAATGACAGTATACCAAATAGATGCTTAGTATCTACGAAAATCAACGTGGCGTGCATGTAGGAATGTTAGATCAAAATTGCCTCCATGTATCTAGGAGGATTTCCCTTCCTTTATGTCTGCGCGCTATAAAAGATTGCCGACCTAGATTCGACTGTTCAATACGAAACTGTACATACTGACTGTAAATGTCCCTGGTAAAATATACAATGGACGTCCACACAATCTAATTAAAAGGCACAATGGATAGCACTTATCTTTCATT
>CAUJGJ010000204.1:42200-52200 GCA_963170055.1 Halisarca cf. caerulea | reverse complement strand
AATGTATTGTGCAAGCACCTCGCCCAGTCGCGTACTTGTCTGTGAAGAATTTCCGTGGTAGAAGTACGTATCTATGGTATCAACGTGGATTCAAATATGATAAGGTGATGTTTGTGTATGTATATTCTGTTATTCAGATTAACTTTCATATATTAATCACAATAATGATGTTATATAATGCTGTATTCTTAGTCTAAACTTCAGCCATGCAGTGAATTGAGCACTGACTAAATAGCCTAGGCTGGCCCGGTATTATGCAATGATTTTTAGATCTCCAATGGCCCAATCTGCCATCAAGCAGAATTTGCAAATGTCTCTTCACCATCATAGTGAATGATGAAAGTGTTACTTTCTTCCTCATACTGTTGAACGACTCCCCTGTACCATTCATTTCTTTTTGTTTCCTTGCTGTAAAATTTCTGCTCAATTTGCCTCCCAACCAGATCTTGGGGTTTGTAGATCTTAACAGACTCAATAGGATTGTTTGTCATAATCAATTTGAAATCATCAATCAGCTTGTCAAGTGGCAGACTTTTCCCTCCCTTTGTGAATGGCATGTTGATTTTTTGCTGAAACAATGTCTTTCTTAGTTGGATCTGTACCTTCAGGAGTTCCTTCTTCCGTGCTACTTTCTTGGCCTTACTTGTGTCTTCATCATCAATCATTCTTAGTATATCATCTAATTCTGTGCTTTTGCAAATAACCATTACTTTTGATAGCTGATCCTTGAAATCTGCATTTTTGGGCCGCCGGAAGGCGGCCCTATATTGTTTTTACTTTCACCGGAAGTGTCCGTAACGTCCGTAACGATGTCAATATATATATATATATATATATATATATATATATATATGTCAACAACATGGCGGACGCGAAGTCGATACGTAATCTTTTGGCTATATTTCGGTGAAATTCATTTGTCTGCTCCTGCTTTTATCAGCGAAGAGTCTTTTCGACCAGAAGAGTTCTTCGTAGTATTATTTTAGTCAATAACGACGATTTCCAAGCGCTTCGAGTTTCCAGGGCCGTAGGCGGCCCACGAGTTTTTTAAACTCGAATCGCTTGTTTTGTTCTTTTTGTTTCTTCTTTCTGACGGTTTCCAGCATGGCGTCCTGCCGTGCTTGTTGAATCGATTTTGCATGTGTTTGTTGCCACTGTTTCTCTTGTCGACTGCCATTTGTAGTGTTTGTAATTGTTGCTGAGTGTTTTGAGAGTCTAGCCATTTCATTGATTTGTTCTTCTTTGCTTCAATGATATTCCTTTTTGTTAACTGATTGGCTGTAGCCATGTTGTGATGATGCAGCCAATCCTTTAGACCTAAAATTGACTCGCATATGTCATTACTCGGTTTTATCTTTTTGAGGATGCTCTGTGTACTTTCTGGAGGGTCCCAGTATTTGCCTTTTGGCAGATAATCTGTGGCTTAAGTGTGTAGCTTTTTCCTCATTTCGCTTGCTCCTTTACTAACTATCTGACAGACTCTATCATCCCATAAGTCTACTGTAAACATTCGCTTACAGACTGCATCAGCCTGATCTCAAGCTATTGCCAAAGGCTCACTATATAGTTTTTGTTCACTTCTGAACACTTGCAATTTCTCATCAAATATCTTCTTGGGGTCATCTATGAGCATTTCCAGAAATGAATCAAGTTCTAAGTAGTGAATCCTCATATCAAAAGCACTTTTGTTTAACACAGTGGATTTTGCAAGTGTGACCAGATTGGCATATACGTGAGTGAACATCAGTCCATCAGCCTTCGCTGCAGCCATAATTTTATCATCATTTAATTTTTCATGCACTTCTATCTCAAGCTTTTTTTCCAGAATAGACTTAGGTATTCTTTGGCAGCTTCCCTCAAAACTAATGATTTTGCAGCATTTGATGCTGTTACAAAATACCTATTTCCCACCTGTCTATCCAAGCTGTCAGACTGACAAATTATGTAGTAGTCATTTTCTTGTGCTCCAGATTGAATACCAATTTCTAGAAAGTCTGGAAATGACACTGAACCAGCTCCATATTCTGGTACACCTTTGTTGCCAAAAACTTTACAAAATTCATGTACAAATGTGTCGATATCAGAATATTGTCAATGGAGATGTGAATGACCTGCACAATCAACTTGCTGATCAACAAAAGCTGTGCTACCCTGAACAAATGCTTTACGGAGGTTAACTCCTAAGTGCATTGCACAAAAGTTGGTAATGAGTTCTTCTGTAAATTCTGTTGATCCAAACCTATCATGATCTTCTTTCTTTCTCTGTTTCACAATTTCATTAAACTTTTTCTGCGTTGCAGCACTATCAGACGTTGTTGACACAATCAAACTCCAGTTTATTGAGTTTGCATTTGGCAGACCAAGATCCCTGGCCGTGTTTCTGAGATGTTCCAATTCTGTTGATATGTCTTCTGCTATTTGTTCTGCTGACCCATTTGCCAATTCATTTACTGATATAACCAAGCCATTGATGGTAGCAGCTCCCAGTTTCCACTGACCCAATGTGGTTCCATTAGAATTAAGGTGCATCCAATCACTTTTTGCAAGTTCTGTTGCCTTATGTATGTTGTTGACTGTTTTAAGTTCTTCTCTGCGCATATACTGTGCACAGCTTTTTTGGGGCAGTTTAACTCTCTCAACATCTATGTCAGGCAGAAAATGTCTCAACATGATTTTAATACTAGTTGATATCTTTTCTGGTGGCATCCCCTGTACTAGGAGGTTGTAGTAGACTTTACGGATCTCCAGTGAGTACTGCCTGCCATTTTTTGTGTTGTATCCCCAGCAAGTGTTGAGATCTCAGGATTTTTTAATGAAGTCTGTGTAGCGGCTTTATACTTTTCCTGGACATCATCTAGTTCCTCCTCCGTTTTGTGTATATCTCTTTGTAGGCCATGTATGATGTGTGCTTTTTGCATTTTTTTTTTGTATTGGGTCTTCATTTTCTGCATTTTGTTTGTTACGTCAGATCAGATAGTGCACATCTCAAAGTTGATAGTTCAGTAAACTCAGCCATTGTCTGATCTTTACTTTTAGTGACGTCGACTACTCTAGAGTTTGTTTGGTCGGCCTCATTGCACATTGAATCCTTGTGTTTGATTGTCAATGTGGGATATTGGTGGGACTTTTTGCCATGATCATAGTTCTCAACTTGGTTTGCTATGTACCTGTATGAATTGTGGGGTATGTAACCTCTATGCCTCAAGAAAGGATCTATTGCTATGTAAAATCTCCCTATTGCAGTAATGCCAGCACCTCTAGTGATCTCCCAAGACATAAGAAACTTGTGCAACTGCACATAAAATTCTATTGTGGGTGGTTTTGTAAATGCTAATACCGGTAAACTTTTGTGTGCTCTTGCAAATGCTTTCTTAAGTTCTTCAGTGGTATAGCCCTCATTTTTCACCAAATCCGGAATCATGGTTGTACTGTTACCTATAGAGTTTGATATTCACAAAATGGAACAATGTATGCAAAGCATATGTCATGTAGCCATGCAATGCATGCATGCAATTGCAGATAATTCTAATAATTATAATCCGACACCTCTGTAATCTGACATTCTCTCTAATCCGACCAGTACAATCACCATGCATTAAAGTGTATGTTATGAGTCCAACTGTAATATGGTAATCTCCTAATCTGACATGTTTCCAAACGCCATGCAGGCACTGAGTGTCAGATTAGAGAGTTCACATTGTTGCATGGTTTGTCATGTACAATATATACTTTACATACTTGCTTGCCCACGGATTCTTGGTATCCATAACTTCTCAAAGTAGTCAGAATTTTGTATAACTGCACCTTTAGTCAGGGGAGCAGATATCCTTTCTGCTGCCTCCAGTAATCTACATGGCCTTGATGGTATGTCTGCCTGTGGAAATCGTGTTTTGTATATTTCATACAATACATCTCCAACATATGCACCAGATTTTGTTGCTTTCTTCTTTGCCCCTTGCAGCATTGTCACCATATCATTGTATGTGGGTATCCCTGAATCTGTACCATAAGATTGGAAATGCTTTTATTCAAGATATATATTGCGGAAATTGCATGAATTTCTCTTACCAAGGCTATTTGTCCCTGAAGTTGCCTTCTGACTTCGCAAAACTGGTCCTGGGTTACTTTCTACCCCTCTGATCATCATCAAAAAGAGCAAACAGATGGCTGTAAACACCACTCAAGCAGTTTGTGTTGATAGTGGTAAAAACCACTGTTTTTGCAATGCTTCATCCTGGAAATATTCCACAAACCAAATACAAGTCTCCACATTATTATATCAATCATTATTTTCTGGGTAGATAAACCAATATATAGAGATTTAATACGCTCTTTTGAGAGCTATTTTCAATTATTCCACTGTGCATTTTACCTTTTTGGTCTTTGATTTCAACGGCAGTTTTCACTTGCTGCTAGTTTCTGGGAACGGTTCTACTTGAATTTGAGCTGCGTGCATGCATATCATCGTTGTTATCCAGTGTTTTCCTCGGAGTTTCAGGGAGTTTCAGGGAGTTTCAGGGAAAAATTGTGCTAGTGGATAGCTACAGCTGGCATTATCATGGCACTGGCGGAAACGATATTTCTCGCTGGTGAAGTGCTGTTCAACCAGGTGGTTTAAGACGACGGAGGCGTATCGTTTCTCGGCCAAAGGTAGGTACTATACCACTTAATCTGACCGCATTACTACAACTTCTGGCGTCTTTATCTCCAAAGTGTAGTGCTCTGTTATGTACATCACGCAAGTGGTCATTTGACAGAAAGTCCACAAAAATCGTCGACCAAAGCAACTTTCGGTTTCCAAACAGCGTAGTCAGATAGCCATTCTAAAGTGTTGTTTGTGTGTAGTATTGTGGCTGAAGCGATTCCATTGTGTCCATTTTACGATGGTTTGTTTTAGTGGGAGTAGGTCAAAATGGCTGTTTTTTTGTCAATGATTTGACGGATGAGAAAGGAATTCCACCAACGGGAATAGCTGCAAGTAAGGTTCGTCATGATACACCTTTGTGCAAATTTTGACGGAATCGGTTTAGGTTAAGTTTTTGTTTTGTTCCCCCTATCTAAGTTACCCATGTGTTCCTTAGTTACCCCACTTTACCCCATGGCTGGGCACCTTAAGCAAAAGTTACAGGCCTTGTTCCACTTAATCCTACATATATAAACTCACAAATCCACACACACTTTCCCCATTGTAAATACACGTCACACACACCACACTCCCACAAAGCAATGTATACACACAATCTACACATGCTGTCTCTAAACATAAAGCTTACTAAGCCACACTGAGACACTGTAGTCTAATAACAAAAGAAATCATACCCCACAAATACACACAAAGACACATACTACTTCCACACGTAAAGGTACAAACCTTACGAAGGCACAGATGACTGAAGAACGACACCCAACGAAACTAAATGTCTGTAGGCAATATATCACAGACCTGTGGCCAACGTGTTCTGTCGCAGATATCAACCTTTGACTGCAATGAATGGTTATGCAACTATTCCACCGCACAATGCATGAAAAGGAACAAAAACTTGCTTACCATGCTCCGCAGTATTACGAGACTTTGTCAAACCCGACAAATGCGCTTAGAAACACAGAGGAATACAAAGACGATCGAAGGACCAGTTGACAACGGCTTTTCAATCAAGAACATGCAGGTGCGAATTGTCTGAAATTCCATTGCGCACATTCTCCACGGGATTTTATTTCATTTGCGGCTGGCTCCAGTAATGGTTCATTACTCCCTTGTTTTTGTGGTACGTTCAAAGCCTACTACAAGGTTTAAAGTGTATAATATGTATCTATTTCGAATTTCGCTGTAAACATTATTCTACTTTTCACACTAATAGATGTTAGTTGCAGCAGCAATACACTTGCTGCTGCAACTGTTAGTTCCCAGTTTTGTCTTGGGGTTAATGGTAAGAGTTTTAAACTCTATAGGTTAGCATTGTGATTAATTTAGTTTATTCTCTCTTGTAGGGAATCTTTTCAACGTGTGTCTGCATATATGTAAGTTTAATACTTATTCTATGGCATGCATCTCCTTGTTCTCGCATGCTTGCAATATGAACTTCTCACCTTTGCAATACTTTATTAGCCATATGATTTTTTATGCTATACAATCACTGGTTCTGACTATCATAAATCATATTTATTCTCATATTATATTCTTGTTTTTACTATTGTTTGTAGATAAAAGTCAAAAAAGACAACATGGTAAGAGAACCTGCATGACATTAAAATGTATATACTATTATTCGATATATGTTTTACATGCCTGTTTTTTTTCTACATGCATGTGAGTTTTCGTGTATTTCTGTTATGTCCTCTGTTATAAATGATGTTTATCTTCATGTTCACAGGAAAGAAAAGCTACTATATTTGAGGAACTGATAGTGAGTTCAAAATTGGTGAACAATGTACGTATGACAGTAATAGAATGAAGAAAGTGTAAGTATGAAAAAGTTGTAAGTATAATAGTGTGTGAGTGTGTGTGTGAGGATGTGTGTGTGTGTATGTATGTGTGTATGTGTGTGTGTGTGTGTGTGTGTGTGTGTGTGTGTGTGTGTGTGTGTGTGTGTGTGTGTGTGTGTGCATGTGTGCGGGTGTGCACATGTGTGTGTATGTGTGTGTGTGTACGTTTGTACGTATGTGTGTGTGCACAATTGGTGTACAAGTGTACGTGTGTACGTGTGAGTGTGTGTGTGTGTGCTTGTGTACATATGTATGTGCATATATGAATATCAAATTTGCTCTCTTTTTCTCTAATAGAGAAACGAAAAAGATGCTGAAATTGAAAAAGTTGTAAGTAAAATTCGTTGTGTGTGTGTGTGTGTGTGTGTGTGTGTGTGTGTGTGTGTACATATGTGTGTGCATATATAATTATCAAATTTGCTCTCTTTTTCTCTAAACATAATAGAGAAAGGAAAAAGATGATGAAATTGAAAAAGTTGTAAGTAACATTCGTTGTGTGTGTACACACAACGAATGTTACTTACACATACACACACACGCACACACATACACACACATGCACACACATACACACACACACACACACACACACACACACACACGCACACACATACATACACACGCACACACATACACAGACACGCACACACATACACACACACGCACACACATACACACACACACACACACACAGTGACACACAAACACACACACACACACACACACACACACACACACACACACACACACTTGTACACACACACACACACACACACACACACACCAAACAACATAGATACAGGTACCGTACGCGCTCTAATTTTCGCGGGCCTAAACTTTTGCGGTTTTCGCGGATTGGAAGCCATCCACGAAAGTTTAAATCAGCGAAAAGTTTGAAATCTTGTGCAATGATATAAAATGGCCGTCGCAATGATATAAAATGGCTGTTGCTGAACAGCGAGCAGCACTGTCGACGCCTTGTTGTATTCTTATTAGATCCATGATGATATACCTAATATAGGTGTGAAAGAAGGTATAGTCCTGTCCGCCGCCTTTATTTTGTCTTCGTTTGCGTTCGCATGTGCCTGTAGCTACCTGACGGTGATTGAATAATGTCGCCCGATCCATTCATTTTTGGTTCGCAAGCGTCAATCCAGACTTCCCAGATTTGGAGCAAGTTGTCCCATCAAGCATGGCAGATGCTGTTAGAAAAGAAATATGCAACAATTCGGAGGAAGAAACCGCTCATGTGTCTGTGTCATTGCCCGGCCTGTTTGGCTTGACAATCATTAAAACTTTAGAGTGCCAATTGCGATCTAGGGTCTACTCAGGTCTATCACTAGTTAACTTGAACAAAAAAACAGAGGCACTGGATGGGAACCCGCGAAAATAAAAACGTGAAAATCGCGAATTTGCGAAATCCACGAAAGTTTAAGCCCGCGAAAATTAGAGCGCGTACGGTACATAGTATACAACATCTACGCTAACATACAAAAATGTGAACATATCCAAAAAACTACTCGAAAAAATTCTTTTTCACTGAAGGCCTGCTCTCATAAACCTCACCGAAACACTTGTCATACAAGTTCAACCGTTTGAAAACGGTTTGCTAATTCCAAACAGAGCTTTTATCTCTCATCTTACCTGCCTGTTCCCCAAACTTCTTTGGATCTTCCCGTCGTTTGCATACTTTCGCGATTCGAAGGTTTTCTTTTCATCTAAACATCTGCGTCCAATTCTCAGACGTGTTGGACCATAGTATCTATGGTTAGAGGACCTAAGCAAACACACATACACAAGATTACACACACTAGTACGCAAACATATCCTCGAAAACACATGGAGAAACTATTTTATTAAAGACCTGCTCATACTAAACGTCGTTAAAACACTTTTACATGCGCGTTCAAGCACTCCATAATGGTTAACTAAAGACAAAAGACTTTCCACACTCATCTTACCTGTTTCCGAAGCTTTCTTTAGCCTTTTCTTCGTTTCCATGGACTTCCGAGGTAGCGTAAGGTACAATGTCTCAGTAAAACCATCCATCCAAGAACATTTCCGTCCTAAATTCTTCGTCAAAGTTCTCTTCCTTGTTAGATGAGGCGACTTAACAGCTTTTGTCAGTTTTCGAGTCCTTCCACAACTTCTAAAACGAAGACAACAACTTTAAACCACTCGCTCTACCTCTAAAAATTGAAGGCCCACGTAAATTCTTGGAGCGAGTTGAATCTTCATGATTAACTCTCAATCCAAATCTTTAGGTCTTAAAGTTTCTTCGTTGACAAAAACAGAAGCAAACACACAAAATTCACTGAATAATACCAACGACTTCGACTACCGCCTAAAAGTCCGCCATGTTGTTGACATATATATATATATATATATATATATATATTGACATCGTTACGGATGTTCCGGACACTTCCGGCGAAAATAAAAACAAGCGATTCAAGTTTAAAAAACTCGTGGGCCACCCACGGCCCTGGAAACTCGAATCGCTTGGAAATCATCTTCGAAGAACTCTTCTGGTCGAAAATACTCTTCGCTGATAAAATCAGAGCCAAATGAATGAATTTTACCGAAATATAGCCGAAAGATTACGTACCGACTTTGCGTCCGCCATGTTGTTGACATATATATATATATATATATATATATATAGACATCATTTCGGACGTTCCAGATACTTCCGGTGAAAGTAAAAACAATATAGGGGCCGCCTTTGGCGGCCCAATAAGAGTATAAACGTACAATGGTCTACGAAAGAAATTCACAGGACAACTTAACTAAGAAGGAACTCAAACCATAGATAATACAAACGTACCGGGATTGGAAACTGGACCGTTTCGATAGATCCCCAGCGTGTCCCCAAACCGCATTATACTTACGTCATCGCCCTGTCAAATTATTGTCAAGTTCGAGGTGCACATGCACGAGCACGTGGTAGATGATAGCATGGATAATTATCTATGATCACGGTGGATCGAATCGAAGATGGCCGTGTCCCTCAGCGTTGAGGATTTTGTCTACCCTACAGCAGTTTCAGCTTTCAAAGAAAGCCTGGATTCAGTACTACGCGAAAGGGTTCTTCAAGTTCATTCAGACAGGCGCGACATTATTGAAAGCATGGGAGGACTTATTCGTGACCTTCTTCTTGCGAACCAAGTTGCTTTTGAGCCAGTAACAAAGATTTACGAAGCGGTTAAGCGCATCATTGAGGAGAATTCTGAAGGTAAAGCAATGTTATGGATGAAATTGTGGACTAGTTTTCGTTTATTTCGTCAAGAATACCTGCCCGAAATGTGGCAAATGCTCAGCGACACCTTTGCCATTGAAGTTGACCCCATACTTTTTCAAGCAACTACAGAACATTTACTGATGACATTAGTTCACCAAAAGTTTGGTGAATCGATAGAGAGGCCTGTAACAACAGTCAGGGAGCTTTCAACAATGGAGGAGTGTGCTGTCATGTACTGCGGGGGGTTTGTTATTCACAAATTATTGAAGCCCTTTC
>CAUJGJ010000204.1:0-42000 GCA_963170055.1 Halisarca cf. caerulea | reverse complement strand
GGGAAGAGAGTCATGCATCTGCTTCAGTGTTTGTGATTGTGCTCAACAGCATGTGTGATGAAAACATTTATGAAGTCGAGAGTGATTATTTCACAGAGCACGTCAAGAAGTGGACCATTAATTTGAATAGAAATTGAAAATTTTAAGAGAACCTGTTCTTGACTTCAAATTACTTGAAAATACCATTTATGCAAAGATTACTGATTACATTTCACATGAGAATGTAATCAACAAGGAGTCAATTCTCCAGAGTGTCCTATTGGATGTTGATATCCAATTTCTTTGGTCCATGGTAGCAGTAGACACTGACACAGAGGAGAACAGCAATGAGCTTCTGAGGACTATTGCTACTATGTGGATTACAATTCGTGGCCATGCACTTGCTTCTGCCTTCATGGAACAATACAAGGAAGCAGTAGCAACACAAACCAAAGGAGCTAAAGACATTCGGAAATCACTTAAGCTGACATAGGTACATATGTTGTTATTGCATGTCATATGTTCATTGTTTTGTATACTATTGCTTCATGAAGAGGACCGCCTTTTTCGTTTTGGTAGAGGCCTTTCTTCTTCATCTGCCATTGCTTTTCTACCGCGAACATTTCCACTGAATGTTTCCAGTCCTAAGTTATTTATAACCCTGATTGTGTCTGCATTGTCCAAAAATTGTTTTACTGAAGAGTTGTTGCTGTAACGCCCTCATGATCTTTGCTTTCCGAAGTATGCTTCTAGACTGTCCAGATTAAACCGTTCACTAAACAGAAACTGCTGCCCTGGTAAACTCAATAATTGAGGGGCCAGCTCAGTAAAGGATAAAACTACAACAGATATTCATTGCAGCTAATCACACATGTCACATGATGTGCATACGAACTTACATATGTACTTATTATAATGTGCTGTGTGGTAATGTGTGTATAAAATTATATTAATGTGAAATTTACACACACACACACATAGCGGTGCAGCAGTGGTCACAAAACATACCTGTTATCTTAAGACCTTCCCTTGTTTCTTTGCTTAGCAGCATGTCTTCTTGTTGTGCATGTGTATGTCCTGGTTTGCTGTAAGCTTCATTTTCCCATTCCAGTAAATATTCAAGGAATACATTTCTCAGCCACTGTGCAACAAGTGAAAATTTGTGTGATACTGGGTACATTTTAGCTACATGCATTCTCACTGCACCTCAAATCGATCATCATTCGGTGATGTGTATGGTTTGAGGTTTTCCTTCCTTCTTATAGTCCCTTCCTATAGTGATCGAACGTTCATACAATCAAAAAAGGTGTCAAATAGTTTGCAAAATTTTGCTGTCTTGGACGCACACTCTCCCACAAAATGGGTCATTGCTGCAGATACTGATGAGCTCAATACCTACAATTGTGGATGCATTACAAGTGCTTACTGCATGTGTATGCATATGTACATATGTGTGTATGTATTTGTGTAATAGCATGTACATGAAGCATATAGGTGCATACGTTTGTACTGTACATACTTAGTTTAGCACTGCAATTGTGCAAGTGTATGCATGTAAATACATACATACATACCTGTGCTCCCAAGTCAACTCTCATTTTTGAGTATGATGTGAGTTTCACATGTTCCACTGTCAACTTGGTTGTGTACAAACCTCTAGAGCTTTGAGTTTCTTCATGAACTTGGTGTAAATGAGCCCATAAAATGAATTTTCCACTTTTCTGTTGATTGAACGTAAGGAGAGTTTATTCCCAAATGTTCAATACATTCAATGTGCATAATACGAATGTATGTATTGTCATGCATTCATACCTGCATGCATCGTGGTCCATTGCTTCTTGACCCAAGCCAACAATTATGCACTGTCTTACTTAAATATGGAACATCAGACATAAAATAAATGCATCTTCCATCCCTTGCGTAAATGTTCTTTGTCTTGTAAGGCACTCCATACTTTTCCCATTCACGACTTGCATTCATTTTAAAAAAATTCCAATTTGGTGCAGCTCCATCACATACAATACATGTAACCTTGAACCCAGATCCTTCCAGTTCCTTCACAACTGCCCACACCATAGGAACTAAGGTCCCACTGATTCCTTTTGTTGGAAAATGTGCCACAGTATGCTCCCTGTTGTTGAATATCCCTCGAATCATGAAGGAGAGCATATGTGTGGCAACAGTGGGTTTCTTAGACTAGGGGAGAGCAGCTATGTCCTCATTGATGTTGCCTAGATTGGTAAATCCTATGAATTCACCTGTATAGAACAAAACTTGTGTTTACCACTACATACATGTACTATTATGTTTTAACACAGCCACATTGGATTTCGAATGTGCATGAAGTTGTGCATATACTGACCCGAATGTGTGTTGTAGACAATGTCTTCTTTGATTTTTATCTCATCGAATGACAGTACTACATATCTTTGCCAATCTTCTGCTAACATACCATACGAGCGGAGTATTTCTGGGAAGCTGTCCTTTTGTATGCCTGCATGATAGTTGTGAGACATAATATTGAATAGAATTATAACAAGCATAAAGTAATTTATATGCCCATTGACTGCGTTAACTCATAAATGAAGTGTTTGCTAACCAGGGGTTGTCTTTGTGTAGTGTGTATAGTTCCTCAAAGTCCTTGTTGAGGGTAGATTAATCACTTTGCGCACCATCTTGTATGCTGCAGTTGACTGATATTTCATTTATAGGCATAGCCTAATCATCAAGGGGTGCCACCTCATAACCAGAATGCCCTTCACTTTTGCTGCCTTTTTCTGTAGATAATAATCGATTTTGTTTATATATGCATAGCACTACGATCATTTGCTGGGGCATGTATGTACGTACTATGTACTTACCTGCTGATTCCAGAACACTCTCTTAACACTACTCTCAGGCTGGAGTTGTACCTTGTCATCAAATTCTTCCATCATATGTACAAGATGTTCATGTACATGTGGTTCGGTTTCAATAGGTGCCGAGCTATTATCTATGATTTCTTCAATTTCTTTCATTAGCACTTTTGTCTTCTTTTGCTATCTCTTCACTCTTTGCACTTGTACGCTACGTCTTGCTTGCTTGGTTGGTGTTGCCAAATATCTCCAATTAGTATTTCTTGCAGTTGGACCTATAGGCATGTTGTATTGTTTATACGTAGGTAGTATCGTACATTACCACACCCAGTGCCATATGGGAAACAAATATCTACATACCTAGTTCAGGACGTTGTGCCATTTTCATTAGATTTTATTATTAGATTATTTTATTATTAGATTAGATTTCTGCACATTTTGTACATTTGGAAGTGTTCCTGACTAGCAAATGGCATGTTCTCATTCTCACAGTCTTCTCTGTATGGCCATTCTCATTTTCCAAATATTCAGTTATGATTCCTTTGCTTCGTATCTTCCCTTTGCGGCGTTTCACATACCGAATGCAGCGTGTGTCAGTGATCCCTTGACAGACAGCACTGTTTTCCAAAACATCGCTTATTTGTTTCAGATTACGGGTATATGCTATTTGTGGTAGCCCAAAATTATCGAGTGCAACCGTTTTGTTGTGTACATACACCTGATACGTGCTGTCTGGCTTTATTATCAAGCTCACAACTTTGACGAATGGGTCCTGTTCTTCATGGCATCATCCAGTTTTTTTACTTTCATCATAGATATTCTATACTACGTACCCGGGATTGGAATCTTCCCGTCATGCGTTGTGACCATGTGTGTTATCGTTCCGGTGTCGATAATTATTACTTCCGGTCTTAGTAATCGCGTCGCCACGTGCTTTTCAAAGCTTCAAGAAAACTATAATGGCTCAAGCGCCGCAATTCTCTCCCGTTGAAGATTTTGTCGGTATCCTTCGGAAACTTCTGACAGAAGAGTTTACTTCGGTGAAGCTTAAGCGAGATTCTATCATTCGCAAGCAATTAGAAGCCCTTCTGGAAGACAACCAGATAACAACATCTTTAGCGCTCTCCTTGTATGAAGGTTTGACAGCTCTGCTGAAATCTTTGCCGGCGCCAACCCGCAAAGCTCGAAGCTTTCAAGTAGCGCTATGGCCGACATTCCACACTTTCAGAGTGTTAGAAGCACCCAGGATTTGGAAGGTATGTCAGGCCGCTGTGATCATGGACATCGACCCTATACTCGTTCAAGAGGCCACTATGCAATATCTTGTAGCAATCATGCGCTCTAGTTCATCTGATAAGCAGGACTCTGCATCATCGCTTCAAGTGGCTAAAGAGTTGAGGAGGGGAAATATGACAATGGAAGAGCATAATGCTGTTCGATATGTGGCAGGTTATGTAGTGAGAAAGTTGAAGCGCAAGTATTCTAAGATGAATTCAGTTGCAATTTGCCAATGCCTGATTGTTATGGAGGACGGAAATTCCCTGAGTGAAGATACAGACACTGGTGATGAAAGCTTCTGTGAGTATGCTAGTACCTGGATGAAAATAATTGACAGGGGAGGGTTGTTTCATATCAGCAATGATGTACATAAATTGTTCATTGAACTTGAACTAGCCATGTATCTCTTGCACAGGGTATTTATTTCAGCCCACAGCTGCTTGGGATTTGGGGCGTGCACGCCCCAGAACAGTAAACTATGTCACAGAAACAGTAAACAAAACGTCACGAAAAGTAGGACGTCAACAAAAATTTCCAATGACGTAGCGATTTGCTCGCGCGTTAAATTCTTGAAGATAAACATGGCGTCGTATCATTGTAATTTTAGTGGTTTTGCAATTTGAGAAAAGCCGTTTATCTTAAATTGTAGTCTGCAGATATTTGTCTACGTAGGAATACATTTATTTAGTATGGTTCTCCTCGGAGGATACAGGAGCTAGACTCTGAGGTGCATGTACGTGAGGGCACTTGTCCCTGGGCTTTTATACCGTCTTCGGATGATATGGAAAATCCTTTCCTCTCAGCAGTTCTGCCTCTACATGAAGATATATTTACATGGTTAGATGAAGCATTTGTTCTGCTTGCGACAATTTTTCATTTGTTTCGCTGCTCTGAAGTGTTTCCGGGTCATGGTTCTATCTCAGTCTAGATAATGAAGACGATTTAAGTCAGTATAAGTATATTTAAGCCGCCTTACCTTTATTCTATCTGTTTGGCTTTAAGCAGTATTTACTATTGCAAGACTCAGAATCGTAAATCACCCAGTGTCTGCATGGAAACACCTTGCCATCCGGAAACCCCCTGCCTTACCTTTTAATACACAACTGTTATACGGTTTTTCTGTTGAGGCTAACGTTTCCCACAGGTCGTTTTCTAGTGGCTTTCCACTAGTGATGGTTAAGTTTCCACATGCTATGGTTACACTGTTGTACCATAATTCATACATGCGGTATGGGATGTCAACACAGCAAAGCTGTGCCATTATAGCCTTTTAAGGATTTATACGTACGTGGTAAACATGCAAATGGATACATGCAATGTACATGTATACGTAGTGATATACTACTGTAAAATAGTGCACTATATATGTGCATCTTATGAACATGCAATACAACTGTATAATATACATTCATGATCGTGCATCATTGTCAATTAATTATATAAGGAATCATATTATTGATGCACATCTGAAATACAACATAAATAAGTTTGTGTCCAAAAATTGCAAGCACCAAACCCATTAGAAACTTGTTGGACTTCAAGCTCCTATAATAAATAATCAACATACCAATTTAAACCAATGCATACTAAACCAACACATGTGTAAATCCCTACACACACACACACACACACACACGCGCACACACACACGCACACACACACACACACACACACACACGTACTATACGTATACACACACACACGACATGCATACGCATGCAACATAAATAGAATATATGCGGATACATGGTTTTTAGATAATATACAGATATACAGAGAAACCTCTATATTATTATATTAAATGACACTTCCGGATCCGAAATGCAGAAACCTCCTTATAAATTAAACAGGACACCATAGCTAGGTCTCATTTTAAGTCCTTAATTTACATTTGTACAGTTTACTCCTCTGAAATAAAGTACACCTCCATAAACAAGACAGCTTACTGTGGTCCCAGTGGTGTCCTTATTACAGAGGTTTCACTGTATAGGACCGCTTACTATGGTCCCAGTGGTGTCCTTAAGCTTATTATAGAGGTTTCACTGTACAGGGCAGCTTACTGTGGTCTCAGTGGTGTCCTTATTACAGTGCATGGTTTCACTGTATACAGACTTTATAAACACAATAGTCAACCAAACTGGCATTTAAATCTTTAGATTTGACAGTGAAATCTTAAATTGGGGTTGGAATACTAAGGAACATATA
The DNA here is from genome assembly GCA_963170055.1 of Halisarca cf. caerulea. Classification (NCBI taxonomy): domain Eukaryota; kingdom Metazoa; phylum Porifera; class Demospongiae; order Chondrillida; family Halisarcidae; genus Halisarca; species Halisarca cf. caerulea. Next base: position 35,683 of record CAUJGJ010000204.1, on the reverse strand, counting down.
AATTTAGCAGTTCTTGTCCTTTACAAATGCAATTTTATACATATATAGTATGTAACATATTCTAAATTAACACATACGTAATTATACTCCCAATTAATGTTGCCGACAACCTTTCGAACTGAGTGGCTTTTACAAAAGCCGTTTTTTTTACAAAATGCAATATGTTCTACAATGTGATAGCATGGGTACAGATGCAAATCAGCCAGATACTACGCTCAAAACAATCAAATGACACATGTGTAAAACTTGTGCAGTTTGTAAAGTCCACCGAATGTTTAGGTAGTATACAGTACAGAATTATATAAATGTAAGGGATACCTGTCAGTGGATATATGAAGTAAAAGTAAATGTGCCAACATTACACATATAGAATACTTGAAAGTCAGTGAATATATAGAATGACATAGGTAACAAAGGAAAAGGGGGCAGAATTTGTTAGCGGAATGCAATATGTGGTGCTCACACATATTAATTAAAAGACCTGATTTTATATACATACATTCCACTCAGCTAATAGTTTTTTAGACAATTTCACCTTCTTCATTAGTGATGTATAGACAGGATCATTTGGGATACAATTATGAGACTTATAATGTACTACCTCCATCTCAGAAATTTGTTTTTTTAGCTTTCTTAATTCTTTAGACACCTCTGTTTGAAAAAAAGCTACATGTCGACTATGGGTATGTACATCAGTGGCCTGGATTGGTAAATTTGATTTCTTCCTTTGACGTAAACTAATGTGGATTGTGTCAAACAATTCAAGGTTTTTACTGAAGCCAAGTAACCTGTATAGTGCCTTGGCGTGAGTAGTCTTCCATTCATAATTGGACTCAACATCAGTTACACTACAATCAACTACAGTTTGCTCTGTGTACATATTGTTAGTAATAACATCTGTTTCTAGTTTACTCTGTGATGAACAAACAACAGATACAGCTGGTGAATCAGAGTTCACTTCTACAACAGCTATAGTACCTGACGAAGAGTCTATGGTAGGAGATTCTTCGGCAGATACCAATGTTTCCATGACATGTACATCTGATTCACTACTACTGGTACTAACAGTATTAGTACCCAAAGTATGGGTATTTTCCACTGCTGAGGCTGTACAGTACAAAAACTGGCAAAGCTTCCCATACTATCAAATACACGTATATCTTGGCGTTCTAAGGGAATGGGACTGTTTGATTGTAACAATTTGTACCATATATTGGTAGCGGCTTCTTGTACACCTTTTAAAGTGCAGCTGCGAAAATGCTGCAGTTGGGGTCCCTCCTCTCTAACATTTGCATCAGTGTCTCCATCATAAAACACAATCTTATTGTTGTCCTGTTCCCACCAAATCCCATAACCAGGTATCAAAAAATGAGCAATGCGTTCCAGGTGGGCCTGAAAACTTGATGTGCGTTTTTTTATAAAGGTTTTATCGATTACTGTATGTGTACAGACTGTTAAGCCTTCGGCCTCTTTGGATACTCTATGATCCTGCTTGTTATCAGAGGAAACAACCAAAGAACTTTCTAAATGTTTGGCTTGCATATGAAGCAATATCTTAGGAATTATGTTATCCGGATGTCTGTTAGTACAATTCTCAGCTATGCTTTTCACACTATGAAACATTCTTTCATTTGCTTCAGTATTAACAGAACGTAAACAAACTACTTCATACTGTAAGGGTGCATGTACCAACAAGGAGTGAAAGTACAGTCCAAAAAACTTCGATCCAATCAATGATGGAAAAGGCTAACACATAGTTCATGGTGCAACCAGCAAGCATTGTACAGTTTTAGGATTTTTCGGGGTGATCGGTCAGATGATGGCAAATATAGAATTTCAGATATACACACAGCTGACTGAACTAACATCAGAACATCATTATTTGCTAGGGTACCATTGTTAACTGCTTGTAAGATGACACGATACACTCTGAGCAGCCCCACTCGCATGTCTGCTCCAGTGTGGCCTGAATCTTTCCAATACACTGTTTTTTGGATTACATCATTAACCTCACTTTTTAGTGTCCCTGTTAAAAGATTGGGTATAGCAGGCAATACGTTATTCAAATGTCCCTTTAAATCATGCAGGGGCTCACATGGGAGAATAGAATAATGCTCTAGGTTATATTGAGACAAGTTACAAGTGGGATTACCAAGTAATAATGAAGGTACCCGCTGACAGCCTTCCAGCATTTCCTTAAGCTTACGAATTAGATCTACTTTGGGCAAGTCAATCTCTACACAACCTCTGGCACGTAACTCATTCTGTAAGTTCCCAACTGACAGACCTTCAAAAGGTTTAACAATGTTACTCCTATGACCATGAATTCCTCCTATTGCAAGATTTTGTAAATCTTGCAGTGAGCGTACCTTCTTGTGTAGTGCATGTGACTGGTCGGAATGTTTCTCACTTTGAATTCCACAACAACCACAAGGGTAATGGCCACCACATTGGGTACCCTGCTCAAAGGCCACTGCCTTGTGGTCGTCAATGAAAAAACGCAGTACATCATGCACATACACACCATTACTGCACTTGATATCCTCAGATAGGGAGGATAAACATTCTAATCTGTCAGGTACAAGGGCAGCCTGGTCATCAATTGATGAAGATGAGAGACAAACTAGGTACAGTTCGGGTTGCTCAATAAACTCCTGAAAGGTGATGCCATGCTTACGTTCATCATACAGAGTAACATCAAACACAGCTTCATCAAAGACAACACTCAATGTGACTAGAATGTAACCTCGGGAAAGTACACTAGAATGATCATGCCACAGCAGGAGATGGCGTGTCCTTTGCAGTGTTTTCATTCTTACTTTCAAATATTCAGAATTAACCTCTGACACTCTTTCAAATTGCGACACCTGCTTAACTAAATCATCTGTGGTCATGTCTTCTATTACATCATTGGTATTTAGTCTCATAAAGGGTTCATGTTTGTTTAATAACTTCTGTCGCAAGCAATGCAGATTCAATTTTCGACCAAATACTTGAGATTCCTGTTTTTCAAGTGTACCATTGTTCCACTTAAACTGGAAAATGGAATAAGGGGCACATGGTTCACCGAGATTTAATTTACCACTGTCAATCAGAGAATTAATGTCAGATTTTATTTCAGCCAATGAAGGCAAGCAGGGCATAGAAACATGATGATCACTGGTTTTCTTTTTGTGCACCCTACTAACAGTGAAGCTCTTTTCCTTTTTACCTTGTAGTGTCTCAACATCTAATCCCGCCCTAATTGCAAGTTGCTTTACAATATGACCTCCATTTGTTGCAAGAATTTGGTAAGATTTTGCAACTGTGCTCCATACTACAGGACCTTCACAGTCTTTCAGATACGAAACAATTTCTGCTTCTTTTTCCGGTGTAACTTTGAAAGTTTGACTTCTTTTGGCAGGAGCAGCTTGAAAGCAAGAGACCTTCCGCTTTCGTGAATACGATGCGTCTGATTCACATTCGGCTAAGTGCACAATTGCCATGTTTTCTCTCAGACTACTTTCAACTGTTTTCTTCATTTCAAGACTAATTTTTCTCTTCAGTATTGAACTGCTTGAAGATTTTGCAGTCTTCACTATGTCAGAACTCATTTCAACAAAGGATTTATTGAAATTGGCTTGAAAAACCCCATTCAAATCCCTCAAAATCGAATTAGCAGCTACTGAGGCACTTCTAGCAGACATTAAGTGTTGCTTTATGTTTAAATCTGGTACAAAAACAGGTTTTAGAGGGTATGAAAGCTGGAACTCACTATAGTTAACATAACAAGCCACGCACTTGGATACGGTGTGTTTTTTTCGTTCTGCAATGCTCATTCTTTCCCATTTCGATGTTGCGAATGTCTCTAAATACTTCTCCTTATCTTTCCATTTACCCATACCAACCACATCAAGGACACAGCGATCACAGCAAAGATCAAAGTATGTTCCATCTTTCCAAGGCCTCATAGATCCAAATAGCACTGGAATACAGCAGTGTTTGAACAATTTTAGAAACTGTTGATATCGACTGGTTTTATCAATCACATAGCGTTTTGTTCCAGCGGAAATATGTGACAGTTCATATACAGCAGTACGAGCAAAGCCGCAGTTTAAGACTAGGCTCTTTTTATGGTTTCTATTTGATAAATCTAAATCAGTATCATGCATATCACGTGAGTGTGTTGGTCCGGGGTTTATTTCTATGTCTCCACTTTTTAATAGCAACAGATGTGAATAACGTAATTTCTGTGAGGCAGAAATGATTTTCAGGAATGTGGAATAGAGCCACAGACACCACTTTCGAAGCTTTATACACAATCCTCTCCTAGGCATTACCACAACTATGTTACTTCCAATCACATGGTTTAAGGAAGTAACGCTCGGATACAGAGTTAAACAGTGTACACCTTCCCATCTAGAATCTCTCCTGGTTGAGAACATGCTACATTCACACAACAGACACAAATGCAAGACAAAGCAAACCAGAACAAAATGCTGCTGCCAACTCTGTACCATCTTAATACGTTTCTTCGAACCGTCGTGCTACATCAGTGTATATAGGGGAGGACGCGCAGTGTTATTACCCAATTTCAACACAAATACGACTTGTGGAATATTACCTTAAAAGCACGTTTCCTTGTTATCTTCAGAGTAAGAGGCTAAAGAAAAGCGAGGGAAATTCGAAACTCATTTTCTCAACATTACGCAACGTACCTAATTCCTAATTTCTACTCGCGACTGCCACAAATGCTACTGACTATGCTTTCCGATGAAGACATCCTCTTTGCATATTCTATTGTCTTATGGGGATTGTCTGCTACTGAAAGTAATGCACTACTCAAGGACATAATTCAGTTATGGATGACAATACGGGGATTCTCTATTGCATCAAAATTTATGGAAGACTATAAGCTGTCAACTAATAGGACTACAAAAGCCAAAAAATCCCTTCGTCATCAGTTGAAAGAACATCAAGAACATAAAGATTTACAAGCTTCCTCGTGAAAACTTCTTCGTTTGCATGTTTCTGCTTTATAAATGTTGCAAATTTTAGTCTATAGGCTGAGTCATTAAAAATAATAGTCACTGTTATGCTATGTTCGTTTCTGCTTTCTTTTCCTTAAACTACTACAGCTGTTGGTTGCTTCCTTCGGATCCACTTCCCTTCCTCTGACATTGCCTCTCTCCGTCTTAGTCAACCCCCACTCACTCTTAAAATGTTTGCCATTGTGCAAAACTGCATAGCAGTTGGGTTGGTGTTCCTTGCTCCCCTGCTCCGCTGATCCCCAAAGTATGACTCCAGAGGATCTTGACAAATGCGTTCTGTTAGTAGGAACTTGATCTTTGGGTCAGATAAAAGAATTGGACCAAGCTCCAAAAATGATGTCACTGCATGTAAAAAATTATATTGTATACCATACAATAACTTTTCTTTAGTGCACCTACAAACCTGTCAATCGCAACCCGTTCATTGACTGTGGGCTCGACATCATTTTTGCTTGCTGGAATGCAGTGAATTCATTCTTCTGTCTGACTTCATTTTCCCATTCTTTAATATATGGTAGAAATACATCCTTAAGCCACTATATATAAGTGGAAATTAAAATATGCTGATTTAGAAGAAATTCATATAATTTTTGAGTAACTTATACGTCATGATAGGAGCATGTGGCTATATTTAAATATGCATGGAGTGTAGGTATGTACCACAATGTGCATATACACATTAAATGTGCTGAATGTTAAAAAACTTACAGCAAATCTCCAATCATCTTTTCTCCGTGGATCACGCATACTCTTCCTCAGTCGTTTGCCCTCTGTAATACCACGTACATTAAATGCATCAAAGAATCTGTCCATTAGCATTGTAAACTCCTCTGTGGCTTCTGTACTGTCCTTACTTCCCCGGCCACTTATCCTAAAGAATTGCAATGCCTTGGATACTGATTCACTCAGGACCTGTATGGATGAATATAGTTATATAAACAGCATGCATGCAGCCATGCAAGCATATAGGTTTGAGGTAACTAACAGTAACAGTTACTGTTCTTCATTATAAATTGAAAATATTACTCATGCAGTTTGCATGCAGCATATATATATATATATATATATATATATATATATATATATATATATATATATATATATATATATATATATATATATATATATATATAGTGTCATCTAACACATATACCTCAACAGCCAAGTATCATCTTTGAGAAGGGTGTGAGGTGTATGTTCTCTCTTCAATCGTTTCCCTACATATAATCCAGAATCACTTTGTGTTTTCTAATAGAGGTCTTCTATGTGCATCCATAATATGTACTTTCCACCTTTCTGCAACAATTAATAAATATATATATTAAGTGCATATGCATGCATATTTCAATGTGTACATGCATGCATGACGTATATATATGCATTCACTCTATTGAATTTGTGAATCAAAATATTAAATTAAATTAAATGTACTACATAGTGCATATATAGTTCAGCCTTACTTGCATTAGCTTGGGACCACCGGATCTGGACTTTTCCCAACAGTTCCTCACAGTTTTCATAAGGTGTGGAATATCACTCACAAAATATACGTGTCTTGTGGAAGCAACAATGTTGACAGTCTTGTAGGTAACACCATTTGATACATTACTACCAGAAGTGTCCTTATGCATTTCGAAAAATTTCCTATTCTGGGATGCCCCGTCTGCTGTAATAGCTACAACTTTGAGGCCTGTTCTCTCGACCTTGCTAACTAATTCCCAAATTAGTGGATACATCTGCTCCGCAGATAAGTTAGTAGTTGTGAAGTGGGCAATGGGGTAGTTTAGTCTCGTACTTATTCCCCTCACCATGAAAGCCAGCATATGTGTTGCAATGTAGTCTGTTGCCTTCTTGTTTTGCTCTAGCATAGTTAGCTGTTGTTGCACATTACCAAGATTTACATAGCCCACAATTTGACCAGTGTGTTTGTTATACACTAAGTCCTCCTTAATTTTCATTTCGTCCATGATTAGGACGCAATAGTCCTCCTGGTGGTGCTCCACTTTCTCTTGAAGGTCTTCCAGCACTTCTATATGAACACCTATATGTACATACCCAAGCATGTTAGTAACGACATTCATATTATATATTATACATACAAAGTTTGACCTGGTTCCGCAGTCATCCAGTGTGTATAATCCCTTAGTGTTCTAGCTGATGGCAAATGAAGAACATCTTTCACTGTTTCATACGCTGTGCTTGACAGAGATCTTAAATACAAGCACCACTTGATCATCAGGGAGTGCCATCGCATTCCTTTAGAGCCTTGAACCTGCGCTGCCTTTGTCTGTATAATTATATGTATATTATAATTTTATTATATATATATATAGGGTATACCTGTAACCATACTATGCATACAAGCACATGCACATACCTGTTTATCCCAAAACATTTTCTTAAAGTTGTCACTTTGTAACTTGTTGATGTCCTCATTAGCACCAGCCATGATGGTTGTCAAATCACTGTAAAGATCATCCTGGACTACATGTTCCTCTTGTTCCAGTCTTGCATTCTTTCTCTGCATTGCCATAGCTAATGTTCTTGCTCTTCTCTTTTGCATCAGCATGTGCTGCTTTTTGGCAGGTGTGTTGAGGACATTAAATGGAGTGTTGCACTAAACGTTCCTTTGTATGAAATATTATAAATATAGTTACTGTACTTATACACATTCATGCACGTTACGTGACTTCTAATGCATGCACTGTGTATACATACCTGTAGATTTTTGCTGTCTATTCCAATTAACTACCAGTGACTTTCTGTACACTGAACATGTCACATGACACACTGTTCCACAATGAATTTCAGCAATAACCTGGCCTTTGACATTAGTAAATTGACCCCTTTTATTTGCCAAATTTACAAAGGTAGCCTCATCATTACCTTTGCAAATTTTCAAACCATCAATAATTTGCACTATTCTTTTGAAGGATGTTTTCCCTGGCAATTTGTCAAGGACCCTTAATGCAGACGTTGTCATTTTGTTCAGCTGCTTTCCTAAAACCTCCACTGAAACTGAACCATCTTCCCTTTTCCACACAGTGTGTGTTAGCAATGATGTGGGCTAGATGGATCTGATGCACTGGCTAACACTCTATGATATTTGGGGCATCCAGCAACCACTTGTTCAACCCATGATTCATCAAGTTCTATTTCAGGGTTTATCTGTTTGTTGTGGACAAGTACACAATAATGATAACCAATATCATATATAGCATGTGTATGGTTTTTACTGCTTGCCTTTTTCCTTTCAGGAATTCTTCCTATTTGCTTCACAGACACTCTTTTTTTTCTTTTCGATACCTCACTCATTCTTCATCATTCTCAAAAGCAGCTGAGAAGGGTCTGTGCTCTTTAGCGACACTCATTAATATGCATAGTGTTATGATAACAATGCGCCTTTGTTGTGGTTAGCCTTCACGTCCTTACGGAAACGATTTGGCCATGATTTGGCCTAAACTCATCTCCGTATAACTACATTACCAGAGATATCCAAGGTTAAAATGGTGGCCCAATGCAAGGTGCAAACTTTCGCCCGTCCTTGAAAAAAAAACAGAGACGATCGGACAGCCAATGAGTTAGATAGTCCTAAAACCACAGAAGGGTACAGAATAAGGCTATTTTCAGCCTTCAAACATTGAAAACAAACGACAAGAACTTAAGCTTGATGTACGTGCTCCAGCTTTAGTCATTTTTGACAGGTTTCGAGGACAATGCACCCAAGGAATTTTTGCCCAACTTGCTAACTGCACTGACCGTCTCCAACCATTGGATTTTAGTGTAAATAAGGCAGCCAAAGAATTCCTTCATGGGCGAATTCAGGAGTGGTACTCTGAGCAGATTTGCCAAGAACTGCAAGACGAGAGTACACCACACCCTGTAGATCTGCGGATGAGTGTTGTGAAACCTCTTGGTGTGAAATGGATGATTAACTTGTATGACTACATGAAATCAAAACCAGACGCAGGTAGGTTATGTGCACATAGAACTTTAAAGGGGCGTTTCTGTGGTAATAAGGAATATGATTACATTGTAACGCCTTTGCGAGCCAGATCATGCGCGATTCGCGTGACCAAAGGATGACCAGTTGTGATGTGTTGGTGAATGCTCCTCTAAAAAAAGGATCAGAACCACTGCTAGTGCTGAACGACGGTTAGGTTTTGTGTATTTATTGGGAATTGTCGAGTTAGGTATCCTCTGCGTGGTTTTGTAGGAGCGAATGCCCTTAAAATCGCTTGTTGCGTGGTACGGATTACTGATGAACTGAGTGAACTGTACGCTGATATTGTGCGTACTAATAACTCAAATGTTTACAAATAGACTGTTCACTAGGCTTATCAGTATCAGTACCTTACAACAAGTGATCTCAAGAGCATCCTGGGGCATTATTTCGTACAAAACCTCGCCAGGGGTAACTAACCGACAATTCTTATCCTAACCTTCGTTCAGCACTATCCAAATGCTTTGAACGGCAATAATAGTTGCCTGTTGAATCGTTGGAGTCAGGGACAAGATATAGCTGCTATAAAAATTGAGAGATGAATACACACGTGTATTCTAAGCCAGCTTGCAGCATCCGTGAACAGTACCTATTCGTGACGTATGTGCCGAAGTCAGCTGACATTGGCGTGACTAAGAGAAGAAGAAGGATATTTGCAGGAGCTAAATTTCTTCTCAAAACGCGCCGATGAAAACGACCCGCTGGAGCTTCGAGAATTTACAAGCTTGTTAACAAAGGATAAGACTAACTTTTCACCGTAGCGCCTCTTAAAAGCTTGTTCCTTTCGTTTTATGTGCACGTGTTTGTGAAATATTTTCCCCAGAAGACCAGAAAAACTTGCACATCTTCGGAACGAAGTGGAATTTCTTAAGGCGCTACGGTGAAAAGTTAGCTACCGCTCCAAAGAACTCTTCGCCATACATAGCTTGTCTCCACAGAATCTTTAAATACGGCGCGTTTTGGGATGAAGGTAAAATCGTATACTTCAAATCAGTTCAAAATTTCTCCTTCGATACGCTCTTCAGAAATTAACAAAGTGGAGAAATGGAGAGTTAAAGAGTTCAAATAGAGTCTTTTACCTTCGCCTTTCCATATTATTCATTGCGAAAGAAGAAAAAGGGGGTGTATTTGTGACTAACTTTTGCGGCGGCCATTTTGAATTTTCCCTCAAAGTGCACATAACCCACCTGCGGACATTATCAAGAATGGATTAAGACATGCAGGCATATACCACCAGTAATTGGTATCCATAACCATAACAGTATAGCCATGTCTGTAACAATTGAGTTTTACAATAATATTAAAGTAATAAGATTCTGATCAGTTGATAACTATTATTTCATGTAAAGTTAAGATGCTTCAAAAGGTTGCATTGATCCTGCTTCGAAGCACTTAAGTAGATGTTCTTGCATGGTACTCTGTTTGAAATGCACTGGTCTTCTGCCAAAAGCTAGGGCAGTTGCCGTTGCAATTGCAAAGACACCACAATCGCTCAGTCCTTCTTGTTTGGTCACTTCTGACATCACGAGATTTGGCGTGCCATTAGTCTCAAACAAATTTAGTATTGTGGTTTGTGTAGTTTCTGGCTCTGATGTATAAAGTGAATCATAGATCTGTATATTGCCCCCATTACATCCAAGTGTTGATGAAACTATCCAGTGGCTCCCGCGAGTGTGAATTATCTGAATACCACAGTTTATCTTCTTTTGCTCTTTATTTAACAAAAGTGTGTTCCGCCACCCATCAATGTGCGGGAACTGTCTCTTAAGAATGGACTGAGCAAAGTTCACATGATTGTCATTGAGCCATTCTCCATCACACAAATCATTCCTGTCTGACTGAAAGAACAATTCCACTACATTGTATCCAGATCTCTGAAATGCTGACTTCCTCGGTCCTTCATTTCTTCTCTTTGGGCTGTTCAGGTATGACGTTCTGTGCAGGCTCCTTGTCCAGAGTAGGCGTACTGAGCAGGCCAGAAGAGAGAGCTTCTTCAAGGAGTCTTCGTACTTCAATAATTACTCCAGCATCACCACAAAATATCAACTTGCAGGGTATTTCTAAGCCACCTTGGGGTAGGTCTATGTGCATATAATTATATGCAGCAAATATTATGAATCAAATATTTATCACTTTAATTTTCAGTAATTATAATGAAACATGTCACATTACTGCTACAATATGAATTAAACATAATACAATAATTAAAATATAATTCAATAGTCTACGTACTACAAATGCACACAAACATTCATCACATTTAAGTTGAAATCTTCATTTCAATGCACATTCACTTCCTGTGTTACTAATTCCTGCAAAGGAAAAGAAAATTTAGTGAAAGTAGGTACATGTACCCTAAACACCATGCATATGCACACATATCTTCACATCATGTACACACATATACACACATCACATATTTAGTACAATAAACCAACTGACACATGGTAAAATTGCATAGACAAAAACACACAATGAAAAACAAATTTACAGAGGTATATCTACATACAATATTATACACACAACTAACACTAACCATGTGCACAAACATGAATTTACAAGGGTATATGTACACACATCATACATATACCACACACTCACACCCACAAATGCACACACACACACACACACACACACACACACAAGCACTCAACTATACATCACACACATCAAATCATACAAAACACACAATCTCACCAATTGCCTTCATGATTTAGTCTATATTCTGAACATGAAAAGAAAGAATGATAAACAATGATACCACACGCGCACACACACACACACACACACGCACACACAGGAACATGCTCAAATAAACACACAGACACAAGCAAACATAAAAGCAAGTAAACATATCCAAGGAAATACATACAGAAATTCTTACTTATACATTTGAAAACTGTTGGCTAAAGAAATAGAGCTATCAACAGTCATCTTATCTATCACAAATACACCCGCACACACACACACACACATACACACATTAACACAAATGCACAAATGCACACAAACAAACAACACACACACACACAAACAGCGCTGCGAATAACAATCGGTCACTGGACATTTGTCCGGAAATAATTAGCGCTTGACGGATATGCAACACGTGTTGTAGGACAAAATGTCCAACAAGAGAAAAGCAAGTGTGGATGGAGAATCTTTAAGTAAGAAAGCAAAGAGACAGGTCTCGGTGGTAACTGCTCAGAAGTGGCAAACAACGAACGACAAAGAACATCAAACTCTAACGTGGCTGAAATTTCGAAAGGACAAGTCAGATTTGAAGCAAGTTTGTGCGTTGTATTACGATGTCTGCTCACGTTATAGCGACTACCTACAAAAGTGGAAAAGTTTCTCGGACACCTGGATCGAAGGATCGACAAATTTGAGGCTTAGCAATATTCAGAATCATGCGAAGAGTGAGCAGCACAAAAGAGTGGTGAATCGTTTCCACACTGATCAAGCCTAAGAGCAACCAGCCTCTTACATCGTATTCAGCGATTGCGCGAGGTCTCTGTGTGATGGGTGACGACTTGAAGAAAAAGATGGTACGTAAATTTGACATGGCATATGTTATAGCTAAGGAAGGATTAGCATTTACAAAGTATCCTGCCATATACGAGCTGGAAGCACGTCACAGTGTGGATCTAGGCCATGCATACCAGAATAGAGATTCTGTGCGGTTGTTCATCAAATACATTGCTAAAAGTCAAAGGCAGCAGTTCACATCATGGCTGGACGACTCTTGCCTTTTCTGTAGCGTAATGATGGATACCACTACTGATGCTGGCAACATTGAGGATGAGCTTTTTGTCCTTCTGTTCTGCAAGAAAGATGATGCCATGCAACGTATCACCTCTTGTACCCGTTACCTGTGTGTTAAGAAGCCAGACAGAGTTGATGCACAGGGCCTAGTCAATTGTTTTGAATCAGCACTTGCAATGCTTCAAATCAACAATGCAACTGATTTGAGCTCTAAACCTGTGCCATTGGGCATCAGTACAGATGGTGCGTCAGCAAACATCTCAGGGAAGAATGGGATGCGTGGTATCCTACAGCGTGAAGCACCATGGTTTTTTTTGGTCTTGGTGTTTTGCTCATAGACTGGAGTTGGCAGCTAAAGATGCCTTTAAGAGTAGGCTTTTCAAGGAAGTTGTTGACATGCTGCTTCGCCTGTTCTACATCTACCAAAAATCTCCGAAAGAATCAAGAGAATTGGCCACTATGCAGAAGAGCTAAACATTGTTTTTGAACTGCCAAAAGGTGGTAACACTCCTGTTCGAGCTCATGGTTCCAGATGGATCAGTCACAAGCGGAAGGCTATGCAGCGCATTGTTGACCGATTTGGTGTATACATGAGTCACTTGACCAGTCTAAGCCAAGACTCTTCAGGTATCAGGTATTAGGTATCAGGGATCTTTTTAAACTGGGGAACCAATAGCTTGAAGCTACTGCAAAGGCACCCAAAAACAAAAGAAAAACAACATGTACACAAAAACAACAGTGCAAAAGGTTTAGTATAAATACATTTAATTAAAATGAATATAAATAGAATAAATATAATGTAGAATCTGATGTCCAATTAAAAGAAAGTGAAATGGTAATTACAGTTCAATTCATGCAAATAAAATAGGTGATAAAGTCAATTTATTCATGCAATTTAAATAGAAAAGGCTCTCACTAAAGGCTGAAGACCATGCACGTATATCTAGTTGCCTCAAGCAATGGTGCTCCGCTCGAATTCTCTTTGGCTGTGCTTTGTACATTGAAGCACTGAAGTCCCTCTCCGTACTTAGCTTGGCATTACAAGACAAAGATTTGGATTGTGTGCATGGTATGAAGCAGATCCTCAGTGCCGGTACTGCTCTTAAGAATCTCATTGACAAGGACCCACAGACATGGCCCGCAGTGAAGCTGGTCTTGGACAGGATAACGACAGACAATCAAGACCAGGAGTATCAAGGTGCAATTTTGAAAGATCTGAATGATAGCACATTGGATGACTGTCAATCCCAAGTGCTTTCTGATGTGGAATCACTTCAAGACTGAATCCAGGAGCGACTTGAGTGGTCAGATTTGGGATTACTGCGTTCCTTGTTGGTTTTCCTGGACACCCAAAACTGGGTTCGTCTGGAGCCAGATAGTGATAATGAAGGAGGCCTGTCTGAAATAGTATCAGCAGTGGAGCACATCACTAATGTTTTCAAGGTCCCTCTAGAAGGCAAGGGGGTGGATTTATCATCATTGCTGGATGAATTGGAAGCCATTGTCATTTATGCTAGAAAGAACCTAAGCATCAGAACAGAAGACTACAGATCAATTTGGTACAAGCTGCATACCTGTCCAGACCACAGTTACTGGACCAATGTGTTGCTGATTTGCCAGTTGGGATTCAGTTTACCCTTTTCCAATGCTCGTGTGGAACAGATCTTTTCATCACTGAAGGTATTAAAGACCGACCATCGAACAGCCCTCAGCATCGACACACTCAATGATCTCCTGGAGATATACATTGAAGGTGGCCCCTTGAGGGACTTTTCAACAGACGATGCTGTGAGTTTGTGGTGGAACAAATGCTCAAGACGAACAGAGCAGAGTCCACAACTGCAGTCAACACACACCAGTGATGAATCTGGTCTTGCAGCACAGACTTCAAGTGAAGAGGACCAAACACTATCGTTTGAAGAGTGGGATGCATGGTTTGGGGAGTGAAAACCTTGTTATAGTATGCTTATCTGCATGTAGTTTTAAAGGTTCAGTGTTCAACTTGTGTTCTATTACTGTTTTTGAGTTTGCATAGGTTTATAATCTATGCATGGTATAAGCACCCTTAAAGTTAAACTAATGTGTGAAATCTTTAATACCTGCTCGTGTGATATGTATGAATAACATGTGAAGCAAAATTAATGTGACTGTTTAAAACATTACTGAAACCTAGGCTGCCTGGATGTCAGATCATGACAGGCAGAAGTTTAACCTGCCTGACATTTTGTCAGAAGTATTAGAAAACAAGCGATTTGAGTTTAAAAAACTCGTGGGCCACCTACGGCCCTGGAAACTCGAATCGCTTGGAAATCGGCGTTATTGACTAAAATAATATTTTAAAGAACTCTTCTGGTCTAAAAGACTCTTCGCTGATAAAATCAGGAGCAAACAAACGAATTTCACCGAAATATAGCCGAAAGATTTTGTACTGACTTCGCGTCCGCCATGTTGTTGACATATATATGTATATATATATATATATGTATATATATATATATATATATATATATATATATATATATATATTGACATCGTTCTGGACGTTCCGGACACTTCCAGTGAAAGTAAAAACAATATAAGGCCGCCTTCCGGCAGCCCAAAAATATCCGCAGCACTGCACAAATACATACACACACACACACAAACACACACACACACACACACACAAATGTACACACATACACACACACACACACACACACACACACACACACACACAAACAAACAAACAAAAGTACTCAACTATACATCACACACATCAAATCATATCAAACATACAATCTCACCAATCTATCCAAGTCTATATTCTGAACATAAAAAGAAAGAACAATAAGCACTAAGATCACAAACACACACACACACACACACACACACACACACTCACACACACACACACACAAACACAGGAATATGCTCAAATAAACACACAGACACAAGGAACATAAACGCATGCAAACATATCCAAGAAAATACATACAGAAATTCTTAGATATACGTTCGAAAATGGTTAGCTAAACAAATAGAGCTTTCAACAATCATCTTACCTATTTCTGAAGCTTTCTTGAAGCTTCTCTTTCCCTCGAAAGTCTTCTGCGATAACGTGCTATAAAGTTTCAAAGTCTTTTCTTCTATCCATGGACGTTTTCGTTCTAAAGTCTACGTTAACCCTCTATGCCATGCTAGACGAGGCCTGAACAAATACATAAACACAAAATCATACACACGTACGCAAAAATATCCAAGAAAAGCTAAGGAATTTCTTTTACTAAAGTCCAACTCGTACTAAACGGTCGGGTATAATTTACGGACCACCACGGACCGGACTGGACCGTCCGGTCCGTAAGTATGCCGGTATAATTTACGGACCACAAGAAAAAGATGGGCGCTGACCACGTTGTCTGTTGTACCATAGCGGAGGGTTTGTATTATCCATGGTTGTACCAGAGAATGTATGGTTGTACATATGGCCTTGGAAGATTGCAAATGAAGAACTTTAGGAGGTTAGTTGACCTGTGTTTAGTTGTGCAGCTAGTGCTATGGTTCCTGGTCCTGATTACTATAACCACCCTCTGTACAAGTAATATACAAACCCTTATTGGAGGGTTCGTATTATCTGTGACCTAAATGTCAGGCTTTGGAAGCACTTATCATTGGTATCAGCTAAAGCTCTAAGAAACACTAGCACTTTTCCAGTATTTGCAGATTCTTCAGCCAGGGGATGCAATGACCGGGATTAATGTGGCTTATCTTATTATTTGTATTTTATGATTATAAGTTTGTTTTAGTTTGTATTGACAAAGTGTTTGAACTATTTAGATATTTATTGAGGAAGTATTCAAGTTGAATAATTATGTTGACATGCATACTAATGATGTATATCAGCTATAGCTACATGGTTAAAATAGATGGAGTCATTCAATAGACCAGACACTGTACTCTTAATTTTGGCATCAGGAGCCGGCTCAATCTCATCTTCCTCAAGTGGACCTTTCCTACCCTTTCGTCTATTTGATTTCGGTCTAGCACTCCTCCTCAATTGTGTCATTGTGATTCGTTTTGATTTTGCTGGTATTTCAATGCCCATGTATAGCTTTGCTGCCATTATGTGGTAGCACATTGTCTTTGCTGGACAAGTACAGGATGGCTTTGGGAAAAGCTTTAATGCATGTGTACCTTGCACAACAAATGTCTTCAAGTCAGCTTGGTACAAGCACTTCTTGTTCTGCACAATCAGTTGTGCTCTAGCCAGTTGGCTCACTGGGAATGGGTTGGCTTCCTGTCCACAGGGGCATTATAGCGCTTTTTGGAAGTTGGGGATTACAGGCGACAAAGTTATGGAATTTGTGGAATTTGTCACATTTTACCTATACGTCATTACCAACAGAAGGTAAACGTTGTAATACGTCATCAGTAGCGGGCGCTTACAGTGGTTTAGCAATAGCAGAATCTTTCGAATCCTATCGACTTTGAAAAGGCTAAAAGCCGTTTTGTGCCTAATAAGTTTTGTTTAGGTATTTATAAAAGCACATCAATGTTTAGTCGCAATGTTCAAGCTGCACTAGTAACGTTAAAAAGGGCCAGGTACCGCCGATATCGACCTTCCCACCTCGAATGATCGTTACAGAATGCCGAATCAATGTAAGAAAGTGCTGTGACAGGTAACTGCACTATACTATCCAGGATATCCTAGATCACGAATGAAACACTAGCTAAAATTGG
This sequence comes from Halisarca cf. caerulea, assembly GCA_963170055.1. Lineage (NCBI taxonomy): Eukaryota > Metazoa > Porifera > Demospongiae > Chondrillida > Halisarcidae > Halisarca > Halisarca cf. caerulea. The sequence continues at coordinate 18,169 of CAUJGJ010000204.1, read as the reverse complement.
CAAAATGTTAGCAGGCTCAGGCTCAGGCTTTCTGACTTTGTACTAATCGATTGATTTCGCACGCAAGCTAGTGCCACTGTCTTTGCGTCTTAGTCGTCAAGTATGCCACTTTCGCCGCAGATATGACTATCAATGACAAGAATTTATGCATAAGAACTCACCGATACTTGTTGGAACCATTTAATGAAAAATAGAACTTTCCGCACAACAAATTGTTGACCAGGTCGATTGTTCACGTATTCGATAACATTGCAGGGCGCTTATTTCCAATGTACCGTACGAATTTAAATGCCCAATACTGATGACGCGCACTTTACGTCATCCTAAAATGGCGGATTGGAACCGTCCTGCAAATATATCGTGTTTTGGGGACGTGTACCCGGGACTTTTCCGAACAACAAAAGAATCCAACGATTTAAAATACTTTTGTCTACTTGTTTTCGCTGAGCGGGGATTATATAAGCAGGTTAGCCGAAGATATTACCATTTGAATTGTCATTTTTAGCCATTTTTACCCGCTAAAAGTACATTTTTCGTTATAACTATTTCAGTTGGAGTTATATGTTCTCCGCTCAGCATCCATATCTTAAATGAACTTTACTCTTTCATCTCATACCAGTTTCATCTCTTTGGGAGGCCGTCTACACGTCCCCAAATCGACGTTTAGAGAAAAAGTGTACCTTTTTCAAAATCATTTTTATACTTCTGCGTATAACACATGGGCCTGTTTTGTAGTTTATTGTTTCGACAAATAACATTAAAACACTAAACAGTTTTAAAAATCGATGTACATTGTTGTTTGAGCTGTAAAATTCGATGTATATATTCCCATTTCGAGCGGCGGCCATTTTCTTCCCCAGTCGAAAAGCGCTATAATGAGCCTGTGTCCTTGCCTTTTCACATTATCCTCAGATTGAGCTGTTGTCTCTTCATCATCATCATTGGAGTTATTTGGTGTTTGTCTGCCTTCAGTAGGTTCCGTCTCTCCCAATACGTCATCTGGTAGAGCTACTATATCCTCTTCTTCACTGGTGTGATTTGAGTTATCTTCATTGGATACCACTTCCCTCTAAGCTTCAACAAGTCTCTTCTCCAACAATCTCTCTGTAATTTCCTCTGGAGCATAGCAGTGCTGCAAGTCCATATAGCATAGTTCAATCTCAAGGGACTGGAAAGTGCTGAGTAGTTGGTATTTCCCCAGCCCAGCCAAACCTCTCTGAATCTAATTGTTGTAATAACACTGCAGATAGTACAGTGAAACAACCAAGGAATCAATGCAGCTTTCTTTTCTCTCTGTGAGGTTTTTCAGCAGTGTGTTGAAACCCTCGCTCTGATTGTTGGTGACACCACTGTAGCCGTTGTAAATACCAAGTGGCTCCAGTATCCAACGACCTGCAGCAGATGTCACCTCCTGGTCAATTTGGTGATCGAAGCACTCCACAAATGGTTGGCTCCACTTCTGGCTGATGACACTGTACTTTTGCCTGTACTCCTCCTCTGATGTTGACATCAGCAGTTCTTTTAGATCACGGATATACACGGAGCAGTCACTGGTTGTTGCACCGTGTTTTCTTAGCCAGTACCTGGCCCCAGACTGGAGGTGATTCCAGCAGCGAAGGTGATGAACCTGAGGTAATCGCTTTGATATTGCCTTGATGATATTGCCCTCACCATCGGTCACCAGGGGTGCTCCCTTAATCTCCGGCACTTCCTTTGCAACAAACTCCATGAATATCTCATGTGCAAACTGAGTTCTTTTCTTGTGAATTAGGAAGGCTGCAGGCATCACTGGTGCATCTTCAAACAGAGTGTATCGGAAAAGAAGTGGTGACACATAGAAATCACCCAGATTGTACGTTGTGTCGTATGACAGAAGCTGTGATTGAGGTCCACTGGTGCTCAAAACTGACCGCAGCTCCTGAAGCATTCCTCTATGAGCCAATACAACCCCCAGCTCGGGTACAAGAAACAGCCTGTGTGTGAAGTCATTGATGTCTAGTGTGAGCTCAACAAGGTTGAAAAGATCATCTTGTGTATCTCTTCTTCTTTCTTGCATGTGCCTGTGCATTTTTCACCTGCTCAGGATTCATTGGCTTCATTGTTGCCTCATGAGTAAATGGTACACTTGTAGTTGCAATCTTCTCTTTGTAGTGCAAGGAGGGGTCCTTACAAGTCTCTGCCGCTTTTTTGATCACACTTGGTGCTGTTCTGATATATGGACGGCTATTCTTGGCATTCCCATGTGGGTAGATTGTTCCTTTGTCTAGTACTGTGCCTGCAAATGGAGTAGGGTAAAGTTAAGAAAATGTACACATGAATGGCCACACACTGAAGAGATACTGATAGAGCTTATGCGTTTGACGTCACACTTTAGACATGATGTCACACTTCCGAGTGGTAAGCATGCATGCTCAAGGATCGAGAATATCCCTGCCACTCGGAAGTGTGATGTCACATCTAAAGTGTGACGTCAAACGCATAAGCTCTATAAAAGTACTTCATAGCCAAGTTCAGGGTTCTATCAAGGATTAAAATTTTGGGGGGAAGCTGGAGTATTACAGTGAATGACTGCCTTGCAAGATCTACACATAGATTTGATGCATGTATATACATATGGTACATGTATACATGGTTTCATTTAGAAAAATGGGCAAGGGGGCAAAACAATACTAACGAAAAACATGGGCGAATGCCCCCCCTCGCCCCCCAAGGCCACGTGTGTACGTGCGTGCGTGCATGCATGCATGCATGTGTGTGTGTGTGTGTGTGTGTATGTGTGTGTGTGTATGTGCGTGTGTGTGTGTGTGTGTGTGTGTGTGTGTGTGTGTGTGTGTACAACCGGATATATTATGGAGTGCAGGAGTATACATACTTAACTAGAGGGGTGTTAGGGCATGTTCCCTAGGGGAAATTTGAGTTTCTAGGTTATACAAGGTTGTATTTTAGGCCATTTTAGATCATTCAAGGTAAATTTTGACACTCAGTAGGGCCTACTCAATAGTAATTTGTATTACAGTTGGAATTTTTAGGGGCTGCCACAGGCAGCCCCTATATTGTTTTCATTTGGACTTCCGGTGTGTAACGCTCGTCCGATATATATATATATATACTAGGTGTGCACTATGTGCAGAACCTCGCTGATTGCATTGTATATAGTGTGATTTATTTAGTTTTCTCACAGATAATAGAAAGAGTGAGATTAACATCGATTGTTACTTATAGCATGCTTATAGTCTCGCGTTGCACTATTTTCATTCCCAGACCCACCTCCGCCCACCATTCTGGCCTTCTGGCATTCTATTCTATTCTGGCCTGCATTTTGTTTATTTATGACGTCGTTACTTAGTCTCGTGTCGCACAGACCATATTCTTGCCTCCATTTTTTATTCTGACGTCATTACATCATTATGTCACAATAAAAAATGGAGGGGAGAATAGGGTCTGTGCGATGTGAGACTAATCGTTACTATATATCCGCCATTTTTTCGCAGGAAATTGACCGAGGGTATTTCAAATATGGTGTTGTTGCAAGGTGAGATGTATATATACGTATATATACGCATGCAGTGTTTTTCTATACGGTGAACAAGTTTTTGTATTTAGTATTTTGTTAATATTTGAGATTTAATTGAAGTTAATACCTATTAATGCTATTTTGCTATAGCCCGTTTCACGGGCTTGGGTCAGGCATAACAATGTCAATTTCATTGAAATAGATGTTTATATAAATCAAAGATCGTTATGTACAATGTCATGATAAATGTTGATGAAATGAATCAAAGAAGTAAAAACTGAACTCAACCTGAGCGCGTCAGTATAGAATATACCAGAAAATCCTAACACTTGATAATAATGAAATGGGTAGCAGTGGCTAAATATAATGGTAATGAAACTGTATGTGGGCAACAACATATAGTGGTATAAGAATGAACAGAGATACAGTGAAATGGTTAAATAAGTTTAAAAGAGGAATAGTGTCAATGGGCATCCTTCTCGATTGAAACCACAGAATCACCATTGTAAGTAAAGGCAAATTTGTTGGCTAGTAGGAGGTCCTCCTCAGTGATGTCTTCTTGAGATTGTTCTGTGTCGATCAGGCTTGCAATGTGGGATCCATAAAATGTGAATGTTTTTGTTCCAAAATCATCTGATTTCAGGAGTAGTTTTGCAGTGAGAGTTGTGGGACAAGCTATCAATTTTTGTAAGGTGTCGCATTTTCCACATTTCGCTATTCCGGGCTTGCTCTCTGTTACGCGATACTTACAGGAAAGACATACTCTGTTTCTTTTGAAAGCTTGAACTGCAATAATTTCGCAAGATTCTGAATATGCATTCTGAGTGGTATTTGAGTTAACCACTTCTCCAATTGATGTTGTTTCTTCAAACGATGAGTCATTAGTTGTTGTAAGATATTTCTTTCCATTGAATTCGCTTACAGAACAGTTCTGAAAACTGTAAGTCTTTCCTTCTTCAAGGGCATTGATCTGTGTATCCCACAGTTGTAATTTGCAGTTATATGTAGCGTCTCCAATGTAGACTTCCTGTGTTTGTACTTTGGCCTTACCAACTGACATGACGTCTTTCACACAGGTTACTGTAGCAGTAAATTTCACTTTTTGGAAACGATACAAAGTGGGAAGCTGCTCAAGCAAAATTGTATCGTCAATAACATCCGTGAATGTTGTATCTGAATCTTCAAAATCTGTGATGTCGTTAATGAGAACTTGAAGCTGATTGTTGAGTTTTGATGGTCGAGCTGTGCAGTTTGCAACAATCACTGTCTTCTTGTTTTTGTAGTAGTCTTCAATAAGCTCTCTTTTCCTGCAATCAAATCCCACAAAGCGAAGTGATTTCTTCTTGTCTGAAATTTTTCCTTCAAAGTATTGCCCATCAGTACTCCTTGACTTCTTCATTGGTGAAAGATGAACAATTTTTCCTTCCACATAAAGGGAATGGCCTTCATCAACATCACTCACAGAGACTGTAGCCAGACGCTTTCTAGCTGACTTTGACATAATATCTAAACACTGAATTAACACTGAATAATGCGCATGAGTTGTTTTCTTAGTTCTTATATATGATATTTGTAGAGAAAGGATAATTAAGAATGCTGACTCAAATTTTCTATGCATTGTTAGGTATGTGCAGATTCTTTCTTGCCTTATAGTGCAGACAAAGAACAGCAAAAATTGTATGCAGGCATATCATGTCTTGCCCATGTTTGTAGGCAAGATTTGGTACGCATGTATAGTTGATATCTGCTCGCTTGAGACAATGCAAAGGGAAATTGAAGTGATACTGTTGCAGTCGCATGCATAGACAGATATTGTTTGTTGCCTTTGTATGCCATTTATGCTTACAGACTTGATATTTACTGCAGTAGTGTATATACGTCTATATATATATTAATTATATACGTATATATGTATACGTATTATTTGGGTTATGTTTTTGTTCAAGTTTGTAATTTTTTTTGCAATTTAAGATATTAATTTATCATGATGATGTAAAATATGAATGTGCGCAATGTCATGCATATATATATATATATATATATATATATATATATATATGTATTATAGTGAATTTCTTTACATGTATTTGTAATTATGTGCATGCTTGTGCATGGACGGTGCTTCAATCATGCTTGTTCATGGACTATTTGGTTGATGTTAAACAAATTTTGCAGAAAATTAATGTATTTGCCTATACTATTAGGTTCTTAACTGACAATATTTACATATATAGTAACTGTTTATTTGTAATGAGAAGTTCATTTTTGCTGTGAAAATGTTTTCTTGTGAAGTTTTTACAACTTTTCTTCTTCATCTATCCTATTTTGCAAGTGTTTACTATTAGAAATTGAGCGCAAGCGTTGATATGTCATTGGCTGGATAAGAATATCACTTATTTGTCTTAGTCTTGATAGTGCAACGAATGTTAGACCGGGGGTTCTCTCTTTGTCTCCTAAGTCTATTACTGCTTTGTCCAATGTTTGGCCTTGACTTTTGTGTATAGTCATTGCATATGATAGTCTGAGTGGTAACTGCCTTCTTGAGTGTCTACGTGTTGATGACCATTCATGTGTGATTGGTGGTATGGGTACCCATGTTGGATGTTCTGCTATGAAAGGAGGCCCTTTGTATTTGTCGAATGCAATCAGTACTGATACAGGTAATGATGGAGGTTTTTGGTTATTTGAGTAAAGGATGTCATATACAATACCAGTTGCACCATTGCACAGTCCTGCTTGCTGCCACAAGTTGGATGTGAGCATGACCTTTGAGTGTTTTGAAATGTATATGACAGAATCGAGCCCTCCTGCTTCATCTGGAGTGGTGACTTGTGCAACATGATCTGAATTTACTGCTTCTATTTTTGCAATTGGATTACCAAGTTTTTGTAAGTATTTGAGATTACACTCAGCTACACTTTGTTTGTCAAAGAAAAGATATGTTGCATTGTCAAAGTCGGAACAATTTGGTACTCTTGAGGGAGATCTTTGTAGAAGAGTTTGCCATACGTTGTTTGTAATATTGCCATTGCGGATTGCTAAAAGTAATTCTTTGAAATTGCTTGAAGCAATGTCTTGCCGGAGAATTTGTTTAAGCACTACTACTGTGCAAAATTCCTTATATAGCAAGTAGCCATGATCATTTGATTCATCACAAGTGAGGCTTGGATTACTGAACAATAATCTGTCACCAACAGGAGGTAATTGCCCAAAATCTCCAATGAGTATAATCGACATGCCACCAAAGGGTTTGCCATATTGAGCTGTTGCTTGTCTGAGTCTTTTGTCAACCCATGTGAATGATTTTTGTCCAAGCATTGACATTTCATCAATAATTATGTACTTTTTGCCTTTTATTCTGTCTTGTAGTCTCATGAGTGCGTTACCTTCTAGATCCTTGGCACTTTGATTTCTGATGGGAAGTTGTAGTAGTGAATGAATTGTTATGCCATTGATGTTGAATGCTGCTATGCCAGTAGTTGCAGTGAGACAGCAGTCATCTTTCAGTTGTGCTGCAATTGCATTTATGAGATATGATTTTCCTGTACCTGCTGTTCCGCAGATAATCATTAGCAATTGTTCATGATTGGCAGCTGTTTCACTCTGCACTGCATGACATTGTATAGCATGACAGGTTCTTTGATGGTGTTTAGTGACAATGTTGTATGCCAGTTTTTGTTCTTCATTTAATGTGCTAGTATTAATTTGAATAGTCTGTTGGAAATTTTGAATCATAGTCTCTTTTCTTACTGTACTAACCCAGTTTGCACTTTCGTGTATTTGTTCAGGTGTTACAGTGCTTATGGCTGTGTTCCAGTTTACATCGTCTGTATTGTCCTGAGGGTCATCGAATTTAGGATTAAGTTGAGAAAGTACCATCCACTCTTCTTGTTCATTTTGGGTTTGTGATTCTTGTGGTTCGTCAAAGTATTCATCAGTGATATTCTCTTGTAAATACTGCTCAACAAGTTGGAGCTCTTCTTCAATTTGTGGCAGATAGCATGCAGCATTTTGACTCTTTGTGAATTCATGGTAAGCTGTAATGTATGTTTCATCTGTGTCTGGTAGATCATTCCATGCATTTGAGAAGTGACCTTGCCATGGTTTGTACTTGATTAGTTGGTACTTGCAGTACTGAGGATAGTGCTTGCCTTTGGGATTAGATGAATAGCTTGGATAGGTACGTACAATAACTTGTGTTTTCCGTTCCTTTACAGAACCATTAACATGTACATAAAAATGACTTGAGTACTGCAACAAACTCATTTCTTTTACAGCTTTATCAGTTGATGTATATTGTGTTCTTTGTGCATAATACTCAACAATGGACAGTTTTGTTGACATTTTAGTCTGAGATAATGAGCGTTGAATTTCCACAGTCTTCATTTCGTCGAGTATCACAGTGACAAATGTGTATGTACAGCTATACAGAGGTAGTCCGAGCAACATGTGTGCTGTTTCTTGCGCGCTGAAGTCTCGCTCACCAATTGATTTGATCATTGCTGAGCGTATAACATTGCATACTTGTGATGTTTGAGACAGTTTGCTCACACAGGTTTTGTAGATTTCTTTTGCTGTTTGTGACTTAGTCTCAGCTTTAGCAGCATACTTTGTCATATACCGCACACAGTCTTCTATGTCAACAATTGCTTGTACATCCACATTTGCTCTCCAATATTGCAGTAGCAATTTATTGTGACTGTTTATGAGTGGATCATTTCGCTTGGTGACTATCTTAGCACGAATTCTCTTGCTTGGTAGTTCTTCAAATTCAATTTTTGTTTCTGATTTTAGTGGACGAGGATAATCAAATCTACATTGAGTATGAGATTGCCCTTTTCTCTTTCGTAAACAGTATGCTGCATTGCACTTTGTATGCCTTTCAACTGCGTTAACGAGATCTGCATAGTCTTGTTCAGAATCTGATATTTGGAGTGGATTTTGTGCACACGGATGGTTTTGAGGGGTAGGCATACACCAAGTTTGTGATGGCAGTGACGGATTGAATGTAGTTGTTAGCCAATCTACATATTCAATGATAGTTTGTTGAGCTGCATTGCCTTCTTGAATTATTTGTTGTTCAGGTTGTGACAGCTCAGTAGGTGATTTGTCTCTGAGTTGCCATGCTACTGCAGCCTTCTTCATAAGTTCACATAAGCCAGGATCATTTTTGAGTTTTGCACAGCCGTGAGCATGTAAACTGCCTCGAGATTGGTATTCAAATCTGTACCAATGCCATTCTGCATCCATTTCATCATACAACCAATGTTTGCATAAGTCTGATAGTCGTTTAGTGAAATACCAGTCAGTTAAATGTGGATTATCAATGACGGCTTTGATCTTCTTGGAATGTGTTATCTGTGAGCTATCATGTGGCATAAGATTGATGTGTAATTCAGGCCAATATGTATCAGCTGCTGACACAGTCCAGAAGAATGTTGGTGCACCTTTTGTTTGTATGAGTGCTTTTAGTTCAAGACTTCTCTGATACCAATATTGTTTTGTACCTTGCACTTTGCTAGCATATTTGTGTAAACGAGACATTAGCTGTTCTGATGTAGACTTATCAACCATGTTTCGTAATTGCTGTAATGTAAGTGCTGCATCATTTGGATGTTGCTTCAGGTATACATTGGCTTGTGACAGCAAATGGTGCCTTTGTTTCATGTTCAATGCCCAGTACATAAATCTTGGATGTGTTGCAAATCTCCATACTAATTTGTCATTTTTATTTTCAGCAAAGGAGAGCAAATGTTTAAACATTTCCGAAAAGCTTACAGAGTATTGTCTGTCTTTCACAGTTGGATCACCAGTACCAAATGGAAATAGAGTTGGAAATGCCATTGTAGCCAAACCTTCAGTAGTGAATTCGTTTACTGGTGATTTTGATAGTTCAGGCCAGGGTAGTGGAGTACTGTTGTTTTCTTGTATAACACTTTTAATTGCTTCAATTTCAGTTTGTTCTTGCTGTGGTACTGGTATGAATGATGTACAGTTGCGATCAATGTCTTCAGCAATGCCAGTACCATTGCAAGGATCGTGCATACTGTGATGATTGACAGCAGCCGTGCAATCCATTTCTGCATCTGATTCTGAATCAGATTCATGGTCATCAATGTTGCACTGCTTGTTAGTGTTGGATGATTCACACATGTCTTCACTGCTGTTTGTAAGATTGTGCAGTATTTCATCAGGAACACCATTTTGAGGGAGTTGTTGTATTATTGCATAATCAATGTTAATTGATTTATAGAATGGATTGTTTTGTTTCAACCATAGTAGTGCTGTAAGTACTTTCTGTCTGCGAACTGTAAAGTCTGAAAATGAATCATTGGAACCTGTGCGTCTTAGAATTAGTATAGGCAAGTTAGAAACACTTTGGGGCAATTTGTCAAGAATTGATTGTATGTCTTGCGATAAGTTAAGTACATGTCCCTTGTAACCATGTTGTCCGCCATGTTTTCTGTATACATACATAATTGGTGAAACACGCGCAATAAGCATTTCTTCAACTTGTGTAAGATTTTGTAAGCATTCTGGTACTGATCCAGGATGGATGTTGTTTGCTTTTGAGAATTTTTTAGGATTATTTTTGTCTCGGGTGCATCGTAAGCATTCATGTTTAGCATTTCTTTGACGTGTTGGCCATACTTCATTACATATTAAGCATTGAAAATGCTTCCACTTCACTTGTTGTGTATGGAAATCATTTTTGTGACTCAAAGTCATTGAAAATTTGGATGTGTTTGGTAGATGTGCTGGATTGGAAGTGTGGCATGTTTTTGATTGTGTTTGTGACACAGGCTGCTGTGCATCAAAGGGCGGATTTTGTTTGTTTACCAACTGTAGTGCATTCTGTGCAACTGTTACATTAGAACTTGTATATGCAATTGTGTTTGGCAATGACAGTGTTTCTGATGCAGCGGTTGATAGTTGTGAGCTATGAGATTCATTGCATGGATTTACTTAAGTTGAAATGGTTTTGATCGAATTGCCGAGATTCAGTGTTTGAGTTGCAATTGATTTGTCTGAGACAGGTTCTTGCAAATGATTGCTTTCGCACATGGTTGTTTCATTCTGGAAACAAAGGAGGAAATATAATGACTGTCAAGCTCAATAGAACAAAAATTTACACAAACATGTCTCACTCACCAGATCAGTTTGAAAGTCCTGCTCACATTTCACATACGAGTGCTCCATCAATATATTGCATTTCTTTGAATAAGGTGAGCACTCATTATCAGACTGAAGCTTCAAATGCTTCCGACACCTCAGTTGCATATTACACGTAGACTTAGAGCAAGAAGCACAGTACCAGTTAAAAGACAGCATTTTTGCAAGTTTATTATACATTTCATCTGACATTTCTACACATTGTATATGGTGCCAATAGTCGCATCTATCGCATAATACTGCATGTTGGTACTCTTGAACATTACTTTTGCAGATCGGACAAGTAACTACGGGTCCTGGATTTGTCTCAATGTAGGAGTCACAATGAAAAATTCATTGCCGTCGGAATCATCCGAAAATACTGTTTTAGATGAAATTTAGTACGGCGAATCTAATGGTGGTAACCGTTTTTCGATTGGTCGAAGTATGACCAAGTTATGCATAAAAATTAATCAAAATTGTGGTGCAACGTGCGCGAGAAAACTACTTTCCACCAATGCGGAGTTAAATGAAATGGATCCAAAATTGTAGCAGATACTCACTACTGTCATGATCGACTAGGAAAGGCGTATTTCAGACAGTTATCCTTGCATTTGTCGGAGGGGGGTCTCCGAAATTTCCACACTAAACGTCCTTACAAGCTCGAAACATACGCGAAACAAACCCTCACGCTGTGCAAGGATGATCCATCCCTCGGCTATCCATAGCAGAAAATTGGGGGAGATTGCTCTACTTAAACCACCTGCGTTGCAGCAAAATATGATTTTACGCATAACTTGGTCATACTTCAACCAATCGAAAAACGGTCACCACCATTAGATTCGCCGTACTGACTTTCATCTAAAACATTATTTTCGGATGTTTCCGACAGCAATGATATTTTTCATTGTGACCCCTACTCAATGTCACCACATAACAACAAAAGTGTAAAACATACCGTACGTAATTGTAATCTGTGAATTATTACTCTTTTATGACACTTCGTACCATTCTTCATTGACAGTACTTGCCTACGTGAACCCACCAATCTGATAGTACTTGCCTTAAATTTAACGAACAGTTCTGCCAATAGCACATGATGTTGGTTTGCCCCGCGTTTGTTTGGTGCACGTTCGTCGAATAAATCGCCAGAAAAAGTAGAGGCTTTGGCCACGACAACAAAGAAAGTAAATAAAACAGTCCTCGAGAGCGCCATGTTTTGCAAATCAAAAGCACATGTCTACACATGTTCTTGCGCATGCGCAGATGCAGACACAGTGACACAAAATTAAATGTCCGACACTATGGCTACCCAATTCGATCACCCGAACGACAGAATGGTGAATCCTGCTGTTTGGCGAAGGAAATTGGACAATCACTCTAGAAAAATTTTAGATATCATTGTATTGAAGTATTATAGGAGTTCAGAACTCTCCAGTCGGATACGATTGAGCCATCAGCGACCAAAACGATTTTGACTTTAACCGCGTCTCATACAGCAAACAGCCGGTAAGCACAGATGAGCTTTACCTCGTCACGTAGCACACCTCTGCCCGCTCCTAAGGGTTAGACTTCAATGCGACTTAACCTTAGGACCGACTTGCAACTTTCGCTCAAAAGAACCGGTTGTTGGCCTAATTGTCTCACATCAACTCATTAAAATCCCTCCGTACGTGGGTGTCTCGATCTGCCTACCCTTACGCGACGGAAACAATTAACCTCGCTAAACCGCTCGGTAATAATATGGATTTGAAGAAAAGTCTTATAATAGAGAATTTATATAATAGTAATAGAGAAGTATGAATTTATACAGAAATGAGTTATAGGAATTGTTTTCAAAACAATCGTCCAGTTACAATAAACAGTATGTTTAATGAATGTTAAGCTGTGCACTTACCCTCCAATGCTTTGCAAGTGATTCGAGTGCGTGGGGCGGCAGCCCCCACGAGTTTTTAACTCGAATTACTTGTTTGGGAGGTGGAAGTCTCCCCCCCCCCACACACATACACACTGGATAGAACCCTGCAAGTGTGTCCAACATGAGATACATTTGTAATGAACTATGATGTATGGTATGTATCCAGGAGTATATCAATGTACAGATTGGAGAGTGCTTACCATCAGCACACACAAACGCACACATGTACAACACACATGCATGCGCGCGTGTGCACACACACAGTTTTGGTTACACTGAGATTTATTTTGGTCCAGGAACTCACCCAAGTATTGAATAAGTGTTCCTTGAGCACCCTTTGGGTCACCGGAGAGGTTGTACATGACTTTTCTGTAGGCGTTGTTCTTCACAGGACCACTCTCACTTACAACAAGAAGAATAAAGTATGTCTTCACGACAATGTGGCTAGCACTTGGAAGATGCTTCCGTCCATTTTGATACCAGCGGTATCCGTCAGCCTTCCAGTCACCTGCAAAGTATTAGTTATTGTTTCGAACCTTGTGCTGAACACATGTAATGTATTACTTCATCTTCTTTTATGTATATATATATATTATATTATATTATATTCCTTTATTATGTGCATTTACTATAATGAGAATGACCTTTAGACAGTTTGGGCAATGATGCATGAGACTATAATTACCTATTAATAGTTTTGGCTTGCTACATACCAGGCTGCTCGAGGGCATGAAGAAATGAGCAATCAAACTTATGGTCACACCCACTATAAGTTGCAGGTGTGAGGCAGTTCTAGAATGAAAGTGCAGTTATAACTTTGAAAGGTTATTTATTGCAAGTCCGGATTCACTCAAAATTTTGAGGTTTTAAGAGCAATATAAGAAGTCGAAAGTCAAAAGTATCGAATAAATTGTTGGCTGGTTGTGAAATCATAAAATGGAGGGCATTACTCCCATTGCTCAACCCTGTATAGTTAGTACGTAGTAATACAAAATTGTGCATGTAAGCTTACCTTGTTTACCAGAGTTGTAGTAGAGGAAAACAGTTCCTCCTTCAGGATGGACGGGTGGTAAGGTCGTAGCATTTTCCTTGCATTCAATATAATCGCGAGCACTTGAGGGAGTAATTTCTTGCGTCGTTCTTACTATCACAGGTACTTCCACGCTTGTAGGGTCCATGTTAGGTTGTTAGCGCAGCTTGTAACTGCTGGCTTTATATACCCACGGGTACTAACACTTCAGCAGCACATGGCAACAACACTATGCAACTCCTTGTTAGCACTATTATCACTTATGAGCGCTTGATGCAGTAAACAGCCAGACAGAAAAGCTACTTTACAATATTATCCCTGTGATGCTGTGGGATTATTATCTTCTAATCGTGCATAAGTTTTGTTCTCGTTCTAAAAAGATTTTATTGATCCGAAAATTATACCGCCAGTCTGAGTTTTATACCGAATCGGCCATTTTTTGGACCACCCTATACTTTGTATGGGTCCAGTCCAGTCCGTCGCGGTCCGTAAAATATACCCAACCTACTAAACCGCACCAAACCACTTTAAATACACATTTAGACACTCCAGAATGGTTAAACAAAGAAACAAAGCTTTCAGCAGTCATCTCACCTGTTCCCGAAGCTTTCTTTGACCTGTTCTTGGCTTTTGTAGACTTCCGCGGTAACGTAACATAAGATTCTTTGGTTAAGCTCTCCATCTGTGGACATTTTCGTCCTAAATACTAAGTCCAAGTTCTCTTTCATATTAGAGGAGGCGTCAGAAGAGCTTTTGTCAGTTTTCGAGTCCTTCCAAAGCTTTCTTGAACGAAAAGAACATCTTTAGACTTGTTCACGTACCCATACAACTTGAAGGCCCACGGAAATTCTTGGAGCGACTTGAAACTTGTAAATAACTCTCAAACAAACTCCTTATGGCTAGAAGATTCTTCTCTGACGAAAACAGGAGCAAAGACACAAAGTTCACTGAAATATTACAGCAATACTGACTACCGCCTAAAAGTCCACCATGTTGTTGACATATATATATATATATATATATATATATATATGTGTGTGTGTGTGTGTGTGTGTGTGTGTATATATACATATATATATATATACATATATATATTGACATTGTTCTGGACGTGCTGGACACTTCCGGTGAAAGTAAAAACAATATAGGGGCCGCCTTTGGTGGCCTGAAAACACCAAAAAACATGTTGAGGTCCAAACTCAAGTAAACTGTCTTTAAGATGCAAATGTAGATGCATATTACAAGTTCAATTTTCTTTGCCATATAATGATTGAAATCGTGAACAGAATAGGTACAAAAATTTATCTGCCATCTCTATCTCTTCAGTAATAATGGTACTATTTAGCAAGAGAGAACAAACTCAGACAAACAGAAGCCAACAATTGTAATGTGCTTCCTCAATCATGTCTTTTAGAATGATGCTGGAATATATAGTCATCCAATGTTTCCACTGGTTTACTGTAAATCCACAATAATTTGAGAGGTTGCATGGTAAACGACCAATACCATGAGGGATTCTAAAATGTTCCATCTTTTGCTCCAGAACTTTCAATTTCCTAGGTGTTAGGGTACTCTTTTCCAACTATACTTACATTACATGCTTTGCTGCACCCATAAATAAATTGTGCATAGGGTCTAGAGCACAATGTTTTATAGCATCAAAGTAAGGCAAAGAGAGTAACACAGAATTTCTCACTCTTAACATAGATTCTTTCACTATGAGCAGTTTTTTCAGATTCCAGTTTCTTACAGTCTCTACGATGCCTTTCATTGCTGCCTTAGTACCTGTAGGCTCCAACAGAGGTCTGTTACATTGTAGGGGCTGGCTGTTAACTGGTTTGGGTAAAGGCATAAAGGGACAGAATCTCTGAGTACAAACTTTGCCTGTTGATGTAGAGGCTTGATCACAAAAGTATTCCCCAGGAAAAAGGGACTGGCATGATTTATAGTTTATATTGATTATTATCTACATATAGTTGGCAAATTTTCTGTGCTTTTTTCAGTGAAAGGAGGAGACAATCTGCAACCTTATAATGATAATGTTGACCAAAATGATGAAGTGCCTTAATAAAATGGATTAGTACTGAAATCCCAGTGTTTGACACTTTGTAAATGAAATGGCATGTAAAGAGGAATATCAGAATTGTGCTCACAAGTGGGTTTGAATGAATATCAGTGTCAGATGTCATTGCCACACCAACACCAGCTGATTTTGCTGACTCGGAAAGACTGCTGTCTTCATCACTTGTGATCTGCATGCACAGAATGGATGCCGGGTCATGCTTCTTAACTCTGTATTGTGATATAACTGTTACACGTGCATGCATGATGGACAAATTTTAGATATTATATAGGTGAAAATTTCCAGGCCTGCATGCATAGATGCATTTTGTGGGGATATGTGATAACAAAGAAATAAACGTACCAGATCGAGTCCACTAGTATCTGATTCAGTACTAAGCCCTGCAGAGTCCGTTGTTTCGAATTCGTCCTCAGAGTGTTTGCCGCCATCAGTCTCATCATCTGGAACTACATCGAAATCGTTACCTGTCATGGAAGAAGGCAACTGTACACCTTGTGGTGAAGCTTCAAGTTCACTTTTGGTCACGAAATGAAAAAGCTCAATCTTTTTTGGTGGAGGTGGAGGACCCTCGTCGTCATCGTCGGTACAGTCACTAGAAGAGTAAAGGTCTTTGGATTCCAAAGAAATCCTCACCGACGACTCAAGGACAAGCTTCCCATATCGAAAATAACTAGCTCTCAAAACCAAATCGTTTCAGTGCATACAAAATTTTCACTTTACATCTGTTTTTAGGGGCTGCCTGTGGCAGCCCCTATATTGTTTTCATTTGGACTTCCGGTGTGTAACGCTCGTCCGATATATATATATATATATATATATATATATATATATAATACGGCTTCGAAAGTGTATGTAATGGCAAATTTATACGTAGGAATTTATATTGCGGGCAAGAAGGCGGCTGTTCAGAATGCCGAAAGATTTTAGAATCTCAAAAGTGCATTCGTATTTCCTTCTACGAGGGTGAATTTGATTGACAAGCATCTATTAATACCACCAAGGATGCTGATGTTTCAAACGATAGTAAATAATTTCTCTGGACGAAGAGCGTTCGCATTGAATTTCCACTTTGGGACTCGGATTTAACACTTTTGGAAGCTTTATCGAAGAAGGCAAAAGATTGACGAAGTATGAAGACCTATGGGGTTTCCGTCTGAATCGTCTTTACCTTTGAAGTACTAGTGATGCCTTTTAAACATTACTTTGGTGATAGTGCTGACGTTCATCAGACTTTGTGTTATCGGAGAGCAGTGAATTATCTGGAGACTATCGAAGACAGGTGAGAACTTTTGTTTATATGTTTTAGCGTTTTGTTCGAACTGAGTGTTGTTGTGTGCTTGTGTGTGGTGTTTTGTTCAATTTGAATTGTAAGGTAAAGGACCCAAATTTTGTAAAGTCCCTTAATTCGTGCATAGCTGTCAAAAAGTATTTCAACTTGAATTGAGTGGGTTAGAATACTTAGGCAATAGCGAATTCACAAATCCCTTTTGCTGCGCATTCTAAAGAAAGTAATCTGACCCACTCAATTCAAGTTGAAATGCTTTTTGACGGCTATGCACGAATTAAGGGGCTTTACGAAATTTGGGTACCTTGCCGTACACTATTACTGAGCAGTGTATACATAAGTGTATGAATGCCCGTTAATGCGGGATTGTAATAGCCTCGGAGCTAGTGACCACCTGAGTAAAGATAATAGTACTGTGTGTGCGTGCGTGCGTGTGTGTGTGCGTGCGTGCGTGCGTGCGTGCGTGTGTGTGTGTCTGTGTGTCTGTGTGTCTGTGTGTCTGTGTGTCTGTGTGTTGTGTGTGTGTGTGTGTGTGTATGTGGGTGTGTGGGTGCGTGTGGGTGTTTACATGTACATGTGTGTGTGTGTGTGTGTGTGTGTATGTGTATGTGTTGTGTGTGTACGTGTGTGTGTGTACGTGTGTGTGTGTGTGTGTGTGTGTGTGGGTATGTGTGTGTGTGTGTGTGTGTTTGTGTGTGTGTGTGTGTGTGTGCGTGTGTGTGTGCATGTGCGTGTGTGTGCATGTGTGCATGCGTGTGTGTGTGTGTGTGTGTGTGTGTGTGTGTGTGTGTGTGTGTGTGTGAGGTACATTGTTATATGTATGTAAATGTGTGATTGTGCAATTAAGTGATCAACCCCAGCACAGCTGATGAGTGCCTGGAATTGGCCGAAACGGAATTTTATGAAAATTCTGTCCTGTGCATTGGGTTTTAACTGTGTTTGTGTATGTGTGTGTGTGTGTGTGTGTGTGTGTGTATTCTTGTGTTCTTGTGTGTGCTCTTGTGTATGTATTTGTGTGCGTGTGTGTGTTGTCTGTGTGTTGTGTTTGTGTTTGTGTTTGCGTGTGTCTGTGTGTTTGTGTGTGACACTGTGTGTGTGTGTGTGTGTGTGTGTGTGTGTGTGTGTGTGTGTGTGTGTGAGGTACATTGTTATATGTATGTAAATGTGTGATTGTGCAATTAAGTGAT
>CAUJGJ010000203.1:59900-72400 GCA_963170055.1 Halisarca cf. caerulea | reverse complement strand
GCCTCAAATGCAACATTATATAGCCTAAATCTCCAATTCTCCCTTGGGGGGGGGGGGGGGGGGGGGCATGCCTCCAGATCCCTCTAGTTAAGTATGTATACTCCTGCACTCCACAATATATATGGGCGTACACACACACACACACACACACGCATGTATGCACGCACGCATGTACACACAAGTGTGCACATGTATACAGACAGGCACTCATTGTATTACTATTGGGAAGGCCCTACTTGTGTGTGAAAATCAGCCTTGAATAGTCTAAAATGGCCTCAAATACAACATTATCTCACCTAAAAACTCGAATTTTCCCTGGGGGGGCATGCCCCCAGACCCCCCTAGTTTCATATGTATATATATACCCCTGCACTCCATAACAATATCTGCACGCACCTCTATTATCACTGCACTGCATGTGTTTAATAGATGTCTAGGATACCACATATACATACATGTACCTGACCCCCCTACTATACTTTGTAATTATCCCAAACCCCCATCACCCTGCTATATACATACAATACATCATGCGCGGCAGTCATTCACTGTAATACTCAAGCTTCCCCCCCAAAATTGTAATCCTAGATAGAACCCTGTCAGCAGTCTCACCAGCTTCGTTGTGTGGTATATATGCATCATTGAATGGAACACTGCATGGCTGTGAATGATATTAATTTTGACAAATTGTACAGAATGATAGAAAGGTCTATTTAGAATTATTGTGATGAAATGATTGTGGCTAGGAATCCAAAATTATTGAATAAGAAATGTGGTGCAAATGTGGTATATATATATTAAAGGGTGTATAAAAACCATTTAAAAATGGTAAAAGGATGTAGGATTGACACAGGATCGTGCAAAAAGCCATCATCAAAAAAGGATTCTCCAAAAACACTTGGAACAAGGGTAAGTTGCAAAACCGGTAGAGGGCTAGGTGAGCCGGGCAAGACAGGCATAGGGCTAGATGAGCATAGGGCTACACATACATGAGGCTAGACGGGTATAGGGCTAGACAGAGTTTAGTTGGACTGAGTGCACACTGTGCAAATTCCTACATCCCGCAGCACATATGTACTGTGTAAAGTGCTGCACATGCGGGATGTAGGAATTTGCACAGTGTGCACTCAGTCCAACTAAACTCTGTCTAGCCCTATACCCGTCTAGCCTCATGTATGTGTAGCCCTATGCTCATCTAGCCCTATGCCTGTCTTGCCCGGCTCACCTAGCCCTCTACCGGTTTTGCAACTTACCCTTTTTCCAAGTGTTTTTGGAGAATCCTTTTTTGATGATGGCTTTTTGCACGATCCTGTGTCAATCCTACATCCTTTTACCATTTTTAAATGGTTTTTATACACCCTTGTTCGTGTGGTTTTTCCTTTTATAGCGAATTAATGGTTGCTTGAATAGGTTTCCACTGCAGTTGAGAAGGAACACGATCAAATCTTGCAAGACGAAGAAACTAGAAATCTATGCAGTTACCTGACTAATGTACGTCAATGTACCCATCTAAAAACAAATGCTAGAACAAAAAGAGCGCTGAAGTCGACGATCATCGAAGTACAGACCTTTGTACGCGTACGTACGCGTACGTCTAGTCTCGCCTATAGCCATTTCGCCGATCTGAAAATGGCTGATCCGGCGAATGTATGGGATTTGCGTATTAATTTCTTTCACGCTTTAGAAGTGTAGGCCTATCATAATAGTACATAACATCTTTAACCCCTGAAATAAGAATACCTCGATAATCAGGATGGTCCTTTCTGGTTCCCAAGGTGACTGGAATAGAAGGGCTCCACTCAGTGTACTGAGTTGAGACTACACAAATTAAAACTTGCGTCGCATGTTCTCGATCCGCTCTTAAAAAATAACAGTCTATAATATTATTCGTAATACCAATCGAATGCTTGCGATCGAGCTCTGTCTGCATAGAGCAGAACCATAGATTATCTATACTACGTAACCGAACCAAACGCATGTCCATGGTGAATTGCGTGCATGAGGGGTATAGAAAAGGAACGGTACCGGTGATTGAGATCAAACTTTCCTCCGCTGCAAGTACTATAAAATTTGCTTCTCGACAACTTTCTCGCGTTCTTCGTGCACTTTTACTGAGCTTTTAAGTCGACGGCCACTTTGGCGAAAAGAAACGGTGGCAGCCATGTTTCACGCGTCACAGGCATGCGTGAGGGTCCGATTGCAGCTGTACGTATACGCAAAATTATGGACTACTCGGAGCAGGAGAGCAGCCTCAACATATCTACAGAAGAGCTGAAGGAGTTGGTCCAGGAGGAAGTGGGGGAGCAAATTGAAGTACAGGGTAGGACTAATGATGACAGTGACAGTGTTAGCTATGATGGAGAGAGCAAAAAAATAAAGAGAAGATTTAGATGTGAGAGGCAGTTGCAATGAGGATGGAAGTGAGGTGGGAATTGCAAAGAGAAGGAAGGTAGATAATGAAGAAGAGGAAGATGTAGAGAAGAGGGCCAGAGGAAAAAGAGGAGGGAAGGGGAAAAAGAAGAAAGAAAGTCAGGGGCAAGGTGAAGATCAAAGAGATGGAAGTCAGAGTGGTGGACAAGGAGGAGGAGGTTGGAGCAATGGTAGTGGTGGTGGTGGAGCTCAGGGTCGTGGAGGTGGTGGTGGAGGTTGGGGTCATGGAGGTGGTGGTGGTTATCGGGGTCGTGGAGGTGGTGGTGGAGGTCAGGGTCGTGGAGATGGTGGTGAAGGTCGTAGAGGTGGTGGTGGAGGTCGTGGAGGTCATGGAGGTGGATATCGAGGTCGTGGAGGTGGTGGAGGTCATGGAGGTGGATATCGAGGTCGTGGAGGTAGGAGGGGAGCAAAAATATATAACATTAACTTTTATTAAGACATATTATTGTATGACTGTCATTTATGCCACTGATTTATATGTGTTATATACTTGACAATGTGCCGATTTACATATTAATGTGATCATCTAAATGTAAACTCAAATCTTTTATTATAATTTTAAATTAAATATCAGGGTACATATTATAGCCATAAACAGTCAATCTTGACATGGAAGCATAGAGGACCTCACGGCTATAAACTGATAGAGGTTCTATTAATTTTATACTTCTGTATCAGCAAAAAATTTTCTACAGTACAATAAATATTATATGCATGGAAATAAATTATATCCAATTTACATTGTTTAGCAAAAATTGTATTAATTTACTACTATAAACTAACACGCAATTATAATTATTAATTATAAAATTAAGGGTTAAAAGTAAGCATCCCTCTCAGTACCAGAAAGTCTGGTTCCAGGGCACAGGACGAGGACCTGGGGATGCAATCGTGCCCCAAATGTTTTGCGCGAAGCATTAGCTTTGATGGGTGCTAATTAGGATAAGATAAAACTACATGTAGTATATTACATTATACTACATTATATAATATGAACAATGTGTAGGATTTGGAGTGCTGATGTGCGCCTATGGCAGCTACCCATGGCCAGATTTAGTAGGGTGCGCCTATGGCAGCTACCCATGGCCAGATTCAGTATATGGGGTGCGCCTATGGCAGCTACCCGTGGCCAGATTTAGTAGGGTGCGCCTATGGCAGCTACCCATGGCCAGATTTAGTAGGGTGCGCCTATGGCAGCTACCCATGGCCAGATTCAGTATAGGGTGCGCCTATGGCAGCTACCCATGGCCAGATTTAGTAGGGTGCGTCTATGGCAGCTACCCGTGGCCAAATTTATGTATCGGGTGCGCCTATGGCAGCTACCCGTGGCCAGATTCAGTATAGGGTGCGCCTATGGCAGCTACCCGTGGCCAGATTTAGTAGGGTGCGCCTATGGCAGCTACCCATGGCTAGATTCAGTATATGGGGTGCACCTATGGCAGCTACTTGTGGCCAAATTCATGTATAGGGTACGCCTATGGCATCTACCTGTGGCCAGATTCAGTACAGGGTGCGCCTATGACAGCTACCCGTGGCCAGATTTAATAGGGTGCGCCTATGGCAGCTACCCATGGCTAGATTTAGTAGGGTGCACCTACAGCAGCTACCCATGGCCAGATTCAGTTTAGGGTGAGCCTATGGCAGCTACCCTTAGCCTGATAGGGTATACGGTGCACCTATGGCAGCTATCCGTGGCCAGATTTAGTAGGGTGCACCTATATGGCAGCTACCTGTGGCCAGATTCGGTGGGAAGTGCATGCATGAGGAAGATACCCACGCATCACCAAATAGAGTAGGGAACATTTACTGTAGCGACAGCCATCCCAAGAATTTATCTATTCACTTGCTGTATTTTGAAGTGATGTAACTACTTCGAAGTGACCAGAGGGGTGATTAAGATACATGCCCTTTTGAAGGTCACCTTGAAAAGATGTAGTAAGGTCAGGAGTGTACCTGTTCCAAACACCACCTTGCAAAGGACAATATAAAAAGACACAGGTTTGAAGCATATGTGCAAGGGCATAAATCTCAACATCAGTACCCCATGTACCATTGTCATTCATCTTGGTGGCAGTGATGTAGTCCACAGCACTCTGGTACTGGGAGTATGCAATAAGCCGCCTCAACATTAAGTGCTCTATCTTCTTTAGGTGATCTAGAATGGCCAGCCTCACTGCCATGTGTTGATCCTCAGTACCAGTGATTAGGTAAGAAAAAGAGCGGAAAAGGCAATTTCCATCTCCCAATATCTTTCTAATAGTAGTCCTATTGGGAGCAGTAAGAGGAGTGGTAGGACTGCCAGGACTCAGTTTATTTCCATGAATGAACTGTAAGTCCAAGGTAGTGCATGCTTCACGCTGCCAGGCTTCATCCACTGTGTAAAAGTAGAATGGAGTGGCTTCACCATCTGAGACTGTAAAGACAGTGTCACTTCCTTCAGGGAGATCTGAGGACTTGGAAACAGATGCTATCGAGGCAGCGATATGCTTAGACACTCTGTTTTGCCTGTGGTAGGGAGTATTTGATTTGTGTTGAATGGCTGATGGAATACTTACACGTCTGTTTCTGGTCTGCCGTTTAGCAGAAGCCCTGTGAATGGTGGGTTTCTTTGTAGGAGGGAAGTCCCCAGTGCATCGTTCAAATTTGTGCTTTCGTGACATCCCTGCATCAGGTACATCATACAGAGGCAAATCAGGTCGATAAGTGGATCGCAGTCGATTCACCTCTTCGAGGCATTTGGAGCTTACAATGATGGATTTCAAATTAAATCTGAGAAGGTACAATCCCTCCAGTGTGCGGACTCTAGACAATGCAACATAGGCCATCCCAGCACAAAAGACTTCTTCAGAGAGGTCCAAAATTGCTGCATCTAAGGACAGACCTTGACATTTGTGGATTGTGACTGCATAGGCCAGAATGAGTGGAAATTGGCGTCTGTAGATGCAGAAGTTTTTCATGAGAATGAATCTGCTCTTCACAGTTTGTACATCATAAGGCTCACTGATATGGTCAAACTGAACACGGATGGCACTGGGCTGGATGGAAAGAACAGTGCCAATGGCTCCATTTACAAGTCCAGCCTTGGTGTTGATATTTCTTCTCAGCATCACACGCGCACCAACTGCAATATGGAGACATGCCTGGAGACCTGCTGTTTGGTTGCAATCTGAGTTGACTTTCTCCAGCTGTTTGTTGGCTCTTTTTGTCCACTTCAGTGTGCTTGATGTTTCATCAATGTCATCAACACACATCAGCTTATGGACTTTGTCCGGTAAACTATTGAGCATCTTCTCATTGAATTCATCACATGCTCTCCTGGTAGGAAAGAGACAGACCGGTGTCTTACCAGACTAGGAAAGCTCTGAAAATTTCTCAGCTGCTGGCACATCAACTGTACGCGTTTTCAACATAGCAACATCTTCCTCTGTAACAGTACCCTGTCGAACGTGGTTGAGCAGAGTTACAAAACGAGTGTCTTTTTTCTGTCGTTCATTGATAGTAAGCTCCTCATAAACAATTGCCTCCTTCCAAATGTTGATGGCAGTTGTACAGCCTAATCTATGGAGAAGGGCCTTCTGTGATACCTTCTCAAAGATGGAGTTTCCATTAACAGGTGGAAGTTGAAGGAGGTCACCAACAAACAAAACATTCTTGGAACCAAACCAGTCCACACTGCCAAAGAGCTCTTCCATTCTTAGATGCATGTAGACCAAGTTGAGACTAGAGATCATTGAAACTTCATCAATAATGATCAATTTGAGGCTGCGAAGAGTGGTCTTCATTACCTTTTGGGCACTCTTAGGGAGGGCCCAATAACCTGCTGTTTTCCCCTCATGCTCAATGGGCAGTTGAAACAGCCGATGTAGGGTAATTCCTCCCACATTGAATGCTGCGAGTCCAGTGGGAGCAGCAACAGCACAAGGGGTGTCTTCAGAGTTCCATGTGCTGTTGACGAAGGCCTTAATGGTCTCAATAAGGAAAGACTTGCCAGTACCACCAACACCACTTACAAACATGCGCAGAGGTTTGATGTCGCACTGGCATTTGCCCAACTCATGCTGTTGCAGGTGCAAGAGATGGTCTTGAACCTGATGGAAAATACGGCTCTGGTCTGAGTTGAGCATCGCAATCCTTTCTTCCAGACTAAGAGTGTCAATAGGCTGTTCATTGATTGTGTGCAAATCACCCATGGCTGTAGATGCCTCACCAAGAAGCTGTGGTTCATCAACTTCAGGGCATTTCACTTCCTGATCAGCAAGCCGTACTTCATTGATCCGACGAACAGTGCTTTGGGCCAGCATAGCAACTTCCAACTTCTCATGATGATGCAAGCACTCTTCATTGGAAGCTGCAAGCCGTTTGAATGTCTCCTCGGGAGTTTCATCATTACACAACAGAGTGGTCTCATCTCTAAAGGGTACAAATAAGAGAAGGAGTGAGTAGAAGTAATCCTGCCTCTGGTCAGGATTCTCAGGATCAAACAACTTGTGGTTCACAATCCTGGTCTTCCCCACCCTCCTGTACTGTCTGTGGCCTTCCTTGTCTTTTTCAGACCAATTGAACTTAGCCACAAAGTCATACAGGCAGACATCCTCAAGCTCTTTAGGCCGCTGTGGGTAGAAAGTATCCAGAAGACCAGGCTCGTAGATGTCTTTGGTACATGGATCATTCTCAGCCATGTCTTTGATGACTTTGTAGTCACGCAGCCTTCGTCTTCTCTTGTGAGGCTGGGAGGTGTCCACCCAATAAACAGCAGTCGATTTCTCCGTGAGGTGATCTCCAATGAGGAGATCGGTAGCTTCATACAGCCCACACTCTCTTGATCTAAGGCTGCGGATGGCAAAGCTCCACAGGCGGCTGTAGACACTCTTTGTCTCACTCACTTCCTGCCAAATGTCCTGCATCTGGCTCTTCTCAGCCTTGGTCACGTAGGTACTTACGTAATGAGCAAGAGCATGGGATTTCTCAGCCACATACTGAATGTCAATGTTAGCCTTCCACAAGAGAAGCATCAAGGGATTGTAATCATTCACCCTTATTTCAGACTCCTTCCTCTTCAGTTGGTAGATACGCTGGCGAGACTTGAGGCTTTCTTGAACATTGTTCAGGCCTGAGGCTTCACATGCTGGTCGAGGGAAACCAAACTTGCAGCGTGTGATAAAGTTTTTACCACATCTTCGTCGCCTCTTGCAATAGTTGCTGCATTTGTGCAGCTGAAACCTTGTGACCAGCTGGTGCAGCTCTGGGTTGAGGCTTTCCTCTGGGATCTGGCAGGAGATTCTCTCTTCAATCCATGAGAGGGTCCTCTCAGGTGGGTCCTGGTCAATGACAGGGGCGTCCTCTATCCACACTAGTGCATGGTAGTGGGGGGCTCCACGTGACTGGTACTCCTTCTTCCAGTAGAAGTGACACACTTTCCCTAGAATTTGCCCTTTCACAATCACTTTCTGGAAGAAGGCATGGAATTTGAGGGAGAACTTTCTCGACACCGACACAGGGTCCTCCGTACAGAGCTTCCCAATGTTATAGGAAGATGGTAGGTTGTTCACCTGCAACAGGAACTGTGTGATGTCTGGAGACTCGTACTCTGCACAGCTAAAGGTCAGGAAAAAGGTGGGTGATCCATACTCCCTGATCATGCACTGCAGCTCACTCTTCCTCAAGTACCAATATTGCTTGGTACCACGGACGGACTGCAGCATTGTGGTGAGGCGAGCTTCAATGAGTGGGTCAGCACACTCAATCTGCTTCAAGAGATTACCTGCAGAAAGGGACAAGTTCCTGCTTGACTTGAGCATGTTGAACACACCTGATGATAGCTCACGTAGCTCCTTCTGCCAGAGTAGGTAGAAGATATACTGAGGATCCTTCCGGAACCGAGGATCCTTGTTCAGTAAGCGGGACTTAACAAACTCAGCCGGAGAAAGCTTCACCTGCCGGTTATGGTGCTCTCCAAACTCTCCGGTGGGATATAGCACTGGGAAGCACATGACATCCAAGAACTTCATCCGGTTTGACAGAGGAGTATCTGTGATGTTGAGCATTTTGTACTGCTCAATATCACTCTCCACAAACAAAGAGTTGTCCATGTTACGAATGGTAAAGCATTGGAATTCTCGGATGTCTTCATTAGTGGCCTTTGTCATCATGGTGCTTGTAGCTGATGTGGACGCCTCCACCACCTTTTTGGCCGATTCATCAACAGAGTTGCTGTCAATGCTCTGGTATAAGAAATTGACCTCCTTCAGCTTCTTAATGGCAGCCTTGACATTGGGAATGTTGACAAGACTGCGCCAAATGGTCTTGGACTTTGTGGGTTGCCCATTTAAAATGATGTACAGCTCAGGAGTGGGTAGGACCATGGTCTCATTGGCAGTGAGATTGTTGATTGTTGCCAGAGTCTTGGTGATTGGCAGGGGCAGGAAGAACATTGTGCCTTTGCATGCCTTGAGGGAGTTGTACAAAGGCACTTTCTTGGTATAGGCACCAAGTCTGACCACGGTTTGGAAACACTTGGTCAGCTGAATGATCTGGATACTGAGAGGATCGAGTTTCCTCAGTTCGTCAGGTATCGGAATGACTTCAAGGCCATTGAGGACACATCGTGCAGGCATGATGTCTTTTCGGACAAGTGGTTTACAGTAGCTACACATGTATAGAATTTCATCCTCAGTACAAGGATTGGTGCACAATATGTAGGCAACCAAAGCTCGCCAAACAGTACCACCTAGATTGCTGTCAAGTGAGATGACCGTGATCGATTTCCGTTGATGCAATCGCTCACAACAACAGCAAACATAACTGGGGAAATCATTGATTTCTTTTTCGTATTCCGCAATGATTTCAGCATGTCTGATGCGAAGATCTGCCTCATCGATTATGTCAGACTCGTCGGGTGTAGTGAGTTTGCTAAACGTAAGGTCAATTTCATTGCTCAGTAAATTGTCAAAACAACTGATACGCAGTAGGCTCATGATGGCGACACAGTCACCTTGATTCAAAGCCTTATCAATTTGCATCAATTTGTTGTGGGCACTGACAGCAGCATAGAAACAAATGACTACTCTACGTAGCAATGGGAAGTGGACAGATGCTGCTCTAAGGATTCTCAGTTTACTAGTACATCCACTATTGTTGTAGCAAAGTAAAGGGTGCCCTCTATCAGGGTATGATAGCCTATCATCCGTAATTGTACCCTCATAAGTACCAATATAGTGAGAATTGGGACACCCATTATCACAAGTATCTAATATTTGCCTTAACTCTTTCACTGGCAACTCAAAAGACTTGATGAGTTCTAAAATAGCATCCACTTCCCACTGCTCAATGGCCTTGCACTCAGGAGTGCAACCCCACTGCATAGGTACACAGTGCTGTACCCCCTCAACATTTTTGCGATCACGAGAAACAATGGGGGTAAAGACTGTTGTGTAGCACTTTCCAGTACTGTCCACAGGGACCACTACTGGGAGATGCTTACATTGCAACACACAAGTCTGAGTACTTGGATCCATGCTAGATGGATCCACGCACTCTCTACAGTCTCTAGAGCCATACTTGACTTCACGTATACATTCACAATGGTACGCCGCATCATAAAAGTATGGCTCTGAATGAGTACTGTGCATACGTTTACCAAAGCCTTCCCTACTATCAATTTTGAAATTGACAACTGTTTGTGCGACTTTCAGCAAATCTCCTGCGACACTGCTACGCAAGTGCAGGATCCTATTCATAAACCTCTTCACTGCAACTGTGACAGCTGTGCTCATCATAAGCTTAGAATTGCCCACACAATTACGACCCTTTTGGAAGGATTTTAAAACTTGCACCTTGACGGCTCGGTCATTGAAAATTGAGGCATTTAGCCGTTCAGAGTAACGCTGTCTATGAGCAAAATCTGGCTTTTTTAAGGTAAACTCCCTTGATCTAAGGTAATATTGCCTATTTTGTAGCCTTCTCTTGTGAGGTTGGTACTTGCATCTATCCCTTGTGTACTGCTTAGCTTTCTCAGGATTGCATTTGTAAGCATGAACACTACGCATTTTGGCAGGCTCAGGATTTTGCCTGTATGCAAGAGTACTTTATTATTTTAGCTGCCTGCGGGTTTTTTTGGTATGCAAGAGAACTTCGCATTTTGGCCGGCTCAGGATTGTTCTGATATGCAACAGAACTTCGCATTTTGGCCGGCTCAGGATTGTTGGTACTTGCATCTATCCCTTGTGTACTGCTTAGCTTTCTCAGGATTGCATTTGTAAGCATGAACACTACGCATTTTGGCAGGCTCAGGATTTTGCCTGTATGCAAGAGTACTTTATTATTTTAGCTGCCTGCGGGTTTTTTTGGTATGCAAGAGAACTTCGCATTTTGGCCGGCTCAGGATTGTTCTGATATGCAACAGAACTTCGCATTTTGGCCGGCTCAGGATTGTTCTGATATGCAACAGAACTTCGCTTTTTGGTTGGCTCAGGATTGTTCCGATATGCAACAGAACTTCGCTTTTTGGCTGGCTCAGGATTGTTCTGATATGCAACAGAACTTCGTTTTTTGGCCGGCTCAGGATTGTTCTGATATGCAACAGAACTTCGCTTTTTGGCCGGCTCAGGATTGTTCTGATATGCAAGTGTACTTTGCATTTTAGCCAACTCGGGATCTCGTTTGTATGCAAGAATACTTCGCATTTTCGCAGGTTTGGGATTCAGTTTGTATGCTCTATGCGATGCTTGTTTTTTTTTGTCAGGGTCATCAGAATACCTCATTTTAGCAAATTGTCTATCCCTTTCTAATTTTTTTGCTGTTGTACTCATATGGTCTGTGTGGCATTCATAAGTTTGCTTGTGATAAGCTTGTCTGTACTGGCGTCTTTTTCTTTCACGGGAAGGCATTGGTCAAGAGTGCTTACTGTGATAATGTAAGACTATACACTAGCAAACACACAAGAGAATAACCCACGGACACTTTATTCCTTCAGAATGCTCTGATTAGGGTCATGGGAACACTTTGTCGGGCACAAACTAACATAAGCCTACAGCAACAGAAGATACATGTACATGGAGTAAATAACATCCAACACAATGTCATTCAAACTCAGATACACGCATTACTGAGAACATTTAGTGTGGAACTGATATTTGGGCAAACTTGGATACTTTTTAACTTGTCTTATATAATAGCCAGTATCAATGCACGAAACACAACACAGAAATCGACTTTGGCTCTAAGTATAAACTGCACTAGCACCAGAATATTAATTACGCAGCGCAATCATACTAGTTCTGATCATCTGGAAACCCACCCGAAAATTCGCTTATACAAATCACTTGCACGCTTTCACACAGTCACGACTGCGGCTGCTCAAGGTTCCTTGTGCACGTACGCGTATGTCTAGTCTCGCGTAGCCATTTCGCCGATCCGAAAATGGCTGATCCGGCGAATGTATGGGATTTGCCTATTAAATTTTTTCTCGCTTTAGAAGTGTAGGTATTGCTTCAAAACCTACAAAAGGCACTTCGCGCTAACAATCGGAGCTCACTGGCGAAAGATGAGACCTCTGGACCCTTCGTGGCGACCTGTAGCCCAGTTCGAAAAAACGACGAGAAGAATAAGAAGAAGAAGAAGAAGAAGAAAATCCTACATATGGAGTACTACCGTACTCCATAATAATCTTAAAATGGTACTGGTGTTGCGTAGCCATACATTTTCGTCTAAAATTGCAAAGTTCTTTAAAGAAATTGGCCTACGAAGGGTTTTAACTACATCATCTTATAGCTAGTGTGTCAAAAGGTACCAATATCACTTTTAAATGTTACTAACTGTACTGTATCGTTAGTTTTCAGACGAAAACAAAATTTGCGTTAATGTATGGCGGCCATGTTTTTTCCGTGTCAATCCTACATTTGGAGTACTACCGTTAATAAAAGACAAAAATACAACTTTGAGTGGCATAGATGTGTACAACTTGACTGACATCACAAGTAGAATAATATGTGTGCATAGAGGTTGACTGAAGACCTGCTGCCAAAGTGGGCCATAAGCACACACCATTTTCTCGTTACAATAGCAATACATTA
>CAUJGJ010000203.1:49900-52400 GCA_963170055.1 Halisarca cf. caerulea | reverse complement strand
CACACACACAGGCATACCTATACACACATATGCACATATACACAAACACACAAGCACCCACCCACGCACCCACCCACACAAAACACACATGCACACACATGCACACACACACACACACACACACACACACACACACACACACACACGCACACACACACACATACATGTATAGTACATAGATGCACTTCTACATCAGAGAGTTTTGCATGAGACTCGGATATGCAAGCTATATATATTATAACAGTTTGGTATTGTAATGTAATATGAGACTAAATATATTTATAGGATCCATAAACACAGAAGTTAAGTTTGAAAGACTGTCTGACGTTGGAATGATCAGCTGTTTATTAATAGTTTGGGACCACTGGAATTTCCCTCTCTCGATTGTTACTCCCATTCGAATTCCTTTACTTACAATATGAGGAATTTGGTGTGTATTATATATTGTTGTGGTACAAATTCAAATCCTAATTAAAGCACAATAATAACACTACGCAAACATTATATAAGATGTTACACACTGACATACAATCTGTAAATCGGGTATTTTCTGTACCGCAAGGTGTGAAAAAGTGAAGTGAACCCTTGTACTGTGTTTTTACAGTGGTTCAAGGCTCAAGTTATTTTCCAATAGCCATTTATATAAAAGGATGGAAGAATCTTCAAGCTAGCAGCCAACAGTTGTAGAAAAATAGACAAGATATTCAAAGTGAAAGATAATAAAGTTGAAGACTTGGTGAATTGTTATCTTCTTGACATCTAACCAGCTTGTATCAGATAATCATGAAAGTTTTAAGTGTTACTGCGCATGCTCTCCTGTTGATAGCACTTGCTGCTTCTGCCAGTGCCGGAATTCTGCGTTTCGATGCTCTGGAGGAATACAGCCTTGAGGGAATTTACCATTCCGATGTGATGAAACCATACATCATGTTTTCCGCTGATATTGAAAACGAAACAAATATTGGGTCACACTCGGGCATCTTCCTTGGGCAAAAGGGAGGTCTTGTATCATTTGTTACTTTTGATGTAGATGGTGAACAGAGGCACAATAAAGCTTACATGAAGGACATGATTCTATCGGCAGCTAGAGTCACTGCTGCTATGTTTTATGAGAATCCAGCTTTACCTATAATGAAAAAAATTGTCAAGGCTTACGGCAAGCTCTATGATGAACTGACCGATAGACTGCTCACCATGAAGAACAGCTCTCAAGTTCTCTACAGTGTTGCGTTGCACAATGTGATTGTAAAGTCTGCTTCACGTGTTGTTGACGGAGTATATTCTGATTCCGAAATCTGCACTCTATCTGTGGAATATGTTGGAGATGTTGCTCTCTTTGCTTGTGACCAAGATAAACAAGATTCACGTGATGTCAAACCTAAGAGAATCATGCAGAAAGGAAGATTCAGACGTGACATGCACGGCAGAAGGAGAAGGGGATCATGCAACTGCTTCATTTGCTGCTGGTAATAGGAAACACGAGCAGCCTCTTTTCTCAGACATGACCTTGTAATGCATATTTACCAAGACTTGTTAATGGGCATTGTGTCACTTTTTGCATGAAGACATAAATAATTTCATTTTGTTATATAGTATGACTGTAGTGTATAGTATGACATTGTCTAACAAATTGCATGGACTGTATATGCATGCCAGTAACCATATCATGTATTAACAAGTGACACATCAAATTTTGAGATTCTGCAAGTAAAGTGTCCGACAAAGCTATATACTAGCTTCTGAATAATTAAAACATTTACTCTCATATGTTTACATAATATTCAGTCAATCTGATAAGCTTTGTATACCCTCAGCAGTCTCACCAGCTTCGTTGTGTGGTATATATGCATCATTGAATGGAACACTGCATGGCTGTGAATGATATTTGACAAGTTGTACAGAATGATAGAAATGTCTATTTAGAATTATTGTGATGAAATGATTGTGGCTAGGAATCCAAAATTATTGAATAAGAAATGTGGTGCAAATGTGGTATATATATATTAAATAAAAGACAAAAAATACAACTTTGAGTGGCATAGATGTGTACAACTTGATTGACATCACAAGTAGAATAATATTATGTAGATTATGTGTGCATATAGAGGTTGACTGAAGACCTGCTGCCAAAGTGGGCCATAAGCACACACCATTTCTCGTTACAATAGCGTAACATTAAAAACAACATGAACTATAATAATTATTTGGTCTGTATATTTTACAAATTCATAGCCTACAGAATATTAATAACTGGTATAAACACTACATTACCAAACAATATAATATACACTCCTACACACATATACATGTACATACACATGCACACATACACACACACACACAAACACACACAAACACACACAAACACACACACACACATGCACACATGCACACATACACACAAAAACACAAACACATATACACACACGTATACACACACATATACACACACACAAACACATACATGCACACACATACACACAACACACACAAACACACA
>CAUJGJ010000203.1:26200-36200 GCA_963170055.1 Halisarca cf. caerulea | reverse complement strand
CTCCGAAATAAGGACAATCTCTCTACAAAAGGCACAGCTTGAGGTCCCAAAATATACTCCATATAGTTTCAATACATTTTGGACTTCCCAATAAAGGACAGCCTCCTTACAAAGGACAAAATGACTGTCCCAAAGTGTCCTTTATTCGGAATTTCCACTGTATGTGTGCACTAAAGAATTAACTGAGACCATCCACAAGAATACAAAGACCAGAGATCATTGGATCCCATAAACCTACGCCTTCCACCAAATCTCCAAGTTCTCAAAGCCACTCAGTTCTGATGAGCCCACAGCTGACTATAGTGAATGCAAACTTATATAGCTTGCATGAAACTGAATCATTTGCCACAACATGATGTTGCTTTGTGCATTCGAATTCACTCATACAATATCAGCATGAAAAGAATACATCCTCAACACATTGGTATTATTGTGTGAGAACTTTGCACTGAATAAGATCATATTGTACTCGCATCATGATCAGGTACAAGTGCATGACGATCTTTCATGTGTATGATAATAATAGCAGCAACAATAGAAAGAATGTAAGATTGATTTGATATAATTCACTGACAGATTCTGTTATTCAGTCTGCATGGCATTATAGCTATAATATTATAGTATTATAATGATATGTAGACTCCTTGCCTTGTATAGGCATGCATGGATCTGGAACATTCCAATCTCCAAACCTGTTCTCTCTCTGTAAAGCATGTTGGAGATGTTACTCTCTTTGTCTGTGACCAGGATGAAGATGATGCCCAAGAAGAACTAAATAACAGAGTAACATTCATGAAGGAATTAAGGAAGAACTGATATAGACCTGGCAAATCCATAAAGAGGAGGCAGAGACAGGATTGGGGGGAGGATAAGGTGGTGTCTGGTGTACAGTAAAGCATGATCCATATCCTTCCTCAGATATAATGCATCTATATCAAAATCATTAGATACAATTATATTACTCCTTGATTTAATTTAGTTAAATTGAACACACATGCAATCATATGAACACACATACATAAGTGCAATACAGTACTACAATTATATTATAATATATAATATATGTGCACATACACACACACACACACACACACACACACACACACACACACACACACACACACACACACACACGGTCACACATGCAACATAGTATTTTCACGTTTGCCACATTATGTCATTATTATTATGCACAAATTCATGCCCATCCATGTTTAAACACACAACACACACACATAAGAGTCATAATTATAAAAGCCCTTTATATAAAATGGGCAAAAGACGAAGGGATTAAAAATTATTGTCAACTGTCAAAACCATTGTCAGTGAAAAGGTAAATGGGTTGGTTATGGCAAAGGATTGAACAGGCTGCGAAGGTACACAGACATGCATAGGGATAGGGCTATGCGCATACATACAATACATGGGGCTATACATGGGATAGACATGCATAGGGCGGGACAGGGCAAAAGACTAGGCATTCATGGCGTTAGATAAAGTACATGGGTATATATAAGTATACAACTAGACAGAGTTTGATTGGACTATTGGACTGGATACAAATGCATAGTGTGTATACCCCTTTCACATGGACACTTCACAACAGGGTCGAACTATACCCAAAAATTATGTAGGTTTTGCACACTGCACCTCATACATCCTACCTCTGTCATACACACACATGCACACATGTACACACACACACACACACACACACACACACACACACACACACACACACACACATACACGCACACACGCACACACACACACACACATACACACACACATGCATGTATGCATGGTCATGTACACACAACACAAATTTAAACACACACATGCACACATACACACATGCACATACACACACATGCACACACACACACACACACACACACACACACACACACACACACACATACACACACACGCACACACACACACACATGCATGTATGCATGGTCATGTACACACAACACAAATTTAAACACACACATGCACACATACACACACGCACATACACACACACATGCACACACACACACACACACACACACACACACACACACACACACACACACACACACACACACACACACACACACACACACATGCACACACACATATACATGCAAACACAACACAAAAACACACACATGCACACTCGCGTATACATGCACACACAACACAAACACACACACACACACACACACACACACATGCACACACACACACACACACACACACACACACACACACACACACACACACACACACACACACACATGCACACACGCATATACATGCACACACAACACAAAAACACACACATGCACACACGCGTATACATTCACACACAACACAAACACACA
Organism: Halisarca cf. caerulea; assembly: GCA_963170055.1. Taxonomy (NCBI): domain Eukaryota; kingdom Metazoa; phylum Porifera; class Demospongiae; order Chondrillida; family Halisarcidae; genus Halisarca; species Halisarca cf. caerulea. The sequence goes on along the minus strand of CAUJGJ010000203.1, from coordinate 33,828 downwards.
CACACACACTCACACACACACATGCACACATGCATATACATGCACACACAACACAAACACACACACACACACTCACACACACACATGCACACACGCATATACATGCACACACAACACAAACACACACACACACACTCACACACACACATGCACACACGCATATACATGCACACACAACACAAACACACACACACACACACTCACACACACACATGCACACACGCATATACATGCACACACAACACAAACACACACACACACACTCACACACACACATGCACACACGCATATACATGCACACACAACACAAACACACACACACACACACACACACACAAATACATTCCTAGCCCACCCTACACACTGACACACCACACACATGCACATATACACACACGTGCGCATGTATGCACACACACAAATTATTTCTGTGGATATTAATAATAGGCTTAATGTGTGCTACAATGCAGCTGCTTGCAATTGAGAAAGTGCATGCATGGAATATGGAACATGCAGCATTATATGCATGACATACAACTCATGCACAGCTTTGCTGCTGCATAAATGTATATAGCTGGGGGAAAGTATGGACATGCAATTGAATTTCATCAATTTCAATTTAAAAAGGATCAACAAAGTAAGCAGTGACTGAGTCATCATCTTTTTCGGGCAACTGTAGACTATTACTTAAAATGGTCATAATGCTTTTCATTTCTTAATTAGTACTAGACAAGTAATCTCCAAGAAGCAAGCAGCCTCAGCAGCGTAGTCTGCTGAGGTGACAGTCAACAGTGAGAATGTGTACTTCATAGACTAAGTGTTCATGCAGTCTATAACCGTATTATATGGAAAGAAATACAATCAATGACAGTCATGCTTTTGAGGTTGCTAGGGAAGTTGTCAATACCGAAGACTATCCCATGCACCAGTCACATCCTGTTAGGCTCCATATACAGTATATTATATTATTATAATAATATTATATATATCTAATATATATATATTATGTATATATATATCTATAATATCATGATCATTCCAAGATTACATAGTGCATGCTCTGATCATGCAGCAGTTCCTATATAAGCACCCTGATGTAGCCTGTGATTCATCGAAATCGACTTGTGAACAGTTGCAAAGGACATAGTACGTATTTGAAGTTAAGTGATGGCAAGGAAGCTCAACCTCAGCATTGTTCTTCTACCATTGGTAGCTGTAACAGTTACGGCTTTGTCACTACCAAATGCTGTACAGAACCGAGGTCTCCTTCAAATGGGCACTCTCGAGGATGAGAAGATTAGTGGGAAATTTTACCCAAATGGGAAATCCTCCAGCTGGTGTATCGTGTTCTCTGTCAACATTGAAGGATATGACATTGTGTCCACGTCTGACATAAATTTAATGTCAAGCAAATTTGTCTTGACCTTTGTAAAGTTGTCTCTCCCAGCAAGGTACCAGCATGACAGAGTGATCCCCAGCATGAGAGAAAAGGTTGTCAGGGCTGCTCGCAAGAGCTACAAAGCTTTCAATACTGCCTACGATCTCCCTGCAATTGATGAACTGTTTGAAGCTTACGAGGACTTTGTAGCTGAGCTTTTCAAGGTCATTCCTCATGAGGACAATGAAATCAATGAGATTGCTCTCAGCCTCATGTACCACAGCACCATTGTCACATCTGTGAGGAGAATCACTGAGGGTGCTGTCAGTGATGATGAAATCTGTGAAGAGTCACCAACTTACACCTATGGCAGCACTCTCTTTTTGTGCTCTCAGGAGCTAATTTAAAAAATCCTTCTTGCCACAGCTGAAGGCAGCAAGATCAGGATCAGTGATAATGACGTGGTCCCAGCTCCTCCTGTGCGTGAAAGGAGAGTAACAACATATACATTGCTATCAGGTAGCGATCATGGCTGCTGTGGAAACTATGCCGGACCTTGCTACTATGCTAATCCAATATGCTACGCCCATGACCGTCTGTGTACATGCTGTGGAAGTTGGTGGTGCTTTGGTGGGTGTAAACCCGATGCTGGTTGCGAATAGAACATTTGTTGCAATTGGATCAATGACACACACAACAGATGATTTTGTACACTTCAGTTAAATTGCATGAAAAAGAACTATTACAAGGGGTTAGGAATAATTTCATTAAGTACACAAATTAAGGTTAATAGAGTTTGTACTTAGTAAGAAATTTTCGTTAGTGCTATATATTTGCTATATATATATATTTCCCACACAGTGCGCACACACACATACACACACACACACACACACACACACACACACACACACACACATGTACACACACACATGCACTTGAATATAATATGCACACATGTACACACACATATATACATGCATGTACATCCATGCATGCATGCAGGTTCTTCAGGAGGAAGATGATGATCGAAGAGGAGCAAAAAGTAGTAATATTTAATAATGAATCAGATGTAAGGGTAGGGGTAGGGGTAGGAGTGAGCAGCTATATATATATGGTGGACATTCACAGTATTGGAGGTCTCAGGTTTCTCAAAGCATAAAATGGTACCTTAGGCTATATTTTACACCAATGCCACTCAAACAGGTTATATACGATGCATATATACATATTCATACTCAATTAATTTAAAAGTTTTGTGCATGTGTATATGTGTAATATACAGAATACACATGTATACTTACAAGATGGGATAATTGGGTCACAAGGGTGCATGGGGGGTGCATGGGGAGGGGTCAGGGAGGATGGAGGGGCAAATGACCCCTTGGCTCCCCTTCCCCCATATTAAGCAAGCCCAGCACACACGCAATATTATTATGTTATACCCAAAACTTCATGCAGGCAGTTATTTGTTGCCACTCCATTCTAAGACTTAAAGTGATGTATGCTGTATGTTGGTATATCATGCATTATGGTACTCATGCACATTTTTGGAAATTTAAAGTGAGTACATATGCATATTAAGTATGTTGCAGACTGATTCAGCAGTTCATTCAGTCCGCAACATTGAAACAAATTTACCTGCACTCCTTGACCTGCATAACATCAACAAGGTTTTTTGTCTAGTAGTTCAAATTCTATAAGCTTATAGTGATGTGTGGGGATACTTTTGGTGAACTATTCTGACTGCATGATTGGATGAACATAAACCTGGAGTGATGATCATCAGTCAGAAATCAGAAATAGCAAGGAGTGGCTGGTGTGCAATCAGAAACGACATACTCTGTTAATTACTATGTGCTATATTATACTTTACAGGTCACCAGAATCATCATTTAAAGATAACAACCCTATGTATATTAGTTGGCGAAAATGGCATTACCCCCCCCCCCCTTCCATCAGCCTGTCAGTGAATCTCAGTTCCATTATAAAATGATCCTGAATATGGTCTTCAGTAATTCAGATTCAGTGAATGTGCCTGCATGGAGACACATTGCCTGGGTGGGCCAGCTTATATAGTAGTTCAACAACTGGTGCCGAGTTAAAGACTGCACTTCAGCTGACCCAGTGCTCAGTGGAGCCGGCCCAGGCCCTCAGTTCAGTCAGTGCCGGTATAGCTCAGAAGGCCTATGGAAGTAAGAGGGTCTGCTGCTTTTTTAATTATTAGCATGTGGAGCATTTAGAATAGAAACATTGATATACAGTGTGCACCGTTTGGAGTTCCGGTACATTATATCACCTCTATTATGAGCCATATTATTGTGTGGGCTGTTCCAAAAGCGGCTACATTACGTAATGTCACTAAATTTAGAATTCTAAATTTGGAAAGGACCGCCTATTAAAGGTTGCGGTTTCTACACTTCAGCAACTTAACGAATTTCCGCCAAAAATCTGAACTACTTTTACTGTTCTCTCTCTCTCTCATCGATTCTTTTTCAAGATGCAAATCTTTGTGAAGACCCTCACAGGAAAGACAATAACTCTTGAAGTCGAACCAAGCGACAGCATCGAGAACGTGAAGACCAAGATTCAGGACAAAGAGGGTATCCCACCAGACCAGCAGCGTCTTATCTTTGCCGGGAAACAACTTGAAGACGGTCGTACTCTTGGTGACTACAACATCCAAAAAGAATCTACCCTTCATTTGGTTCTTCGCCTTCGTGGTGGTATGCAAATCTTCGTGAAGACCCTCACTGGAAAGACCATCACCCTTGAAGTCGAACCAAGCGACAGTATCGAGAATGTAAAGACCAAGATTCAAGACAAGGAGGGTATCCCACCAGACCAGCAGCGTCTTATCTTTGCCGGTAAACAACTTGAAGACGGTCGTACCCTGGGTGACTACAATATCCAGAAAGAATCTACCCTTCACTTGGTTCTTCGCCTTCGTGGTGGTATGCAGATCTTCGTGAAGACCCTCACTGGCAAAACCATCACCCTCGAAGTGGAGCCAAGCGATAGTATCGAGAACGTGAAGACTAAGATTCAGGACAAGGAGGGTATCCCACCAGACCAGCAACGTCTTATCTTTGCCGGGAAGCAGCTCGAGGATGGTCGCACCCTGGGTGACTACAACATCCAGAAGGAATCTACTCTTCACTTGGTTCTTCGCCTTCGTGGTGGTATGCAAATCTTCGTGAAGACCCTCACTGGAAAGACCATCACCCTTGAAGTTGAACCAAGTGACAGTATCGAGAACGTGAAGACCAAGATTCAGGACAAAGAGGGTATCCCACCAGACCAGCAACGTCTTATCTTTGCCGGGAAGCAGCTCGAGGATGGTCGCACCCTGGGTGACTACAACATCCAGAAGGAATCCACCCTTCACTTGGTTCTTCGCCTTCGTGGTGGTATGCAAATCTTCGTGAAGACTCTCACTGGAAAGACCATCACCCTTGAAGTTGAACCAAGCGATAGTATTGAGAACGTGAAGACCAAGATTCAGGACAAAGAGGGTATCCCACCAGACCAGCAACGTCTTATCTTTGCCGGGAAGCAGCTTGAGGATGGTCGCACCCTGGGTGACTACAACATCCAGAAGGAATCTACCCTTCACTTGGTTCTTCGCCTTCGTGGTGGTATGCAAATCTTCGTGAAGACTCTCACTGGAAAGACCATCACCCTTGAAGTTGAACCAAGTGACAGTATCGAGAACGTGAAGACCAAGATTCAGGACAAAGAGGGTATTCCACCAGACCAGCAACGTCTTATCTTTGCCGGGAAGCAGCTTGAGGATGGTCGTACCCTGGGTGACTACAACATCCAGAAGGAATCTACCCTTCACTTGGTTCTTCGTCTTCGTGGTGGCCAGTGAACTGACAAACAGCTCTGACATAAACTATGTATGCAGATGTGTATCCCTTACCTGCCATATTGATATTGCTGATTAAATCTTATGTTATGAAAGTTTGTGTACGCATTATAATGCATGCATCAGTAGTTGACTTCAAGTAGAGTAGTTGTATATAATATGCAGTGTCTAAACGTATTCAGAATTAATGTGCATGTGGAGTTGCCAGTCGTGTGCTGTGATAGTAGCATACAATGATATGTGTTGGTTTTATGGGTGTGCATGTGCATACAATGCTATTATGCAAGCCTTACAATATATATATTATGTTGAACTTCTCTCAACAGTGATCTCTATACAAGCAGTATAATATACTCTGGATGGGAGCTTTACAAACAGAGTTATTGCATGATATATGTGATCTACTAGAATAGTCTGCCTGTATGCTAGACTGTCTGTGCAAGGAATAGGACAAGGTAAATAATTACTTTTAATTTGCAATGGCTTTCACATAATGCGATGTGTCCTCGTGTAGTCTCGTGCGTCGCCAGTGGCAACACGAGACTATCCTCGTACGAGTTCCCTTTTCCTAATACATTTCCTTCCGATCAATTGACAACTATATATTCCATTTAATTAAGACCATACACATCGTGGTGTAGCTGACAGTTATATAGCAGTTTCTGTAGCTAATAGATCAATATGTTCATATGCATGTGATCATGATGGGGATTACAAGAAAAAATGGCCGCCAGTAAATAAGCCTGTATGTATACGTATACTTAGTCTATGTAACAGTTGGGATAATGATACAACATTAATGTAATAGTTATTACATAATGTCAGCATCATGTTTTATGAATTCCCTTACAATTTAGTTCAAATTTATTCATTTTGGCACTTAACTTGAGTATCTTTATGAAATAGTGGGGGGAATTATAATAAATTACATTATTATAGGAATGACAATACAATAATAATTATGATTAGTATGTGTATATGTTTGTTTGCATAAATCCAGAAGTTATCATAACCCTTCACCCATGAGACGTATGTATTTTCGTTATCATAACCCTTCACGCACGAGACATATGCATGAATACATTGCTTTGGAAGTGGGTCCACACCGTAGCTCAAAGGTAGTTCCAATGTAATAGGTTTGTCCCTGATGGTTTTGCAATGAAAAGTTCTTACAATTACGTCAGCATATTTGCTTTCTTGTTGAATTCCCTAAGTTCAAAGTTATTCATTTTTTTGTACTGCCAGTTTCTATAAAAGATTGATAGCTGCTTCACATTTCAGCATAAAAATCACACTATAACTGCAGCACAATAGAATATAGTTGAGAGAATTTTCAAATATGATGAGGCCTTTTGTTATTGGAGTAGCAGCCTTGACCATCCTCTTCGTTGTGGATGCACGGCCACTCACTGACATCAAGCGTGGAAGGCTGGAAGTAGATGTAAGCAAAGAGAATGAGATTCGCGGCTCTTTCTTCCCCAAGAGTAATTCCTCGGAATTCTTTGTCAGGTTTTATGTAGAAGAGAAAGAATACGAAATTGTCTCTAAAACTGAAATTGTCCGCATTGAAGAAGGTGATGTCATCCCTTTCACTACCTTGAAGATTCCCATCAGTGACAAGTTCCAATACGAGATTGAAAATATGCATCAGAGAGTCCTCCAGGCAGCAAAGGATAGCTTCATCATGATCAGTGAGATGCCATCTTTACCCACTGGTGACCAACTGGAGATTGTCTATGAAGACCTTGCAAATAGTTTGTACAGGAAGTTTCTACAGACTACCAGTGAAATGAGTGAGCTCACATTCAGCATCATGTACCATAGCACCATAGTTGGATCAGTGAGGAGGTTGATAGAGGGAGCAACTGATGATGATGACATATGCACACCTTCGATGGAGTACACCACCGGAGAGAGACCATTTGTGTGTGAACAAGACCTTGGCGAATCCAAGATGTCACTCAATATTCCTTCTGATGACAGTGATGATGATGATGAGAAAGAGCGAAGCAAAAGAGCTTACAGCTCACGTAGTGGTCGTCCTCGGTCAGGCCGACACTGGGGATGCTGTGGAAATTATGCTGGTCCATGTAGATATTGGGCTGATTGGTGCTGGAGGCATGATTGTGCCTGCCAATGTTGTGAACATTGGCACTGTGGTTGGGCGTGTGGTAGTGAATCATGGTGTGGGTCTGGATATAGGGTTCGGTGTTAAGTACAAAATTAATATGTATAAGTAGTATGCATAATAATAATAATAATAGCAAGACATACTATAACAGTTGCTGATCAGTATGTGAGTATATATATTGCTTCCAGTAATGCTAGAAATGTATAATATGGTTTGTGTAGATTTTATTGTACAATGTGCATTTTATT
>CAUJGJ010000203.1:15000-17500 GCA_963170055.1 Halisarca cf. caerulea | reverse complement strand
TTTGAAGAAAAGTCTTATAATAGAGAATTTATATACTAGTAATAGAGAAGTGTGAATTTATACAGAAATGAGTTATAGGAATTGTTTAGAAAACAATTGCCAAATATGGCAATTGTTTTCAAAACAATTGTCAAGTTACAATAAACAGTATGTTCAATGAATGCTCAGCTGTGCACTAACCCTTCAATGTTTTCCAAGTAATTCGAGCGTGTGGGACGGCAGCCCCCACGAGTTTTTGACTCGAATTACTTGTTTGTTTATTCCTGTGTGATGGGTGTTCGCTCTCAGAATGTTACATACATATATAGGGACAGTTCAGACAATACGTGTTGCAAAACACACACAGTATAAATGCAATTACACATGACCATGACAAGCTACCACCCACATATGTGGGCTTCCATTTTTGTCCATCCTCAAAAGGAACACAGAATCCAATACGAGGTTAATTGTCTTACAATAGCAGGCTTCTGAATCAATTTAAACTAGATGTACGCAAAGCGCAGTACTCGTGAGACAGTGCGTAGTCATCGTCGACGTCACGTACACATGACTGTCATGTGGCAGAACATGTCGACCGAGATGGCTGACCAATTCGCAGCCACCAAACAAAACAATCAGAACCCTGCCAAAAGCAAAGACAAATTTCAACAAACAAAAAAGTCGATCGTCCCGAGATATGGCCTAGTTCTGTGCTTTGATGCGTTGATCGCTGTTCTACAATAGCGCTATTCGGCACCAGGAGGCAGAAAGTGAGTTTTTTATTTCTCTGAATAGCGAAGTTTTAGTAATTAAAAGACTAATGAACGAATCTCTTGCCTAGCCTCGAAGAGCACAAACGTCCCTCTTTGCCATGCAGTTTTAGCTACTGCAAATTTCGATGAGACCCTTCCGAGTAATTCGCGTCCAAAGTGACCTAAAATGGGACAAAATCGAACAAATGTTACCCGAAAATTAATCAAATGCGTGGATAGCTCAAACCCACTCCGCTAAGGCGACGGAAATAGAAAACTCGCTTACGGTCGTAATTATGGTGCATGCTGAAATTCCTTTCCTATCCCTGTGGTAGGTGCTCACTCCCCTAATTGCAGAATTTTACTCACAGATTGCGACAATTCAGACAATACTTGATTCTATACTACAGTATAAATGCAATTATACATACAAACTACCACTCACATACAGTACATGGGTTTCTAATTTGCCCAACCTGAAAATGAACACAGAATAATAATATCTGATACTGAAACCAGATAAGAGGTTGTTTGCCGTACACTAGTACGGGTTATACACTTTTATGTGGTGCTGTGTACGATTATCCTATAATTGGATTTCTTCCACCTTGAGTTATTAATGTACATGCTCACACAATGTAACACATACTTCACCAAATAAAGTGTACTAGACTATGTATGGTCATGCATGCAGTTATATGACCGTAATTGGCTGTATGAGTGAAAGTGTTGTGCCCCATCCAGTGCTACAGAAAGTGTACAAACGCAGTTACTATAGCAACTGATGATGTACAGTATGCAGTGAAACCACGGTACCACCACTGGGACCATAGTAAACTGTCCTGTTCATGGAGGTGTCCTTACTTTGGAAGGTTTGTATGTACACATGCCAATACAAGGGACTCCAAAGGGAGCAGAGCAGTGGTGTCCTGTGAAAGGAGGTGACTTAATATACTAGAGTAAGCTAAATACCACCTTGTACAACTCATAAACTCTACTTTTCCCTGCATGGGCAACCATATACCCCCCTCACACACACATCCCTACTCACTACAAAACTCCAGGACCTATGATACCACATATATACATACGGGTATCTGTACCTCCTTACATCACTGCACTGCATGTGTATTATAGATATCTAGGATACTATGTACCCCCCTTCCAATGCCATACTTCGCTATTTCTCCAGCTCCTCGATCATTATCCCAAAGGAAACTCTGCTACACAGATGTAATACATACATTAAAAACAAGGTCATATCTTGCATAACAAGTATGCACTGTATATAATACTGAAGCTTCCCCCCAAAAATCCCATTGTGGATATGATACCCGAGGCATATGTACCACAGAGTACATAGGGTCTAATTTGCCCATGCAAACTGAAAATGAACACATAACTCTGATGTACCGAATCCTGAAACATCAAAAGAGGTGCCACTGGCCTTACATTGGCAGGATTCACTTCATATGTTACTTAACGTTTACCCTATAATTGGATAATTGAACCTCAGAGTCCCCTAATATAATTATACCATGTACCTAGTACCTATGTGTGTGGGTGTATGCACACATGCATATGTGTGCGTTGGTGTGTGCACAGTGTAGGTTTCAAGGTACTTATTGTGTTTTGTGCGCATGTTCAAATGTGCTACAGTTACTGTAGTAAATTGATATATATTGAACCCCAAGTCATCACAAGAAGTTAGTACACAGTTATATGATTTGTGTAACAGGAGCTATTAGTCATTTTCATGTTGTATT